>CM039128.1:8468846-8984257 GCA_022036555.1 Microstegium vimineum | reverse complement strand
CGGACGCTATTCTTAGTCCAATTGGAGGATCCGGACGCGGGTCCGGAGGTGCTAGCTGCTCGGGCAGCTCTCGGGTGTTCTCGAGCGTGCGGAAGAAATATTTCCGGACCCGTGAACAGTCGAGTCCGGACGCTACTGTTGCAAGCGACCGGAGGCACGTGGCGCGCTGCGGTGCGCACGGGAAGAAGCCGTTTCGAACGGCTAGGTGACCGGACGCGTGGCCGTTGGTCCGGACTATGCTTGGCGCGTGACCGGAGGCTGCGTCCGGAGTGGCAAGCAGCGAAGCTGTCTCTTTGAGTGGGTAGTCCGGACGCTGTTTATGATCCGGACCCCACACTGTTTCTTGCGTCCAGAGGTGGCGCAGAAAGTGTTTTTTCAGTGGGAAAATGGCTAGTTGTGTGAGTGGGCTATATAAGGTGATATGGCCGGCCCTTTGGGCAACTTTTTGCACATTCTCATCACTCACACACTTGTGTTCATTTGTGAGAAGCCCACCACTCATCCCTCTCAACATTTTTGACATATTCATGAGAGATTGAGTGAATCCAAGTGCATTGCTTTGTTGATTGCATTCTAGTGGCACTTGGTGATCGTCATCATCGCGGAGCTCTTGTTATTCTTGGAGATTGCCATCTCCTAGACGGCTTGGTGCGACGAGGATCGTTGAGCGGAGGAAGGTGATTGTCTCCAGCTCCGATCGGTGGATTTTGAGGGGTTCTTGAACCTACCCTGCGGGAGTTCGCGAAAGGTATCTCTAGTGGATTGCTCATAGCTTGGGGATCCCCATCTTGTGTTTGTTGTGCGGCACCCTTGACGGGTTTGGCTTGGATTGCCAATTAGCGCGTGAACCTCCAAGTGGGTGCATCGCTACAACGAGGACTAGCTTGTTGGCAAACAAGTGAACCTCGGTAAAAAAATATTGTGTCTCATTGTCTCACTACCGAGGATTCATCTTGTGATTGATTGGTTATCTATTGGCTTATCTCTTCACGTTGGTATAACCATTCTATCTCTATCTTTGCATTACATTCTTTACATTCTTGCAAAGTAGAGCCTCTAGCTTAACTTGTGTAGCTTAGTCTAGTAGCACTAGTGATCTAGCTCTTGTGTGTGACATAGAACATATCTTGCTAGTAACTAGAATTGGTAGGTGGCTTGCCTAACCTTAGAGCTAGAGCAAACTTGCTTATCGCCGTGTTTTATTCTAACAAGTTTGCTAAGTGTTGTTGTAGAAAATTTAATTAGGCTATTCACCCCCCCCCCCTCTAGCCATACCCAGACCTTTCAAGTGGTATCAGAGCTAGTACACCATACTCAAAGGCTTAACATCCCACGGTGTTAAAATGGCTCAAATCAACAACACCAAGAGGGCACCTAAGTTCTATGGCAACAATTATAGCTATTGGAAGGCCTTGATGACCACCTATCTTAAATCAATCAACCGGAAGATATGGTTGGTGGTCGACAAAAAGTTGGAGGTGGTAAATGAAGAGGCACTCACCGCGGCCAAAGATGAGAAGCTCCAAAACAATGATATTGCCTTGAAGGGATAGGTGGTAAATGAAGAGGCACCGACCGCGGCTTGGAAGAAGCTAGAAGAGTCATATGAAGGGACTCAATCCATGAAGGGAGCAAAGGCCTACATCTTGAAGGAAAAATTTGCTAGCTTCAAGATGAAGGAAGATGAGAATGTGCCCGAAATGTTCAATAGGCTTGAGGTGCTTGTCAATGACCTTAAGTTACTTGGAGAGAAGGTGGAGAACAAGGACTTCTCATTCAAGTTCCTAAGAAGTCTTCCCTCAAGATTTGAGATGCTAGTCACTCTATTGGTGAGAAGTGGATTGGACACAACGACACCAAACCAAATTCTTGGTGAGGTGATGACCGATGACACCTTTAGAGAAGACAAGGACAAGATTAGAGAGAACAAGGAAAAGAAGGATGACAAGAAAGATGAGAAGAAGAAGAGTGTGGCATTCAAAGCCTCATCATCATCAAAGGGCAAAGCAAAGTGTGATGAATCTAGCAATGATGAGTGCTCAAGTAATGATGATGAAGATGATGAAGAAGAGATGGCCCTCTTTGTCAAGAAATTTGGCAAGTTCATGAAGAAGGGCTATAGAGCTAGAAGGAAGAAGAACTCATTCAAAAGCAAGAACAATGACAAGAGGTGTTTCAAGTGCAATAGCAAGGATCACATCATTTTGGATTGCCCTCATCATAGTGATGATGAAGATGAGAAGAAGGGCAAGAAGAAAGAAAAGAAAGAGAGCAAGATGTTTCTCAAGAAGAGCAAGAAGGGAGGCTCATATGTTGTCACTTGGGATAGTGATTCAAGTGAAGATGATGACTCAAGTGATGATGAGAAGAGATCAAGCAAGAAGAAGGCTCTTGCTAGCATTGCTATGAAGAACAAGATCTCTCTCTTTGACACTCCATCGACATGCTTCATGGCTAGGCCAACTAAGGTACAATCCGATGATGAGTGTGATTCTAGTGATGATGATGATGATGAACCCACTAAAGATGAACTAATTGCAATGTTGGAAGATGCCAAGACTAACTTTGACCGCACAAGAAAAGAGTGCAAAGCATTGCGAAAAGAGAATCTTTCTCTCAAGCAGTCCTTTGATGAGCTCAACCTTACTCATGAGAAGCAAACGGATGCCCATGAGAAGCTTGGCAAAGCTCACTCTAAGCTTGAAAAAGCTCACTCTAAGCTTGAAAAGGCTCATTCACTTCTTGTTGAGCAAAATGAGAAAGAGCATGTTTCAACATGTAACATGGGAACAGCTTGTGATATAATTGATGAATCATTCTATCAACCCATCATCATCACCCCAACTAACCCTTCTTGTAGCACATCTAACTCTACCTCTTCTACTAGTGATGTTGTCATTTGTGACACTACACTAATGGTTGAGAATGAGACCCTTAAGAAGGAGGTTGGTAAGCTCACTCTAGCATTAGGCAATGCCTATGGTGGAGACGCCTGCTTGCTTAAGTGCTTGGGTAGCCAAAGGTTCTCCCTTTGCAAAGAGGTACTTGGCTATACCCCCAAGAGAGGCAAGGCGGCCTTTGCAACTCCAAAGCCTCGCTTGGTGAAAAGCAATGGTCGGTTTTGCTCTAGTTGCAAGCAAGTAGGGCATGATGAGAAATATTGCAAACTAAACCAAAGAAAGATAAAATTTACAAGTGCATCTATTCTCTTTTATTCTAGTTATGTGCTTACCAACGGCAAGAAAGGTGTGATTGTTAAGTACATGGGTACTCCCAATGAGAGCTCAAAGAAGAAAGCTATTTGGGTACCTAAGTCCTTAGTCACTAACTTTGGAGGACCCAAACCACAATGGGTACCTAAGAAGAATTGAATCTTTTGTAGGTCAATTATAAAGCCGGAGGGAGGCATTGGGTGCTTGATAGTGGGTGCACTCAACACATGACCGGAGATTCAAGAATGTTCAACTCTATCAAGCAAAATGATTGCAATGGGATTGAATCTATCACATTTGGTGACAATGGCAAAGGGAAAGTCAAAGGGCTTGGTAAGATTTCTATATCAAATGACATGAGCATATCCAATGTGTTGCTAGTAGAGAGCTTGAACTTCAACTTGCTATCCGTAGCTCAACTTTGTGATCTAGACTTTAAATGCATCTTTGGAGTTGATGATGTAGAGATCATAAGTGTAGATGTCTCTAACTTGATATTCAAAGGATTTAGATATGAGAATCTATACTTAGTTGATTTCAATGCCAAAGAAACTCAATTGTCAACTTGCTTGCTATCAAAATCTAGCATGGGTTGGTTATGGCATAGAAGGCTTGGTCATGTTGGAATGAGGAAATTGAACAAACTAGTCAAGCATGATCTAGTTAGAGGCTTGAAAGATGTGGTCTTTGAGAAAGATAAGCTATGTAGCTCTTGTCAAGCCGGCAAACAAGTTGGAAATACTCACCCTAGTAAGAGCATGATGAGTACTTGCAAACCATTTGAGCTCTTGCACATGGACTTGTTTGGACCAACCGCCTACACTAGCATTGGTGGAAACAAATATGGCTTTGTGATAGTTGATGATTTCACTAGATATACATGGGTATTCTTTCTTAGTGACAAGAGTGAAACATTTGATACATTCAAGATCTTTGTCAAGAGATGCCAAAATGAATTTGAAACAACTATCAAGAGAGTAAGAAGTTACAATGGTAGTGAGTTCAAGAATACAAGAGTTGATGAGCTATGTGATGAATATGGAATCAAACATCAATTCTCGGCCAAGTATACTCCTCAATCAAATGGGCTTGTTGAGAGGAAGAATAGGACACTCATTGATATGGCAAGATCTATGCTTAGTGAATACAATGTGAGTGATTCTTTTTGGGCCGAAGCTATCAACACGGCTTGCTATTATAGCAACCGGCTCTATTGCCACAAGATGCTTGAAAAGACACCTTATGAGATATTGAATGGAAGAAAGTCAAATATTGCATACTTTAGAGTATTTGGATGCAAATGCTATATCTTGAATAAAGGTGCAAGATTGAGCAAATTTGAGAAGAAATGTGATGAAGGCTTCCTACTTAGCTACTCAACCACAAGCAAAGCTTATAGAGTATGGAATCTTACTCATGGCATAGTTGAGGAGGTACATGATGTGGAGTTTGATGAAACAAATGGATCTCAAGATGAGAATGGCAACCATGATGATGTGAGAGGTGAACCATTGGCCAATGCAATGAAGAATATGGATATTAGGGACATTCGGCCAAAGCAAGTGGATGATGAGCAAGATATTGAAGATCAAGTGAATCCTCCATCCAATGTGCAACTCAATGACAATCAAGCTAGTTCATCCTCTCCAACTCAAGATCAACAAGATAGTTCATCTACTCTACCCAATGATCAACCAAGTACAAGCAATCAACTTCCAATACTCCAACCTACATCTATTGTAAGAGATCATCCTATAGATCATATTATTGGAGATATCACTAGTGGTGTACAAACAAGATCAAGATTGGATTCATTTTGTGAACACTATTCTTTTGTATCATCTATTGAGCCAACCAAGATTGAAGAGGCTTTGCAAGATATTGATTGGATAAATGCTATGCGTGAAGAGCTCAACAACTTCACAAGAAATCAAGTTTGGGAGCTAGTTGAGAGACCAAAGAATCACAATGTCATTGGCACTAGATGGGTCTTTCGCAACAAGCAAGATCAAGATGGAATAGTGGTGAGAAACAAAGCAAGACTAGTTGCACAAGGCTACACTCAAGTAGAAGGTCTTGACTTTGGATAAACATATGCACCGGTGACAAGGATAGAAGTAATAAGGATTATATTGGCTTATGCTTGTGCTCACAACATCAAGCTCTATCAAATGGATGTGAAGAGTGCATTTCTTAATGGGTACATCAATGAATTGGTATTTGTTGAGCAACCACCCAGTTTTGAAGATGACAAGAAACCCAACCATGTGTACAAGCTAAGGAAGGCATTATATGGCTTGAAGCAAGCTCCAAGAGCATGGTATGAGAGGTTGAGAGATTTCCTCCTCTCTAAGGGATTCATTATGGGCAAGGTTGATACTACCCTATTCACCAAAAAGATTGGGAAGGACTTGTTTGTGTTGCAAATCTATGTGGATGACATTATCTTTGGGTCAACCAATCAAGAGTTTTGTAAATAGTTTGGCAACATGATGGCAAATGAATTTGAGATGTCTATGCTTGGAGAGCTTAGTTACTTCCTTGGTCTTCAAGTCAAACAATTTAAGAATGGGACTTTTGTTAGTCAAGGCAAGTACATCAAGGATATGCTCAAGAAGTTCAATCTAGATGAAGCAAAGTCTATTAGTACACCCATGGGAACAAATGGAAATTTGGATGGTGATGCTAGTGGCAACATGGTAGATCAAAAGATATATAGATCAATGATTGGTAGCTTGCTCTATGTGACCGCATCAAGACCGGATGTCATGTTTAGTGTATGCATGTGTGCAAGGTTTCAAGCATCTCCTAGAGAGAGTCATTTGAAAGCCACAAAGAGGATATTGATATATTTGAAGCATACACCTAATGTAGGGTTGTGGTATCCTAAAGTATCAAACTTTGAGTTACTTGGATACTCTGACTCGGACTATGCGGGTTGCAAGATAGAAAGAAAGAGCACATCGGGCACGTGTCAATTTCTTGGAAGATCACTAGTCTCATGGTCATCAAAGAAGCAAAATAGTGTGGCACTCTCTACCGCCGAAGCGGAATATATTAGTGCGGGGAGTTGTTGTGCACAAATACTTTGGATGAGAGCTACTTTGAATGATTTTAGAGTCAAATTCAAGCAAGTGCCTTTGCTATGTGACAATGAAAGTGCAATCAAGCTCACCAACAATCCGGTTCAACACTCAAGAACAAAGCATATTGATGTCCGCCACCATTTCATTAGAGATCATCAATTGAAAGGGGACATTTCTATCACTAGTGTTGGCACCGAAGATCAATTGGCTGATATCTTTACCAAGCCACTAGATGAGAAAAGATTCTGCAAGCTAAGGAATGAGTTGAATATACTTGATTTCTCCAACATGAGTTCATGCACCCCCACTTATATGACATGCCTCTACTCCAACAATGCAAGGTAAAAGTTGATTTGAGAGCATTCATGCATACCTTGTTAGGACTTGTGTAGAGCATTTAGACATAACTCATGCTTCTAGGCTCATTCATGAAAACAAAATATTTGATGCTTATATGGTGCCACTATAGCTTATATGAGTTGATATGATCTAGTGGTGGCATATGACATGTTGATGTGCTTGCGATCCTAGTGTTTGCTCTATGTCTATGAACTCAAAGTGTTTAATTCAACATAGGCAAGATAACCATCTTAGCATGTGTGAAGAAGCTTGTATATGGTTTAAACCAAATTAAATATCTTGGGCAAGTAGCTTAGATCAAGCCAAAGTTGAAAACAATATTTCACCCTATCTCACACTAAGGGGGAGCTAAAACTTGAATATCTATAATTGGTCCCACCTTTTTGTGTCAATTGGATGACAAAGGGGGAGAAGTTATTGAAAAAGATATCATGGGGGAGAAATTGAAAATATATAAACAATGGGAGAAACATGATAAGGGAAAAATCAATTTTGAAAAGAGAACATACAAATAGGGGGAGCAAGCTCATGAACACTATTGTTTCATTTGAATGTTTGCATCCTCATATGTATTGTTGCACAAGTACTTCAAATTCAAAATACATGCTTGTGTGGTGCTTGCTAGTGATACAAATTAAATGATGATTGATCAACTAGCATGCATAGGTTGATTAGCTTTGACCCTTGTAGTATCAAGTAATCTCTAGAAACCTTGCTCTTAATGTTGATCTCACAAGGTTATCTAGTTGTTGTTGCAAGTGGTGTCTAGCTAATCATGGTGCTAAGGGTGATTCTAATTTCTGCACTCCGATGGTATCACGCTTCAAAGGTTTAACTCTTACACCTTAGCATCATTTGGTAGCTATTTCTTCTCCCACAATGCATATCTATACATATGTGCAAATCTTGAACCAAACTCATGGAGCACATATGTAGGGGGAGCTAATAACTACCAAAACCGAATTTGTGTAACTTGTCCAAATCTTGAATCTTTGATTAAAATGCTTGGACAAGAAACTCAAGTTCAAAAATGGTTATATTTCATATCTTTTATGGAAGGGTTGTCATCAATTACCAAAAAGGGGGGAGATTGAGAGTCCCCATGTGTTTTGGTTTTGAGTAATTTATGAAACCCACCTAAGTACTAACCTTGGATCTCTAAGTGTGAATCATGAGATAGGTTGGTACATACCATGTGATGGAGCAAGGTGGATCAAGTGGATGGCACAAGCTCTAGCATGGTGGTGGAAAGGAAAATGGTGTGAAGGTAAAGGTGATTGCTAGGAACCATTTTCGGTTTGGTGATCAAGACATCATAGAGGATGTGATCACGTTTAGGATAGATAGTTGTACTATCAAGGAGGGAGCTCTTAAGTATGATTACGGTTATCATGTGCCACTAGGTTCATATGCATTGCATTAAAATCAATTGAACTAGTGGAAACAACCAACTTAATCCAAGATAATTGTGAACTAAAAGCTAACACACATGCACAAGTGTTGGGATCACTTAGTGTTAGCTCTTGAAAGCTTGGAAGGAGTTGGGAGAAGTTGGAGAAGTGTTGGGAAGCTCAAAAGAGCTTCGGACAGAGGTCCGGGCGCTAGGGTATGGGGCTGTCCGGACCATCGTTCATGGGTTCGGAGGCATACCCTAGGTCAGCTCAGCAGGTAGAGGCATCCGGACGCAAGTGTTGGTCCGAACGCAGGGCACCGAACGTGCGTCTGGAGTCCTTGCCCTCTTTGTTGCTCTCTGTATGAAGGAACCGGACGCTGTTGTTATTCCGGTTGGAGGATCCGGACGCGGGTCCGGAGGTGCTGGCTGCTCGGGGCAGCTCTCGGGTGTTCTCGGGCGCGCGGAAGAAATATTTCCGGACCCGTGAACAGTCGAGTCCGGACACTACTGTTGCAAGCGACCAGAGGCACGTGGCGCGCTGCGGTGCGCGCGGGAAGAAGCCGTTTCAAACGGATAGGTGACCGGACGCGTGGCCATTGGTCCGGACTGCACTTGGCACGCGACCGGAGGCTGCGTCCGGAGTGGCAAGCAGCGAAGTTGTCTCTCTGAGTGGGGGAGTCGGGACGCTGTTGATGGTCCGGACCCCACATTGTTTCTTGCGTCCGGAGGTGGCGCAGAAAGTGTTTTCAGTGGGAAAACGGCTAGTTGTGTGAGTGGGCTATATAAGGTGATATGGCCGGCCCTTTGGGCAACTTCTTCCACATTCTCATCACTCACACACTTGTGTTCATTTGTGAGAATCCCACCACTCATCCCTCTCAACATATTTGACATATTCATGAGAGATTGAGTGAATCCAAGTGCATTGCTTTGTTGATTGCATTCTAGTGGCACTTGGTGATCGTCATCATCGCGGAGCTCTTGTTATTCTTGGAGATTGCCATCTCCTAGATGGCTTGGTGCGACGAGGATCGTTGAGCGGAGGAAGGTGATTGTCTCCAGCTCCGATCGGTGGATTTTGAGGGGTTCTTGAACCTACCCTGCGGGAGTTCGCGAAAGGTATCTCTAGTGGATTGCTCATAGCTTGGGATCCCCATCTTGTGTTGGTTGTGCGGCACCCTTGACGGGTTTGGCTTGGATTTCCAATTAGCGCGTGAACCTCCAAGTGGGTGCATCGCTACAACGAGGACTAGCTTGTTGGCAAACAAGTGAACCTCGGTAAAAAAATATTGTGTCTCATTGTCTCACTACCGAGGATTCATCTTGTGATTGATTGGTTATCTATTGGCTTATCTCTTCACGTTGGTATAACCATTCTATCTCTAGCTTTGCATTACATTCTTTACATTCTTGCAAAGTAGAGCCTCTAGCTTAGCTTGTGTAGCTTAGTCTAGTAGCACTAGTGATCTAGCTCTTGTGTGTGACATAGAACATATCTTGCTAGTAACTAGAATTGGTAGGTGGTTTGCCTAATCTTAGAGCTAGAGCAAACTTGTTTATCGCCTTGTTTTATTCTAACAAGTTTGCTAAGTGTTGTTGTAGAAAATTTAATTAGGCTATTCACCCCCCCCCTCTAGCCATACCTAGACCTTTCAACGGTCCTTTCACCTGTGAGACAATGCGCTAAGGTACTACTGTTTGTAGGAGACAACCTAAACTCTTTGCGCAAGCTAGCATCCACATCTCGGCTTCATGTTGATGGTCAGCAGCTCTATAGCACCTCGGTGTTAGCCCCGCAGAAGCACCTTGTGTTCCTATCTTTCTAAAGTTCCCATGCGACCAAAGCGAAGATAGAATTAGATCCAGTGCGGAAACTCCCTATTCACTATGCTCTTCAAACACCCCCACCATTGTAGTGTGGAGTTGCAGTCCACAAGTTGTTGTGTCTCCCTGAACGTTGCTCGAATGGACCACCACAATTGCAACTCTTTGGCTATAATAAATGGGTTGATAGTCACACTCACAACATTTTCGCTGTCAATGGCGGCACTAAACATAGGTTGTGGTATAGTTAATTTTTAGGACCATGAACAATAGCAATTGGGAAGTGATAGAGGATAGAATTAAGAAATCAGTAATAAAAAGTAGCTCAAATATACAATGATAGACTCTCGCTGATAAATTTGGTCCTATGTCTTAAGATAGGTATATTCCTAGGGCCATGCGCCCAACCATTACTTAGCTTGTAATCCAAGTAGGTTGTTAGTTTGTTGTATGTTATCTGATGTAATCTTGATCCCTTGTACAACCACACCATGGGGCTTTTCCTAGCTTATATTAACATGCACCGAGAACCTAGGAAGGCATGTCGTTCCACCAATCTTCACATGGTATCAGATCCATACTCCTCACGGAAACCACCCCCATGATGTTACCAGCATTCCCATCTTCCTATGTTGCCTTGCTTGCTCCATTGCTCGACTTTCCCATGACCGAGAAGCTCACTCATAGCAATCATCTGTTGTGTCAAGCGTAGGTGCTTTCAGTGGTAAGGCGGGCATAGCTGGCAAGTTTCATTAGCGCATCTGCATAGCCGCCACCGACATTTCTCCATACTGAAGACAAGAAAGGAGTCGATGGCAAGGCAGCGCCGCCTAATCTGAATCCTAAGTACGAGCCATGGATAGAGAAGAACCAATAGGTCCTCAACTTCATACTTTCTTCTCTCTCCAAGGAGATTCTTTTTGCAAATCGCATATACTGAGTCAGTAGCCACTGCCTAGGCTGTGATAGAGGGGATGATGACATCTCAGTCTCGTCCTCGTGTCATTAGCACGAAGATGGCCCTCACAATGACGTGCAAGGGGATGTCCATTGTTAATGAGTACTTTTCTAAGATGAGGACCCTTGTAGATGAGAAGACATCTACAGGTAGGAGACTTGAGGATAGAGAACGGGTCTCCTACACCCTGACCGGTCTTGACATAGAGTACAACCCGATGGTGTCTACTGTTGTCGTTGTTAACGGTCATTAATGTCAACCATAAACCATTAACATAAGGCGTAATCAACATAAAAGTAATCAATAAGTAACAACTTATGTGAAGATTTTACTTGGTTCCACTTGTACTTGGAGAATTATGCTTGTAGGGTCAAAATAATGAAGATTATGCAAAAGCAGTCCATCTAGAAGCATCCAAGAATTCAGGTTTTCTTCACAGGATCAATGGGTCCATCGTCATGCACTCCAAAGATGCAAACCGCGTGCCAACATGTGTTCAACCCTATGTAAGCCCACTCAAGATGGAGCATAGGTCCCAACTACCAGAGGGGATGGCCTGCCTACCATAGGAGGGGGTTGGTTGACCTACCCAAGGATCCCAAGGACACATAGCGTGGATCCGGTGGCGAGCAAAGTGGGTCATAGACACCTATGGCGCGGATGCGGTCACCCTTTTAAAACCAATTTTCAACAACTTTGTGCACTCTCCAACAAGACTTGAGGAATTTGAGGGAGATTTAAAAGGGGATTTGAGAGGGATTTTTCTACAGCTTTGTGCACTCCAAACTCCAACAAGACTCAAACCCAAAACAAACTCAAGAACAAGGGCACACTCCTGCAATAATCAAGTCTATATGGATGCACCAATTTGTTAGTAAGCACTCCTTAGTTGACTTAGGTTTGACCTAGAGACTACATGCTTCACACATTGCTAGAAAAAAAATAAAAAGCTTAGATTTTTTGATGCACGAAAATCTGAGATGTTAGAACCGCCAATGAGCCTTGGATATCACCGAGCCCCCCCCCCCCCCCCCCTCCCAAATATCTCACACACTTGTTGTAACCCCCTAATTTTGGATGTTGTTGAATATAAGGATCATCTATTGCTTGACGTAGCACCCCGATAGCCCAAACCAGGATAAACCGTTGTGTCCTCTTTGTGTTCTTTGTGCACCCGAGCCACCGGAGACACTCAGTGACACCCAACGAACAACAATACATGTTGCAGTTCCGACCCCATGACAGCAGTCCCTCCAAACATTTCCTAAAAAGACACATCTATCTCCCACCTCAATCAAAAGGACCAATATGTTCATCATTTGTTAGTGCTTCATTAAAGTTCCCTAGGCACGCCCATGGCCCCTCCCACTAAACTTTAAGAAACCACATTTTGTCCCAAAAAGATACGACTCCGATCTGTTTTTGGTTCCCCATAAACAAAAGTTGTCCTTCAAGTCATCCCAGATATGGTAGTGGCGAATCCCTATATTTACCCTTATTTTTTTGTTGATTAGCTATAGGCAGAGCTGTTGGAAGTTTGTGTTCTCGTGTACTAGACTAGCAATTGTACTCGTACGTGGGACAGAAAATGGCACGGCCCGTTACTCTCTTCCTGTCGTGCTGGCCCAAATCTAATGAGGTCTACCTATTGGGCCCATGCTGTGTCGCTCATTTAGACCCCTGCTTGTCAATTGCCGCCGGCTAGCAGGACTGACGATGCTGCTGCTCTAGTAGAGAACTTCACCTGCTGCTGTTGCCGGAGAGCTTCCCCTGCTGCTGCGTCGTCCTATACTTGTTTGAGGACCGCGCTGTCGTACTTCTGAAAGAGTGAAAGGTGTGGCTGTTATTTGTTCTCTTGTTTGCCTTCCATACCTAATGCTGGGGTACAAGTGTGATTGATCAAGCTGATGTATTGGGCTTCTCAATATGTGTGCACTAAGGTTGTTTGACAAAATGCCAGCTGAGACCAGGACAGTTGGAGGCAAAAAAGAAGTGTGGTATTCTGAACATTGTGGAAGGTGCGGCAACGTACTTAAAGCTTATTGTTGGGATATCTTGAATAAACCAGATGATTGGGATTATTATATGCCTGCCACGAATAGTCATCAACAAGGCAATTTGTGGAGGGGAAATAATTTATGGTTAACTGACTCAGGAGCCTCTAAACACATGACTTGTACAACAAATTAAGTTTTTTCAGTGTTACAGCCCTTTTGCCAAAATGGAATGGAGGACCTTTACTTGCAAGTGGTACAAAACAGTGACACAATTGTAAACAAACATATATATATGCTTTACTCTATATTCCTTAATTAGTTGAAGAATGTCCATACATTGTCTAATAACATGTGTTGTCTCACTTAAATACAGTACAGGAGAAACCGGAAGATTATGTTCTTGGGTGGAAAATAAAAAGTAGTTTTCACGGGCCAGCACAACAAACTCAAACTCATCAACCAATTTCCCCTCAAAGTATCTCGGATGCGCCTGTGATATTTCTTTATGGGGTCAATGTGGCCCTTGGCCATGAGAATCCAAATTCTCATTCCCCTGGTGTAAAGTGTAATAGAAAACATTAAGGTTCGACAACAGTTGAGCCACTGGAACTACATGGAAACAAGGTTTCACCTTTGCAAATCACTGAAAATTAAATAAATCTACATCCTCGTCATATTCCACCCTGGTTACAAATTGG
Organism: Microstegium vimineum; assembly: GCA_022036555.1. NCBI lineage: Eukaryota > Viridiplantae > Streptophyta > Magnoliopsida > Poales > Poaceae > Microstegium > Microstegium vimineum. The sequence continues at coordinate 8,970,729 of CM039128.1, read as the reverse complement.
AGTCATTGGAATCATAAGATATTTAAAATTATAATAATGTTACAAAGTATAAGCTTTTTTCTTTACAACATTACAAAGTATAAGTTATTTTCTTAATATACATATGATTCACGGTCTCACCCAGCTCCTAGGTATTTTCATTTAGTATTTTCCCACAGAGTATTTGCCTTATATTTTCGTTCTCGATTCGTATAAAAGTGTTAACCTAGAGGTGTAATTACTAACCCACCAACTACCACCGCATATGGACAGGTTGGCTTAACTAATGTAACTACTACAAATCTCTAATGGGTTGGGGCATTGCATTGGCATTCATATTCCACCATCGTCACATATCCCTCGAAGTCTCCACACTGACAAAAAAAATCCGATGGTCCCATGAGTGTGATTTCCTCTTTTCTTTGTGGTTTCTTCTTTGAACATCGGATCAGTTGGTTCTTTGGATCCTTATGACTTATGTGAATCTGTCTTAAAACATTTTAACACACATGTTAATCATGTACCATTTCAATCATTAAAATCACAAACGAGCATGAATAGGTCCCATGTTTGAGAGAGAAGGGAAGATCAGTAAACTTAGGCGTCTTCATAGATTACATTGACCGGTAGTGACAAGCTCATCCAAACAAATAAAAGAGATGATTGGTACTGATCCAAACAAAGCCTAAACAAATAGAAGAGGTGAACAGAACTCAGTTAATATCGTATACTGTACCAAGTCCTCGCCTAAACAAAATAAGTATATACTGTACGGTTATATCCAAGTATTACATTATCTAATTAAACAGAACGGATTGGATTTTTACAAGATCAGGCTAGTATCGTTTCCAAAGGCTGACAAGATATAAAACAAAATAAGGTATACTCCATTTGTCTTATTATATAAGGTGTAATCATCTCTAATTCAATGACTAAGAACCTATTTAATTTTCTCCGTAAACAGTAAACAATGCATCGATATGTACGCGTCTACAGAGAACACGCCTTATATTATGAGACATTAATAAAAAATGGTTACGTCTTGTATATTAGGACGGATAGAGAAGATGAAACAACCACTCACAATGTAAAATTTTATTCTATGGTTTCATAAATTTTTAATTTCATGGCTTACACCATAGTTTCATCTAAGACAAAACTCTCTTCATAAGCTGCCAAGTCTTTAAATTTGCTAATGTGTCAAAATATTAAATACAAATCATTGATTTTTCCCTTTCAATATAGCATGTAATCTAGAATATGCATGGTAAGTGATAGAGTAGAAATTATTTCACTTTAAGTTGAGCCAATTGAAAACTTCATTCCATGCACTACAGGAATAATGATAGTGTAACAATTGTCCACCGATATGGTATCTTTTATTTGGGAACATTAAACACAAGACATGATACAAGTTCAAAACTATTTGGTTTTAAGAGACTCGCCGGCCTTGACAAGTTCCTCCAGCTTCTTATCAATCTGAGCTTCTGTCAGTCCATCTAAGTTCACACATCTCTCCACACCCATATCTGACAGTAGAATAAAAGGAAACGATTAGGGCCAAACACTATGTTCCACCTTGGCATGATAATCTTGTAGAAGTGCAGATACACAATACAACATATGCTCTAGTATTTTATATATAAAGAACATATTCTTTAGTTGAAGGAAGAATGCAATAGTTAACATGTGATGTCCATACATTGTCTGATACCATGTCAAGGTTTATCACTTCATTAACGTTATGTTCTAGGTCTCACGTAATACAGGAGAAATAATACAGGAGAAACAGGGAGGTTATGCTCTTGGGTGCACAAAAAAAAAAAAAAAAAAAAAACTAGGTTCCACGGGCCAGCACAACAAAGTCAGCAACCAAGTTCCTGTTCCTCCAAAGTATGTAGGGTGCGCCTGTATTATTTCTTATGGTGACAGGTTTGGTCAATGTGGGCCTTCCAATGAGAATACAAATTCTCATCCCTAGTGCTATATAAATAATGTAATAACAAACATAAAGGTTCCACAACAGTTGAGCCACTGGAACCATACAGAAACAAGGTTTCAACTTTTGAAAACCATTGGAAACATAAATCTACATCCTCGAACATAGTCCACCCTAGTAATAAATTGGATTCATGAGATGAAATTATTAGTAATGTTACAAGGTACAAACTATTTTCTTAACATACATCTGGTTCAATGAAACTGCATCGATGTACACATATATCTGCTTAAAAAGGTGACGCCTAGCACAACCTATGCACTTGGTGGAGCTGCGCCGCCTCACCCAGCTCCTGCATGTTTCATTTAGGCATTCCCCACACAGAGATACTTTGAGTTTGATATATGTATGAAGATGGGACCGAAGTTTATGAGGCATCGCCTGGTTATGAGGCGTCACCTAGGAGTCACCTAGTCGTCGCCTAGGCGACAAGACGTGGTAGAGGTGCTGGGAGTCGGGGTCGCCACGACCTCCGAGCATATGACGTTCGCCTTAGAGGATTAGGCGCCGCCTAGGCATGGAATAAAGTCGGGCGGACGCCTACAAGTTTGCGCCGGACGCTAGAGCCAAACACGAATTTGGTGCGAGGACACTGGGAAATCGAGTGGAAGCCGTCGAATCAACCACAGGAAAAGAAATTGGGGAGGGGGGAGGTCGAACACTCCGAAAGAAAAGGACAGGAAGTGACTGCGCATATCCTCTTTGCACGGGAAATTGACCGCTCGAAGCATCTATCGCGCGTGCGGCAACATCATGGAGGGAGGGGAGAGGAAAGGAGAGGGACAGGCGGACCTAGAGCGCTTGGCGGAAGCGGCGGTAGACCTGCATCTCTGCCTGCTCAAGTCCACCACCGCCCGTTAGCAATTGCCACCCTGCTACCTGTGCACATCCGCAGCTGCTGCTCGTGCCCCTCCGATCCCGCAGCCTTCGGTCGTCTGCTCCTGCCCGCCCGCCTGATATCTCCGCCGCCATCGGCTGTCCTCCCATCCACGTGGTAACTAGTAAGAGCGTACACCGTCGGCTGTCCTCCCATCCGCATGGTAACTGGTAATAGCGTACACCCCCTACCTCCTCTCTGGTCTCCCAAATCTCCCAGACTCCTTTTCCCAAATCTCCGGTCTCCCAAATCTCCCAGTTGCTCTGCTCTGCCCTTGCTCATGAACCGGTGCATCTCTGCTCTGCTTTTTATGTTTGCTCTGCTCTGTCCTTGCTCATGGACTGGTGCGTGTGCTCTCTGCTCTGCTCTGAATATTGTATTTGCTCTGCTTTATGCCTCTGCCTTTGATCGCATAGAGCCTTTGCTCACATAGTACCTGGGCTCAAGAATTGGGAACAAACAAGTATGTATATGCTGCACCTGCACTAGTATCTAAAATTCTATCTATACAGCGCCTTCATGGCTCCTAAAATGTGTGTATGGCATGGCCTAGGTGTCTGCCATAAACGCCAAGGCATTGTGAAGGGGGTCAAGCACCACGCGACGCTACGGCGCCTAAAAAACCATGGAAGGGACAAATAAGAAATGGAGAAAAATAAACTACAATTATATTACTCATGTATGCATGTAATATCATTCTTTTGTTCTGATATGCCAAATTTCCTTTAATTTTCATGGCAATACTCTAAACACCTATAGAAAGTAGAAATGCATGGAATGCAAAGAACTAGGCAGAACCCCTTCAGCCACCGCTTGGCTAGCGCCTAGCAGTTTTGAAATATTGACACAATTAGAATTTTGCCCTTTATAATGATGGCTCTCCATATTCATTCAGCTACGGTAGTGGACACAGAGGAGAAGGAAAATACAATCAATAATCTAATACAAGCAAAGACTTCAACGCATATTCATGATCTAGTTTCTAACACCACTGATTTGTGAAACCTATGTGTTTCTTGTCTAGCTGAGAAGCATAAAATCTAGCTCCCTGGAAATCTAATGTTTAAAACATGGACCTTGAGAAGACATTAGTGAATTTAGAAGGCGAATTGTTCCTGGGTGTGCTTGGCTTAAAGCATATGAAGTCATTCCACCAAATGGATGCTATCTTCCTTGAAGCTCATTACAATTTGGTTACCTCCTCATCTCACATTCTTTGTATGTATTTTGGTCCACATACCGAGCCTGCACCAGCAACCACATCTGGTACTCCTGTTACACCAACTAAGGTTTGGGCTTTAGCCTTTTATTATGGTATCTTGACCTCTTGGAATTATGAGATTTCTTTAATCCTGGTGGTTCCCAGTAGTCAGGAAACACCCGAAAAACTAAGTTAAAAGAACAGCTCACTGCACATGTCGAATAAGCTGGGTTTGGGGATTATAAGCAACAAATCACAAGTAATTTAATTACTTAGCCTGACTAGTTTAGTATAGTTCCGTATGTGCTTATGGTCATAGTATACTAAACTTTATGAGCAAATTTCTTGGTATTTTCTTTACTACATGAACTGCAATATGGCTGTGAAATTAAAAATGTGTTATTAATATATAAAATCAGCACCTGCAGATAAGCCAACTGAGAAAACAAAACACAAACTACTCTCTCCGTTCCAAATTACACTTTAGCTTTGTCCTGTGTCAAACTTATGTAAATTGACCAAACATTTAGGAAACAAATGTTAACATCTACATGTTCAACAATAAACTACCAAAACATATTCTAGTGTTGTAGGTGCTGGTGCATTTTCCATAAACTCAGTTGAAGATAAAGAAGTTTGACTTAGAACAAAGCTATAATGCAACATATAATTTGGATCGGAGGGAATACAAGACACTGTGTGTGGAGGAACAGTCTGGCCATGACTCTAAAATAAAATTGAACATCACATAAAACCACAGGGGGCTCCGCCAGAAATTTAGCAGTAAATTGAATAAAATGCCGGTACAGACCATTGTGATCGACCAGGATGCTGATGCAGAGCACATATAAACGTAGGCATTGGCCCCAACAGGTTATCATTGCGCAAACTCTAGCAGGACTGTAGTTCAGTATGACAAACCAATATGTATGCACTTGTTTCTCACAAATCTAATTGCCTAAATTCCTCCTCTCTCAAATTCACGTTATTTTTATTATATCAGAGTGCAGATTGAGTCATTCCACACGGCAGGCAAAGATATGAAATCCGACCAAAATGGCTCCAACCAGTCAAAATCAGATCTGTAGCAGCAGGAGGAGAACGAGGAAGAAATGGATGGATGCGTACCGTAGCGAGCCCAGAGCTGGGGCTGGACACCGGAGCACTCGCGGACAAGGAAGGGGAGGGCAGGGTTGCGGGCCTTGATGTCACCATAGTTCTTCTTCACGAACTCCCTGCGGGCAAGCAGATCGGCAACGCACCAAATCAGAAGCAGCAGCTATAGAGTCAAATCGGACGGGAAGAGTCGAAGAGAGGAGCGAGGGTTGTACCGGGCAGCGGCGCTGGGGGGGAGGACTGGCAGAAGAGGACGCGGATCTCCTTTACGCTCCGAGACAGGCTCGCCCGCCATGCCATCGCCGCCGCCTGCTCGCGTTGTATTGGATTCTCCTCGCCGCCGCCGGCTTTCCTCTCGGCTGTGTTAGGGGAGATAGAGGCCGCGCGGTAGAACGGAACGGGCCTGTGCAATCGGGTCTCTTGAGTCATTGGATCGGCATCGGATCCACGCAGTCCGTCAGATCACCAATCCGTGGCCACCCAGCGAGAATGCATATGTTGCGTTATCTACATATAAACTACATATAAACTATAGATGGCCATCAGGCCGCGGCCCGACGTGCCGTGCTTCGTGCTAGGGGTTGGCCAAGGCACGGCATGTGGGCCGTCGGGCCGTGCCGAACTCGCGCGCGAGGAAGAAGGTGACTGCGCGAGGAAGAGGAAGAAGGGGGCGGCCACGGTCCGCGGCCGCCTAGCCTCGCGCCCCCGCGCTCGCTGCCTCGCGCCGCCGCCGCCGCCTGGCCGCGCGCGCCGCCTCGAGCTGGAGAGTGGAGAGAGGGCCGAGCGGGATAGGTTTAGGGTTGGCTCACCTACATGGTGATCAACTCTCCGATTGTCAGCTTTATCGTGTCAACTACAAAATTGCCCCAGAAAACAGTAACTTAACTACAGTTTTACCATTTTCGCTGACGTGGCAAGCCAGATCAGCCAAACCTAACGCATCCGTCCTACTCTGTGTGCCCAGACCCAACGGCACGAGCAGCATCCTGTTAGCGCAGGACTGCTAGTGGGACCGACTGTCAGTATTTTCTTCCTCCATAGAGTCCAACTGAAGTTGCAACTTGCAACAGCACCGTCCGCTCTCGGCCCAATCGGCGGATCAGCTTGTCCGCTCTCGCTCAGCTTGAGGCCGGCTCCGCACAAGAAAGACTGAAAGAGGCCGGCTCCGCTGCAACATCTCTTCTCCTTTGTCCTGCTCGACGGATAAGCAAACAAGAAAGAACCGTGCCTCCTCTGTCCTGCTTGCCGGCCAGGCCATGTCGACGGATCAGCAAACAGAAAGCTTGCTCTGTAGGCCTCGCGCAGGGGCGTGCACGGTGCGCATATGCAGCAAAGATCTTGTGCGGACGCACCAGGACAAGCAGCAGCGCACGCACGACGGCAGCCTGACGCGTTCCAGTACCACGTGCGACGAGGGCTCCAACTACACGTACACACGACTGGGGTAAAGACGCGGCTGGCACTCCGGCGTGGCGGGCGACTGCTGGCTGTTGCTCGTGGTCGCCTACGCGGGCTTGCCGGGATAGGCGACATCCGCAGCGTCCTGCGTTTGCGCGCTCGCCGGTCACGAAGCGACAGTTAGCTTGGCGAACTCAGGCACGACAAGTCGGAGCTCCATGGCCTGCTCGAACGGCACGTCGTCGGAGCCGGCCGCCCCACCTCGCCTCGTGGGCCACCGTACCCCCGCACGAGCTCGAGGAAGCGCTTCGCCTCGCCTCACGAGACCACCCCGACCACGTCCTCTTCACCGAAACGCGTGACCCTGCCTCCTCCGGCTGCAGCCGTGGACCCAGGAGGGCTCCCTGGCGCTTCAGCCGGCCGAGCCGCGTTCTCCTCGGCCACGAGCTCGACCTTGCCGACGCGTCCGGGCTTGGCGAGCCCACGACCGCCCTTTCCCCCTCCAACGGCCAGGCCATGTCCCAACGAAGAAGATGACCTTTTTTTCACAAAAAAAAAACTCTCTGGAAGATGAACAATGCACAATGTAGGGCTGACAGCCTGACCCCACTAGCCGTTAACAGAAAAAAGAGGAGCTGACGGACCGCTTCAGGCGCCGTTGGACAGCGGAGACGGAGGCGTTAACTCCCACGCTGGATCACTGATTTGGCTTGCCACGTCAGCGGAAATGGCAAAGTTGTAGGTAAGTTACTGTTTTTCGGGATAATTTTGTAGTTGGCACAATAAAGCTAGCAATCGAAGAGTTGGTCACCGTATCGGTGGCAAATAATTAGAAATCCCTTGATTTGTTGATTTGATATATATGTCTTTCGCCGGCGTATCCGTCGTCGGCGCCGGCGGACTGTTGACGGGATCTACCCCAGCCGCCGCCGGCGTCACCGACAGCGGCTACTACATCCTTGTGGTGGACGGGTACTCGCGCACCAAAGAGAGCACCCCGAACGGCGAGTGGATAGAATCTCGGCCTTTCAGAGTCGGCGGCCATAGCTGACGTATCCAATACTCCCCCAACGGCAGAAACCCCAAGGTGGCTGACTTATACATATCCCTTGCTCTCTTACTTGATGATGTCAACGTTGCCGACATTGTGAAGGTGCAGTTCAAATTCAGTTTTGTTGACAAGGCCGAGAAGCAAGTGCCATTAAACATTCATGAAAACCCTGTGTCCAACTTCAGTACTGGTTTGTCTTGGGGTTACAATGACTTCATGAAAAGAGAGGAATTGGACAAATCGGCACATCTCAAGGACGACCGTCTCTACATGTGACCTTTGAGATCCGCGGAGAGATCTTTGCTGCACACCGTTGCGTACTAGCATGCAGGTCGACGGTCTTCAAGGGCTTGCTTTCTGGCTCCATGAAGGAGGGCACGAACTCGACGGCAGGTGTCGTGCGCATAGACGACATGGAAGCACGAGTGTTCAAGCTCTTGCTTGGGTTCATTTACAGCGACTTGGAGCCAGAGATGGAGGAGGAGGAAGCAGACGATCTTATGTGGCAGCACTTGTTTGCGGCGGCAGACAAGTATGGTCTCCTGAGACTGAGGCTGATCTGCGAACAGAAGTTGTGCTCATACATCAGCACGACTACAGCGGCGACGATTCTTGCGCTAGCTGAGCGCCACCATGGCCAAGGACTCAAGGATGCTTGCTTGGACTTCCTTGTCAGGGCTCAAGCCAACCTGCAGGAGGTGCTTGTGCTTGGTGGCTTGGACCATCTGGCTAGCAGCTGCCCTATAGTACTCAAAGAGCTCATTGCCAAGCTTGTGTCAGTGTCACCTAATAAGATCGATGTAGACAAGATTGAAGACAAGAGTGCCGCTGCTCTGGCACCGGCATTCGTTGTGGTGCCGACATCTGATATGCACCAGCATTTCACTCACCTCCTACAGTCTGGTGAAGGCACCGATGTGGTGTTTGAGGACAGCGGCGAGAAGATACACGCACACCGATGCGTGCTTGCGGCCAGATCTGCAGTCTTCAGGGCCGAGTTGTTTGGACCCAAAGGCACGACTGCCGGCATCATACACATAGACGACATGGAAGCCATAGTGTTCGAGTTATTGCTTGGTTTCATTTACGCTGACTTGATGCGAGATGACATCAACGAAGAGGATGAGGAGTATGATGACGCGGAAGACACGGAGGAGGAGGAGGAGGAGGAGGAGGAGGGGAGGAGGAGGTCTTCTTCGACGAGGAAGCGATGTTGCAGCTCTTGCTTGTGGCGGCAGATAGATATGAACTGCAGAGGTTGAGGCTGAGGTGTGAACAGGAGTTGGCTGGGTACATCAACGTGACCACGGTAGCAAGCATCCTTGAGCTAGCTGAGCACCATCATTGCCGAGGGCTGAAGGAGGCATGCTTGGATTTTTTGAACTTCCCTCCTAATCTCCAACAAGTCATGGCGACCGGCGGCCTCAACCACCTGAGAAGTAGCTGTCCCTCTGTCATGATAGATCTCATTGCCAAGCTTGCATACCTGAAGGCTGAGAACTGGTATGTACTATTACTACTATGCTTCCAAATGTTCCTACATCAAAATATATATGTATTTCATCGACTACAATTTTCTGCTCATACATATTCTCGATGTTAAGCAGTATTATGAGTTCATTATTTTCCGGTGAAATTCATTTCGCCCATTCTGGATATGCAGGACACAGTAAGCTGGATCTACTCTTAGGTGATTACTAAATGCTGATCAAGGTAACAGAGGACGCAAAATGATAAAGTAGCATAATTGTGTGTCGCATGTTCAGATCACGATGGTCCTTTTTATTTTTTATCTGAGGGTTGTTTATTTTCCAAAAAAAATGTTTTGTGTGGTGCCCGAGTTTTTGTGATGTTTGGTTGGCGGGTTGCAGCTTCCTTGTCTTGTGGAAGGAGTACTGTTGTTCCAAACCAAACACCAACGAAGCATGTTATTTTTAATATCTGTTGCACTTAGTAAGTTGTCGTTTAGACTTACCACCTCAATTTCCCCTCGATGTAATGTTTTGGCGTTTTGCCAGCTTTGCTATCTACTTTACATGTTGGAATGGCTGGTCAGAGTACCACTACGGGAGACAACCTCTTTGCCGAGTGTCTCAGCCTTTGCCGAGTACCAAAAGTGTCTTGGTGTTATATTTGTATTATATATACAAGTATATATGTGATGTTTGATAGATACATGTGTGTTGTTTGTTTGGTTGGAAATGCAAAAAACAAACAAAAAAGAAATTTTAAAATTATTTGCCTAGTTCGATGACCATGGCACTCGGCGAAGCTGAAAATCTGGGACACTCAAGTTACCAGCTTGCCGAGTGCCATTGCAAAGAATTTTTTTTTAAAAAAAAAGGCATTGTCGAGTGCCCAACACAGGCACTCGGCAAAGAAAATCTTAAAAAAAATTAAAAAAAGTCTTTGCCAAGTGCCATCTTAGAGAGCGGTCGGCAAAAAAATTTACCAAGAAAAAACAAATGTCTTTGCCGAGCGCCACCACGTGGCCCTCGGCAAAGAGATCCGTTAGTGTGACCATGGGCCGTCACAACGGCTTTTCTTTGCCGAGTGCCGCCCTGGCACTTGGTAATGCCTTTGCCGAGTGCCGCCCTGGCACTTGGTAATGCCTTTGCCGAGTGCCCAACATCCGGCGCTCGGCAAAGAGATCTTTGTCGATCATGGCACTGCCGACGCCCCTTTGCTGAGTGTAGTACTCAACAAAGGCTTTGCCAAGTGCAAAAGTGTCTTTGCCGAGTGCCCGAGTGAAAGCCCATGTTTGGTTTTGAGTAATTGATGAAACCTATGGACTAACCCTTGAACTAAGTGTATGATCAAGATAGGGTGGTTCACCTTGAGACATGGAGCTAGATGAAAGATCATGATAGATCAAGTGCTCCATGACTAAGGAAAAGAAGAAAGAGAAAAACAAAATGGACCCAAGGCAAAGGTATATCCATAGGGCCATTTTTGGTTTAAGTGATCAAGACACTATAGAGAGTGTGATCACATTTAGGATAGATAGCCGTACTATCAAGAAGGAAAAACTCGTGTCAATTGCGGTTATCATATGCCACTAGGTTTGCATTGCATTCACATAAAATGAACCTAGTAACATGAACAAAACTAAATATAATCAATGAACTATATTGTAGAAGCTAACACATGTGAACAAAGGTATGAATCACAAGGTGTTAGCACATGAAAGCTTAGAGAAGAAGAAGTGGCTCTGTTTGCCACTCAGAGAGGCTCCGGACGCAAGGTCCGAACGCAGGGCAGAGGCCGACCGGACCAATGGACATGTGTCCGGTTGCAAACCCTAAGCAGCGACTTCTCTGGACAGGTGGTCCGGACGCAGATGATTGTCCGGACGCGGACTCCGGACGCAGCGTCCGGAGGTTGGAGCTCACTAGACTCCTCTGTTCAGATAATCCGGACACAAAGCATGGTCCGGACCATGGATACCGGACGCGGGTCCGGAGAGAGGGTGCTCTCTGGACTCTCTCTGAGTTGGATCCGGACGCAAGGAAAAGCGGGTCCGGACGCCACTATTCACCGCGTCCGGATGCCGCACGTCAGCCACAGTGAAGACGCCAACGGCCGAATTCAAATGGAAAGAGGGTCCGGACGCACATGCAATGGTCCGGACCCCCATGCAAACAACGTCCGGATGCCTGTAGGAAGCTGTGGAAAGGGGCAAAACGGCTAGCTCGGTCTGGATGGCTATATAAGTGATGTGGCCGGCTCCTAGGGTTCTCTCTTGTACCTCCCATTCATTTGACATACTTGTGCTTGCTTGAGATAGCCCCCAACTCACTCTCATCACTCTTTTTGCATACTGCATACTTGTGAGAGTTTGAGTGAACCAAGTGCATTGATCATTGCATTGCATTGCATCTTAGTGGCACTTGGTCATCGTCATCGCCGCGTGGTTTCTTGTTATTCTTGGTGTTTGCCAACACCTAGACGTCTTGGCGATTATGGAGAAGCTTCGGCGCAATTGGTGATTGTTTGCGGCCGACTTCGGTGATTGTGAGAGGGCTTGTACCCACCTCGACGGAGAGCCAAAGGGTAACTCTAGTGGATTCCTCGTGTCTTTGGGTTACTCTCATTTGGGTGGTTTCTTGTAGCGCCCGAGTTAGTGGGCTTGGCTTGTGAATTGCCAATTAGCCACTGAAACACCATTTGAGTTGTCGACACAACGGAGACTAGCTTGGTGGCAACCAAGTGAACCTCGGGAGAAAAATCGATTGTCAACTTGTCTCCCGGCTACTCTTTGGTATTCATTGTGATTGGTTCATCCTATTGACATCCATCCATCACAAGGCATCGGTATAACAATCACCTCCTATCTTGTATTTACTTCTTCCATATCTTGTCTAGTTAGCTTGCTAGTTAGCCTCTCTAGTAGTTGTTCTTGCTAGCTTGTGCAAAGTGCTTTAGGTTCTTGCTATTGATTGGCAAGCACTTAGCTAACTAGAATTTCTTTGGATAGGTGGCTTTGCACCCCAAGTAGAGCTAGAGCAAAAAGCTTCGCTTAAGTGTTATCTAACCTTTTTCTATAGTGATTTGTAGATTTTTTATTAGGATATTCACCCCCCCTTCTAGCCATCTAGGACCTTTCAAGTGGTATCGGAGCCGTGGTCACCACTATTATCAAGGCTTAACAACCTTCGGTGTTAGTGATGACTCAAATATCATTCAACCATGTGGGGAGCAAACCGCCAATGTTTGATGACACCTCTTTTGATTATTGGAAGAGGAAGAGGAAGATGCATCTAGGCTCAATACATGAGAAGGTGTGGAGCGTGACCGAACATGACTTTGTCATTCTTGATGAAGCCGCTCCCACACCTAAAGATCAAGAGAACCGGCAATGCAACACCATGGCACTCAATGTCATCTACAATGGCATTGATTCCAAGGTATTTGAACAAATCAAAGATCTTGAGAAAGCAAGTGAAGTGTGGAATAGATTAGAAGATACTGATGAGGGCACTTCAATGGTGAAGAATGCCAAGTTATACATGCTCAAGGACAAGCTATCTCACTTCAAGATGAAGGATGATGAGTCCATCCCGGAGATGTTCCATAGGCTCCAAGTGATCATAAATGATCTCAAGAGCTTGGGTGAGAAGGTCAAAGATAAAGACTTCTCAAACCGCTTTCTTGGTTGTTTGCCTAAGAAATACAAAACTTTGAGGAAAATAATTAGGAGAGATGGTTTGGACAAGATCACTCCCAATGAAGTACTTGGTGAGATCATGACCGAAGAGCAATACAATGAGGAAAGTGAAGAAGAAGAGGTCAAGGAAGAAAAGAAAGAAAAGAAGAGCTTAGCATTCAAGGCTTCTTCATCCAAGAGCAAGGGCAAAGCAAAGAAGCAAGAGTCAAGTGATGAAGAATAAGCTAGTGATGATGATGATGAGATGATGGCCCTCTTTGTGCGCAAGTTTGGCAAGTTCATGAAGAAGAAGGGCTATGGTGCTAGGAAGAGAAGAGACAACTTCAAGGGCAAAGAATATGAGAAGAGATGCTACAAGTGCAAGAGCACCGGTCACATGATTGCGAATTGTCCCAATCATAGTGATGATGATGAGAAGAAGAGCAAGCATGACAAGAAGGACAAGAAGCTATCCTTCACCAAGAAGAAGAAGAAGAAGGGTGAATCCTATGTGGTGACTTGGGATGATAGTGATTCTTCCGATGATGACTCTAGTGATGATGAGAGGAAGAAGGCCAAGAAGAAGGCTTTGGCAAGCATTGCTATCAACAACAAGCCATCCATCTTCAACACTCCATCATGCTTCATGGCTAAGCCAACTAAGGTACAATCTCATGATAATAGTGATAGTGATGATGATAGTAGTGATGAGGAGGAGGAATACTCCAAGGAGGAACTAGTTGAGATGATGAAGCAAACTTATGAGTGCTTTGAGAAAAAGAGAAAGGAGTGCAAAGAGTTGAACAAGAAGCTTAAGGCTCTTGAACAATCCTTTGATGAGCTCAATGGCTCTCATGAGAGGCTAATGGAAGCCCATGAGAAGCTTGAGAGGACTCACTACAAGCTTGAAAAGGCTCACTCCTCTCTCCTTGATCAAAGTAAGGATAAGGTTATTGCATCATGCAATGTTGGAGTAACTTGTGATATTCTAGATGAATCATCTTTCACTCCTATCATTGTTGCACCAACCAAAACTAGCACCTCCACTTGCACATCTACTAGTGATAGCTCAAAGGATGATGCTACACTAGTGATTGAAAATGAAAAATTGAAAAATGATGTTAATGAACTCACTCATGCTTTGGGTAAGGCATATGGTGGAGATGCCCGCTTGCTAAAGTACTTGGGTAGCCAAAGATTCTCTCATTACAAAGAGGGTTTGGGCTATATCCCCAAGAAGGGCAAGTCGGCCTTTGTAACTCCTAAGCCTAGCTTTGTGAGGAACAATGGTCGGTTTTGCACAAAATACAAGCAAGTAGGGCATGTAGACCAATATTGCAAACTTAACATTAGCCAAACCAAGTTTGCTAAAGCTACCTCTATGCACTTTTATTCTTGTTATATGCTTACCAAAAGTGCTAAAGGTATCATGGCTAAGTATGTTGGCACATCCATAGTTGGCCCAAAGAAGAAGGCTATTTGGGTGCCAAAATCCTTGGTCACTAACTTTGGAGGACCCAAACAAGTATGGGTACCTAAGAAGAACTAATTTGTTTTGTAGGTCAATTACAAAGCCGGAGGAAGGCATTGGGTGCTTGATAGTGGGTGCACTCAACACATGACCTGGGACTCTAGAATGTTCAAATCAATCAACTCCAACACCAATGATGGCATTGATAGTATTACTTTTGGTGATAATGGCAAGGGCAAGGTCAAGGGTCTTGGTAAGATTGCAATATCAAATGACTTGAGCATATCAAATGTCTTGCTAGTTGAGGGCTTGAACTTCAATTTGCTATCGGTACCTCAATTGTGTGATCTTGGATTCAAATGCATATTTGGAATAGATGATGTTGAGATCATTAGTGTAGACGGTTCAAACTTGATCTTCAAAGTCTTTAGATATGAGAACCTCTACCTAGTTGATTTTAATGCTAGTGAAGCTAAATTGTCAACTTACTTGCTCACTAAATCAAGTAAGGGTTGGTTATGGCATAGAAGGCTTGGTCATGTTGGGATGAAGCAATTGAATAGATTGATCAAGCATGACTTAGTAAGAGGCTTGAAAGATGTTGTGTTTGAGAAGGACAAACTTTGTAGCTCTTGTCAAGCCGGCAAACAAGTTGGTAACACCCATCCAAAGAAGGGCATGATGAGCACTAGTAGAGCATTTGAGTTATTACATATGGATCTATTTGGACCAACAACTTACACAAGTATTGGAGGCAACAAGTATGGTTTTGTCATAGTGGATGATCTTACAAGATACACTTGGGTATTCTTTCTTAATGTCAAGAGTGATACATTTGCAATATTCAAATCTTTTGTCAAGAGATGTCACAATGAGTTTGAAACAACTATCAAGAAAGTGAGAAGTGACAATGGAAGTGAATTCAAGAATACAAGAGTTGAAGAGCTATGTGATGAGCTTGGAATCAAGCATCAACTCTCGGCCAAGTACACTCCACAATCAAATGGCCTTGTTGAGAGGAAGAATAGAACTTTGATTGATATGGCAAGATCTCTGCTTAGTGAGTACAATGTGAGTCAATCTTTTTGGGCCGAAGCTATCAACACCGCTTGCTACTCTAGCAATCGTTTGTATTGTCACCCATTGATGGAGAAGACTCCATATGAGCTATTGAATGGAAGAAAGCCCAACATTGCATACTTTAGAGTCTTTGGGTGCAAATGCTACATCTTGAAGAAAGGCACAAGACTTGGGAAGTTTGACAAGAAGTGTGATGAAGGGTTCCTACTTGGTTACTCAACCACAAGCAAAGCCTATAGAGTGTGGAATTCGGCTAGTGGTATACTTGAGAAGGTTCATGATGTTGAATTTGATGAAACCAATGGCTCCCAAGTTGAGAATGAGAACCTAGAATATGTTAGTGGTCCACAATTGCCAAATTCTATGAAGAGCATGGATATTGGTGATATTAGGCCAAGACAAGTGATTGACATTGAAGATGACAAAGATCAAGTACTCAACTCACCTCAAATGCAAGCTAGTAGCTCTCAAACACAAGATCAACAAGTTGCTAGTTCATCTCAACCAAGCTCAAGCAATCAACTCCCAACTCTCCAACCGACCAACATTGCAAGAGATCACCCCATTGATCAAATAGTTGGTGACATTACAAGTGGTGTTCAAACAAGATCAAGATTGGCATCCTTTTGTGAGCACTACTCCTTTGTATCATCCATAGAGCCAACAAAGATTGATGAAGCCCTACAAGATGTTGATTGGGTCAATGCTATGCATGAAGAGCTCAACAATTTCACTAGGAATCAAGTTTGGGAACTATTTGAAAGACCCAAGAACTACAATGTGATTGGCACAAGATGGGTATTTAGAAACAAGCAAGATCAAGATGGTATAGTTGTGAGGAACAAAGCAAGATTGGTAGCTCAAGGATACACTCAAGTTGAGGGTCTTGACTTTGGAGAAACCTATGCACCGGTTGCAAGATTAGAGGCAATAAGGATTCTATTGGCCTATGCATGTGCACACAACATCAAGCTATACCAAATGGATGTGAAGAGTGCTTTCTTGAATGGATACATCAATGAGCTAGTATATGTTGAGCAACCTCCCAAATTTAAAGATGAAAAGAAGCCCAACCATGTGTACAAGTTGAGGAAGGCTTTATATGGCTTGAATCAAGCACCTAGAGCATGGTATGAAAGATTGAGGGACTTCCTTCTATCTAAAGGGTTCATTATGGGGAAGGATATACTACTCTCTTCACCAAGAAGCTTGGCAAGGATCTATTTGTGCTTCAAATATATGTGGATGACATCATATTCGGTTCAACCAATCAAGAATTTTGTGAAGAATTTGGCAAGATGATGGCAAATGAGTTTGAAATGTCAATGATTGGTGAACTTAGCTACTTCCTTGGTCTTCAAATCAAGCAATTGAAGAATGACACCTTTGTGAGTCAAGGCAAGTACATCAAGGATATGATGAAGAAGTTTGGCTTAGTAGATTCTAAAGGCATTAACACTCCAATGGGCACTAATGGACACTTGGATAGTGATGCTAGTGGCAATATGGTGGATTAAAAGTTGTATCGGTCTATGATTGGAAGCTTACTCTATGTGACCGCTTCTAGACCAGATGTGATGTTTAGTGTATGCATGTGTGCAAGATTCCAAGCCTCTCTAAGAGAAAGTCACTTGAAGGCTACAAAGAGAATATTGAGGTACTTGAAGCATACACAAGATGTTGGATTGTGGTATCCCAAGGGGTCTAACTTTGAGCTAATTGGATATTCAGACTCCGACTATGCGGGATGCAAGATTGATAGAAAGAGCACATCGGGCACATGTCAACTGCTAGGCATGTCACTTGTATCTTGGTCATCAAAGAAGCAAAATAGTGTTGCACTCTCTACGGCCGAAGCCGAATATATAAGTGCCGGTAGTTGTTGTGCTCAATTGCTTTGGATGAGAGCAACTTTGAATGACTATGGGATCAATTTCAAGCAAGTGTCATTGCTATGTGACAATGAAAGTGCGGTGAAGCTAACCAACAATCCGGTTCAACATTCAAGAACCAAGCACATTGATGTGAGGCACCATTTCATAAGAGACCATCAACTAAAGGGTGATATCAAAATCACAACTGTTGGCACCGATGATCAACTTGCCGACATATTCACCAAGCCATTAGATGAGAAGAGGTTTTGCAAGCTAAGGAATGAGTTGAACATTCTTGACTTCTCAAATATGTGTTGATGCACCCCCAAATATGACATGCCTCTCCTTCAAGCTTTGCAAGGTACAAGTTGATTGACACGTCATTCATTCTTGTTAGGACTTGTTAGTGCATCTAGACATCACTTCATTAGGATCTTTCATGAAAATCAAATGTTTTGATGCTTATATGGTACCACTATTGCTTCTATGCTTGATATGATCTAGTGGTAGCATATGACATATTTGTGGGCTTGCAATCCTAGAGTTTGATATAGATAATGAACCTCAAATGTTTAGCTCCACATGGGCAAGATAACCATTCTAGGATGTGTGAACAAACTTGTCCATGGTTTAAACCGAGTTAAATAGCTTAGGGCAAGTAATCTAGATTGAACCACAACTAAGCTTCTCTCCAATAATCAAACCTTTGAGCACATCTTTTATGATAATAGATGACAAAGGGGGAGAAGTAAGTAGTAAGAGAAAAAGAAAAATATTTTGAAAATTTGAAAATGAAAGCACACGAGTAGGGGGAGCAAGCCTATGAATAAAGTTGTTGCATATTCTTGTGCATTCATAAGTGCTTGCTTGCATATGTACTTGAATTCATGATATGCTTGTGTGGTGATTGCTAGAAACTAGATTGTATGATGATTGAAGAACTAGCATGCTCAGGCTCTCATTGTTTCATGTGGTATCTAGTTCTCTCAAAGTGTGTGTCAAGTGGTTTCTAGGCAATTCATGGTGCTAAGGATGGTTTAACATTGCACTCCGATTGGTATCACGCTTCAAAGGTCCATCCTACACACCTTAGCATCATTTGGTAGCATTTACTCTCCCACCATTCTTATTTATGCATATGTGATCAATTTGAACAAAACTCATATATCACATATGTAGGGGGAGCTAATACTACCAAAAGTGAATTTTCATCATATATATTCTTTTATGAAAGGTTGTCATCAATTACCAAAAAGGGGGAGATTGAAAGCCCATGTTTGGTTTTGAGTAATTGATGAAACCTATGGACTAACCCTTGAACTAAGTGTATGATCAAGATAGGGTGGTTCACCTTGAGACATGGAGCTAGATGAAAGATCATGATGGATCAAGTGCTCCATGACTAAGGAAAAGAAGAAAGAGAAAAACAAAATGGACCCAAGGCAAAGGTATATTCGTAGGGCCTTTTTTGGTTTAAGTGATCAAGACACTATAGAGAGTGTGATCACATTTAGGATAGATAGCCGTACTATCAAGAAGGAAAAACTCGTGTCAATTGTGGTTATCATGTGCCACTAGGTTTGCATTGCATTCACATAAAATGAACCTAGTGACATGAACAAAACTAAATATAATCCATGAACTATATTGTAAAAGCTAACACAGGTGAACAAAGGTATGAATCATAAGGTGTTAGCACATGGATGCTTGGAGAAGAAGTGGCTCGGTTTGCCACTCAGAGAGGCTCCGGACGCAAGGTCCGGACGCAGGGCAGAGGCCGACCGGACCAATGGACATGCGTCCGTTTGCAAACCCTAAGCAGCGACTTCTCTGGACAGGTGGTCCGGACGCGGATGATTGTCCAGACGCGGACTCCGGACGCAGCGTCCGGAGGTTGGAGCTCACTAGACTCCTCTGTTCAGATAATCCGGACACAAAGCATGGTCCGGACCATGGATACTGGACGCGGGTCCGGAGAGAGGGTGCTCTCTGGACTCTCTCTGAGTTGGATCCGGACGCAAGGAAAAGCGGGTCCGGACGCCACTATTCACCGCGTCCGGATGCCGCACGTCAGCCACAGTGAAGACGCCAACGGCCGAATTCAAATGGAAAGAGGGTCCGGACGCACATGCAATGGTCCGGACCCCCATGCAAACAACGTCCGGATGCCTGTAGGAAGCTGTGGAAAGGGGCAAAACGGCTAGCTCGGTCTGGATGGCTATATAAGTGATGTGGCCGGCTCCTAGGGTTCTCTCTTGTACCTCCCATTCATTTGACATACTTGTGCTTGCTTGAGATAGCCCCCAACTCACTCTCATCACTCTTTTTGCATACTTGTGAGAGTTTGAGTGAACCAAGTGCATTGATCATTGCATTGCATTGCATCTTAGTGGCACTTGGTCATCGTCATCGCCGCGTGGTTTCTTGTTATTCTTGGTGTTTGCCAACACCTAGACGTCTTGGCGATTATGGAGAAGCTTCGGCGCAATTGGTGATTGTTTGCGGCCGACTTCGGTGATTGTGAGAGGGCTTGTACCCACCTCGACGGAGAGCCAAAGGGTAACTCTAGTGGATTCCTCGTGTCTTTGGGTTACTCTCATTTGGGTGGTTTCTTGTAGCGCCCGAGTTAGTGGGCTTGGCTTGTGAATTGCCAATTAGCCACTGAAACACCATTTGAGTTGTCGACACAACGGAGACTAGCTTGGTGGCAACCAAGTGAACCTCGGGAGAAAAATCGATTGTCAACTTGTCTCCCGGCTACTCTTTGGTATTCATTGTGATTGGTTCATCCTATTGACATCCATCCATCACAAGGCATCGGTATAACAATCACCTCCTATCTTGTATTTACTTCTTCCATATCTTGTCTAGTTAGCTTGCTAGTTAGCCTCTCTAGTAGTTGTTCTTGCTAGCTTGTGCAAAGTGCTTTAGGTTCTTGCTATTGATTGGCAAGCACTTAGCTAACTAGAATTGCTTTGGATAGGTGGCTTTACACCGCAAGTAGAGCTAGAGCAAAAGGCTTCGCTTAAGTGTTATCTAACCTTTTGCTCTAGTGATTTGTAGATTTTTATTAGGCTATTCACCCCCCCTGCCCCTCTAGCCATCTAGGACCTTTCACCGAGGCACTCGGCAAAGAGACCGTCTACAGTAAGTGTACTCCTTGCCACAAAGCATGATCCAGGAAAATGATATTGTGAGTGCTCCCTCGGGCCTGAATGAATTAATTTATAGGGTTGTTGTCTTATCTCGTCAAACATTAAAAAAACAAATATTTGTGATACCATGAGCACATTAAAAAAATGTAGGTTCATTAAAATATGGTTCTCTTTTGCATATCATTAGGTTTTTGCTATTTAGTATGAAGCATATATGCTACCTAATGTGCATTACTGCCCCCGGTTCCGGTTCGGGTGTTCAGATTCTACCTGTAACAAGAGTTTTTTCATTGGTATGTTTAGCTTCAAGCTGCTCTGGTTGTGGTGTGTTCGAGATCAGCCAGCTGAAACTGATTATCCTGTCAGTGTTGACAACTTCTAGTTTTACGAAGAGGAAATTAATGGTGTATAATATTTTCTTAAGTAAATCAGACAAGCTGGTGGTACTGATTTCCACAGAAGATGACTTTACCTCGTAAGATGTTCAAATGACTATCTCACATGCAAAATTAAATTATCATTATCTTGATCTTTTAATTGGCTACGAGATGCGATGCCAAGTTAGAAGGTAAAAGGTCAGAATACGACATAGAGGATGGTCGGCTTCGTGCAAGATGGTCGGAGAACGAGCAGATCTAGGCCAGAGGGAAGATCACCGCCCCCAGGTCCCCTCGCCAACTCCCAACGCCGATTGGCAACAATGTCACTTGGGTGGCCAGAGGGCGCCCAGGGGCCGCGCTGGAGACCGGATCCAGTCCTCCCCGCTAAGGGGCGGCGAGCAAACCACGGCGGGTGGTCCTCGCAACGCTGGCGCCACCAACAACGTCCCCGCGAGTGCGCAACTCAGCTACGAGCCGGCCGTCTTATACATGCTCCGCGACGATCGTCTTTGTGCAACGCCTTCCATAACGGCTGGGTCCAAGCAGCCTCACCCTGCACTGGCCCGTGGCAGCCTAGTTCCGCGCGCCCCGCCACCTCCTCGTCGTAGCGGTGTTGGATGCGAGCCCAGTTTGCAGAGGGTGCGGTGGGCGTTGAGCGCGGGCCCAACGATGATGGTTGCAGCATCAGCAGCATGCGGTCGATGCTGGTGACATCTCGGACAAAGATCTGGGTGAGAACCTACTGCGGAGTGGGATGGGGCACGCAGTTTGCACGCGGGCATGCGAGGCAGTGTTCCTACATCCTTCTTCGAATTTCTGCAAGGACCCAACAACGACGCATGGTGCGGAGTTTGGCCGCGGGTCTGCCGGCGGCGGGGCTGTGTGTCGTGTGAACCCTCCCCTACGGGGAGGGCAGAGTGTCGTCTTAGTGGTGTTTAGGCACTGGACAAACCTGGGTGAAAACCCTACCTAGTTTCTTGTTGGCTGGCAGCAAAGATGCATTATGCGTCATCTACCTCGTTGAAGGCGTTGTCGAAGGTTTCCACTTTGCCACGCATGTCGTGGTCGTTTTGGGTGTAAAACCTACCTGCTCTGGCCTATGACGGTGGAGTCTATGGATGTCACTTCCTAGCTAAAGGCATCGTTGTGTGTGGTCATCCTTGTCCCCAATGCCACCTTGAGCTCTCCCCTCTTCTCTCCCCTCTTCTCCCTCCTGGATAAGACTAGCTGGACTACTAGTCATTGTCGTCGCTTCGACGAATGTCTTCTTCTGGCGCCTCTGCTCCGTTAGCGCTCTCCTTGATAGTGCCTTACAATCAAATGTCGGGTGGAGATTCCACCACTGCCACCATTCCCCTTCACGGCTTCCTCCTCGTGGACGACGTTGAATGGTGGCATGTGCATGGGCCTGGATGTGCTGGAGGTGTCACTATCATTTCCAAAGGAGGTCGTCGTGTTCAATGATCTTGGACCTACGTGTTCGGCACTACTCTTAGTCCCTATTCCACTGGCCCACGGAGAGCGGCAGCGGAGCAACGTAGCTATGAGGAGTGGTGTTAGGCATAATGGCCACGGTGATGCCGGCGAGTATGCTGCTCGGGGACGGGCGCAAACTGCCGAATGGTTGGCGCCTTTTAGCTTTGGCCTAGGATTATCTTTGTTGTTGTCGTGTTGTGGCTGTTTGGTGTAAGTGTTGTTGTATTTCCTCTCTCTTCCCCACCGTACTTCTCTAAACTATTTGCATGAGGATTGGCGTTTGTGCCCTTCCACCGCTCGGCTTGCCGAGCAAATGTGAAATGAAATGCAGATGGATCCCCCAAAGTTGCCCTTAAAAAACTGTACTTTGGAAGATCCTTCAAGTCCGCCCGACCAGTAATTGTTAGTTACAATTTGCAGTATCAAGCAGCTATCGGTTTGTGCTCTTTGAAGACTTCTGTTTTCCAAGATCTTCTATCTTCCTCTTCGGCTTTCTTATCCTCGAAGACTGAAACCATTGTGCTATCGGAGTGCGAAAACAAAGACTCTAGATGCTTCTATCGTGGCCACTTCTCATGGGCTCTATGTAAAGATGACAACGGGTACATACCCGACGGGTAGTATGAACCCATACCCGTACCGCAAGATAAAATTTTACCGGTAGGGTTATCCATAACCACACGCAGGTAGAAAAACCCCCCCATACCTGCACCCGCGCGGGTAATTTGTACCCGCCAGGTAATCCATACCCGCATGCATACCCGCTACAAACCAAAACAATGTGAATATATTATATTATTTAAAGCATATATAGTCAATTCTTTCTCAATAGACAACAACAATTATAACAAAGGAATGAAACTACACTAAATAATAGTATAATATTCATAGGTATTTCATAGATATAAGATATGTATGTGTATTTCGTAGTAATTAATGGATAAATACATATTACCAAGGCGGTTATAAATTACCCGCGGGTACACGGGTGTGGTTAGTAGGTTCCCATACCCATACCCGCATACCCGATGGGTAGAAATTTTTACCCATTATTAGTATACTAGTGGGTGAAAAAAATCTTTCTATACCTATCTCTTTACCGGGTAAAAGTGTAAGACCCATCGAGTAGTCGGGTTTCGGGTACCCATTCCTATGGCCCGGCCCCGCGCCCACGTTGAAAGTATCACCTATGTCTGCGGATGATCAGTAGTAGCTTTTACTTCTTTGCCAAGTTATTAGGACTGGACCGGAGATCGAACCAGCGCGGCCGTCGGTTCAATGGTTTACTGGTCCAACCATTTAGAACCCGTTGAACCGCTGGTTCAATTATTTTGGACCGGCTAAATTGAACCGATGACAAATATATTAAACCGGTATATATATATATATATATATATATATATATATACGGGCGAGGCTAAAATGCAACGAGTTACGCACACTCGTCAACAGTCCGCATGCGCCGTATCTACGGCGGCCCGTTTTCAGACGCGTAACGCACGCGGTGTCACGGCGGCCGCAATCCCGTGTCGAGCTTGCTGGCTTAGATGGAAACGAGAAGAGCAGTTACGTACTAGTCCGTTCATTTTCCTATTTACTATATAAATTTTTCTAGTGATTCATATACTAGCTAAAAAATATACGAAAATTACACAAAACACTGTACCGTTAAGAACGTTAAGAATATATGATTATTTTTTATATATTTTTTCACCATTCATGAATTATCAAAAAAAAACATGCAAGTTAACATCTTTCGTAAGCATGTAAGTTCACAACTTCTCAGTACGCTATCATGGAGGTTGCGAGTCAGGTTGCGACTTTTGAGTTTTCAACTTGCGATGACAGCGACGGAGTCGCTTTTGGTGGCCACGACGCGATATATCTCGGTGGAATGAGTCGTGACGGGTTGAGCGGCGCCGTCGGGCTGCATGAGTCCACCGCGTATGCCCGCTTCGGATACGTGGGCTCTTGTGCGGGTTTCTATGTGCTCGCGGCGCGGTCTAACCCAGCGGGTTGACGGCGTGGCCCGCGTCGTTTGCAAATCTACCTTTGCCAGCCAAACCATGGACGCGACCATCGCCGAGAAGCAGGCGAGGCGCCGGATCCGGCCACTGGAGTCGCTCGTGATGGCCGCGGCGCCGCCGACACCCGCAGCGTTCCGGTGCCCGATCTCGTTGGAGGTGATGCGGTCGCCGGTCAATCTCCCCACCGGCGCGCCACGTACGACCGCGCGTCCATACAGCGCTGGCTGGACTCCGGCCACCGCACCTGCCCGCCCACGCGGCTGCCGCTGGCGTCCACCGACCTGGTTCCCAACCTGCTGCTGCTGCGCCGCCTCATCCATGTGCACGCCGCCATGCTGCCGCCTTCCCCGTCGCCCGAGGCGATGCTGTCGAAGCTCGCTGCCGCGGACGGGAGCCCGTCTCCGCGGAGAAGGCCGTGCGCTCGCTGGCGGCCAAGATCGCGCCGGAGAAAAGGAAGCGGGCGTCCGTCGCGTCCGCCGTGTCCGCCGATCTCGACTCCGCGGTGTCGGCGCTCCTCTCCTTCGCCAAGGGCGGGGCGGGCGTCGACGCGGTCAGGGTCCTGGCGACCATGGCCGCCGAGCTGGTCTCCTACCTTATGGTCACCGGGGATGGCACGGAGAAGCGCGACAGGGTCAGTAT
The DNA here is from genome assembly GCA_022036555.1 of Microstegium vimineum. Classification (NCBI taxonomy): domain Eukaryota; kingdom Viridiplantae; phylum Streptophyta; class Magnoliopsida; order Poales; family Poaceae; genus Microstegium; species Microstegium vimineum. The sequence goes on along the minus strand of CM039128.1, from coordinate 8,945,860 downwards.
GTCGGTGGAGGCCCTGGCTGCCGTTCTGTCCGCTGACGGGATCGCGGAGGAGGCCAGGGAGGCCCTCGTGCTCGCTCTTGTCGCCGAGGACCTGGCCGCGTCGTGACGACGCTGCTCGGCGCGGGCACGAACGGCGCCGCGGTCCTTGAGGCGATCCTGACGTCGCCCTCCGGCCCAGTTGGACCACAGCTAGGAAACAATAACCTATTGATTAAATATGTAATTGTAACTTCAATGTATTATGAGTTGTCATCATAATTACGACATAATTACATATTGATGAAAGTAATTGCAACAGATCTGATCCTGCAACTGGACCTGATGTAGTTGTAACCTGACATGATACAATTACAACTAGAGTTGAGCCAGTTGCAACTGGGCAACAGTTGTAAAACTGACGCGATCCATCTCCAACTAGAGTCGGCTCAGTTACAACTAGGCAATAACCAATTGCAACTAGGCAATAATCAATTGCAATCTGACACGGTCCAATTATAATCAGAGTCAGACCAGTTGTAACTAGGCAAGAAACAGTTGCAACTTGACGCGGTCCAATTACAACTAGAGTTGGGTCAGTTGCAACTCGACAAAAAACCAATTGCAACTGGGCAAGAAACTAGTTGCAATAATCAGGGTGGGTGCATTCTCTATAGAAAATGCACCCAGGTGCATTATACCATAATACGGCGAGGCTAAAATGCAACGACCCTCTGGCCCCAGGCTCCTGCGATCGCCCGCGTCCCGCTCCCGCGCATGCAGAGAATCTTTTTTTGTTTCGAATCGAAAAATGCAATATCTCCTAAACCGTAGCCCCTATTTTAGATTCGTTTGCACCAGGTTGTTGAAAAAAAAGTGCTTAACAAAACGAGATCCAACAAGACTATATTTGATAAACTGTTTTTTAAGTATGTAATTGCAACTTCAATGTGCTATGAGTTGCCATCATGATTATGACACAATTGTAACTTGGCAGAAGGAATTGCAACACATCTGATCCAGTGCAACTGGACCTGATGTAGTTGCAATCTGACATGATACAATTACAACTAGAGTCGAGCCAGATGCAACTAGGCAACAGCTGCATACAAAACTGACACGATCCAACTACAACTAGAGTCGACCCAGTTGCAACTAGGCAATAACCAACTGCAATCTGACTCGATCCAATTACAACTAGAGTCAGACCAGTTGTAACTAGGCAAGAAAACAGTTGCAACCTGACGCGATCTAATTACAACTAGAGTTAGACCAGTTACAACTCGACAAAAAACCAATTACATCCGGGTAAGAAACTAGTTGCAATATTTTTTACCAATTGCAAATCGTCAATATTTTTTGTCGTTAGTATCTTGTAGGTATTTTTATCAGTAGTTGCCGTTATTTTCTAATATTTTAGTAGTATTTCATAAGTATCTTGTAGGTATTTTTGTTAATAGTTTCAGTATCTTCTAATATGTTGTCAATATTTTTTCTCAGTATTGACGAGGAGGGGCGGTGCCACCGGCCGCCAACCACCATTCGCTGATCCGCATCGAGAAGAGACCGGAGAGAGCACGGAGAGAGGAGCACGAATTAATGTGTTTGACGCTCATGACATGTGGGGTCGCGAGGTCTCGTGTACCCACAAAGTCAGTAAATGGTGCGGCTTTCGTGGGGTCACGCCACGCGTGGGCGTAGCTGGCGAGATGTTGTTGGGTGAGGGAGTCGAAGCCGTCCTGGACCTACGTGAGGTCTGGTGCCCGTGACGTGGAAGCCACATCGTCTCTAGCTACGGAGTACTAGTACGGACCATGACGCGTGGGGCCCAACAAGGGAAAGGAGGAAACGGCCGAAGGGGAAGAAAGTCCGGTTCGCGCTGGGCCGAGCCCACAGAGTCACGCGCGGGCGGTGAGGACAAGCAAGGCGAGTCCGAGAAAGGATGGCCCATCAACCTGACACCGTGTGGGACGCGGCGCGGGATGGTCCGATGGATTAGTTGGGATCACGCGGTGTCGGACCTGAATGCACCAGGGATATATATATATATATATATATATATATATATATATAACTGCATTATTTAGCAACCAGAGTTTTAAATAATATTCAACACTCTGGTCACCGGAGAAAGAACGTCCATTTTATTCCGGGGAAGTTATCTGTAATTATTGTTACAGCAAAAAGCAACGTCATTTTACTCTACTTAAATATTCCAACAATTATACTGGTAGTTACCAATGAATGATTTTGACGTTGGTGTGTGAATTTGGACTGAGTGCATTAAATGCCGAGCACTATATATAGAATGCAATCATGCAGGTAGTATTTTATTTCTGCATGTAGATCGCAGTAATAAAAGGTAGTTACACTAGAGACAAATAATAACATCAGGAATAAATAATTACTGAGGTGGTGAGGCCTTTTATTCCGACAAGCACCAAAGTAATTAACATGTAGTATTGGTTGTTAATTATCTGCATCGTCATCATGTATTTGATTGGGTGGGGACCTAATTGCATGCTATTATTAAATTTGCATGTAATTCAACGTTGATCTTTAAACCCGAGACATCGGGCGCGGGAATAATTTTATACTGAGGATACTATTAGTAGTAATTAAATTAATTATGTGAATATTTTTTACCGAGAATAGTGAATAATTTTTTTTATCGAGAACAATTACCACATTAATAAAATGATTGATTTCACCCAATGTATCCCATAGGCAATATAAGCCACACAAGTAGAATGTTTTTTTATTACTACTATTTTTAGTTCCAACCATAACTTGGTTAATTACTGAGTCATTCGTCATGTGGACGAGGTATTTTTTTTTATTACGGTTACCATTTACTTGGATAAATAATTCCTAATAAGTCCCTGTGTAGTAAAATCGACTATGCTACTTTGAGGTATCCGAAGTCCTAATGAGTATTTTATTACTACTACTAACAAATATGCTTGTGCCATTGCAACGGGAGAAGAAAAAAATTACCAAATGTTAATAGTAAATAAGGACAAAAATATCATAAATCTATTTATATTTTACATTTTTCTAAATTTTAATGGCAATTTATTTTAAGATGGTCATGACATCCACAATAATAAAGTTAATAATATGACAATTTCCAAATGAGGTGGTAACAAATTAAAATACTCCGGTCATTGTAAGTTGTTCGGACTTTTTTAGATACATAATTTTTACAATATTTTTACATATATATTTTTTCTAAATACATAGTAAAAAGGTATATATATCTTAAAAAGTTAGAATGATTTACAATTTAGAATAAAGAGAGTACTACCTTGATTATTTTTCAATTGTAAGCCACGATAATATTTATTCTTATGTATCATAACTTATTATCTATATCTATATGGATCCTAATCCAAATTGAAATTCAAATAGAGAAGGATTATAACAACACAAATTAAGCCATCGGGCTGATTTTTTCTCTCTTGATTAACAATGTGTTCAACTAGTAGAAAAGCAGGTTGATTCGAGCTAATTAAAAAATGTTCTATGAGAAAGAATAAACTGAAACAAACTGAAATATGATAAGTTCAAACAATCAAAGCCAAATATATACTCTATTTGTACCAATTTAACTACACGTTTGGTCTGGTTACAATGTCCCTAAACCAGTGGATACAATATGCATATCTGAAGCGTAGATTGAGGGAATAAAAAATCGATTATAAAATAAAAAAAACGAAAAATGCAGGGCTGATGCGCTCCTCTCATCCATATATTCAGGGGAATATTCAGTCAACCCGCACTGAGCATCTCATCCGTATACCAATAGAGCGCACACCTCTCTCTCTCTCGTCTCCTTTCTTGCTAGGATCTTATCTTTCAATTCCTTTCATGCCCTTCGCACCTCGCACTAGTACAACAAGTTGGGCTCTTCCTCCTCCCTTTGAATGCTCGTCCTGCGGGCATGGCTGCAGGCAGCGGATGGCAGATGCGCAATCGTACTTGCCACTTTGCCAGATGCATGGAGGCGGCAAGGTGGATCTGAAGCCCCATGGCAGGATTCGTGGCCTCGTCAAGAGAAGCCGCGCCAACTGGGCTGCTCAAGCCCTGAGCCATGACGACGTTCCTCGGCTTCGAAGTCGCGACCCCTCACCCCGCACCTCGACGGACGGCGCTGCTTCGTGCCTTGTATCGATGGCTGTTCCGCAACTCCGCGCTGCCACCGCCGGAGCGCGTCGCCCCTGCCGGAGTGCGTCGAGGGCACACCATGTTGGCATGGATCGAGGTGCAGGTGCACCGCCTGGCATGGTGAAATTTGGCGGAGAGGAAGGAGCCACGACGTGATTTATAAAATCCGGATGGGCTATCAATCTAGTCTTTATGGCGACATTAACAGAGATTTCAATGTGGATATTATGGTGTTTAGACGTGTAGTAAAGACATGCAATACTTTTTATTCCGATTTGAATGTGTAGTAATAAAAACAAATAGAGCTGACAGTCGCTCCGCCGAGGCGCTAAATGTTATTCAAAGGCCAGACTTTAGAATAGTAGTTCTATATATATATATATATATATATATATATATATATATAATTAATACTTGATACATATACGAACTCCCACTAATCTAGCCACAAGTCTGCAACATAGTATTCGAAAATATTGGTGCTCTAAAGTTGTCGTACCATATATGTAAAACATTTTTTGCGACGAATATATGTAAAACATGTGTATGTAAACATAATATACTGAGCACTTACCAATTTGCGCAAAAAAAAGGGCAAGACTAGAAATTCAAATATTCAACATTGTAGAACAATCTCGAATGCTAAAAAAGAGTATAGTGTTACGAAGAGATCGTCGAGATAATCAAAATAGATATATTATTTTTCTATTTTGGAGCTCATTTAAAAAAGTTATGAATGTTTGAAATTTAAATAGCACTATATAGATATCACGTGATTGCAAGTACTTCCAAAAAGTAACAGGAGCAAACGCTACCGTGCATGGCTGCATGCTACATTCAATTGGGAAGGTGATCAATAGTCAGGCGGACCCACTTGTGGCACGTGCATGCACTCTCCACCAATCAGGACCACGTACGCTCGACAGCAGCCAGCAGACACGCGCCAGAGTTACAGACCGGAGCGGTTCGCATCGAACCGGCCGGTTCACCAGTTCCATGAAAAACCAACCCGTTCAACCGGTTTTTTCCGGTTCGATTGCGTACGGTCTGGTTTGGTCTTTTACCGGTCGAACCGTTGGTCCGGTCCGATCAGAATAATAGGGCTTCTTTGTGCTCTTTAATCCGTCAATTCTTTTTCCACACTAGTGTAATGTTATATATTAGTTGTTGTATAAAAAATATACCTTCTACTTTCTCAAGTTGTGCACAGAAACATGGGCTCGTGGGGCACTGTAGTTGTTGTCGCCAAGCCCGCAGGGCCGCGGATGTGCGGCCTGGGCTTTTTTTAGTTTGACTCCTAGAGTTTTCATCTTCTATAATCACGGCTATTCCTCTCTTTGGCAACTGCCGGCCAGAGATCACGGTTGATCTTGTTGGTTCGCTATGTCGTTCATCGGCGTATCTTTCACTAGCAAGGGCGGGCTGTCGACGCGATCTACACCACCAGCCACCATCACCGCCGCCGTCACCGATAGCGCCTACAACCTGCTCGTCATCGATGAGTACTCGCGCATCAAAGAGATCACCCCAAACGGCGACTGGCTAGAATCTCCCCCTTTCAGAGTCGGCGGCCATCGCTGGCGTATCCAGTACTCCCCCAACGGCATACACTCAAAGGTGGCTGATTACATATCCCTCTATCTCGTACTTGATGATGACAACGTTGAGGAGGCTGTGAAGGTGCAGTTTGATTTCAGTTTCGTTGACAAGACTGATCAGAAGCAACTGCTGCTGCCATCAAACATCCATGAAAGCGAAGTGTCCTACTTCAATAGTACCGATAGTCCGTGTTGGGGTTACGATGCTTTCATCAAAAGAGAGGACCTGGAGGAATCGACACATCTCAAAGACGACCGTCTCACCATAAAGTGTGACATCGTTGTCACCAGGGATGTCCAGGTCGATAATACCCCTTTGGTGGTGGTGCCATCATATCTGACATGCACCAACATTTCAGCAGTCTCCTCCAGTCTGGAGAGGGGTTCGACGTGACCTTTGAGATTGGCGGAGAGATCTTTGTTGCACACTGGTGTGTACTCGCGTGCAGGTCGACAGTCTTCAAGGGCCTGCTTTCGCTCCATGAAGGAGGGCACAAACACGATGGCAGGTGTCGTGCGTATAAACGACATGGAAGCACGAGTACTCAAGCTCCTCCTTGGGTTCATTTACAGTGACACGGTGCAGGAGATGGAGGTGGAAGAAGATGATGTCATGTGGCAGCACTTGCTTGTGGCAGAAGATAGGTATGATCTCGTGAGGCTGAGTGTCGGTGTCTAAAATGACAGGGTCTAGACGGCCAACGAGTAAATTTCTAAGCGTGTCGTAGTTCGGATGGTTACGCTAGAAGAACACAGAAGTTTATATTGGTTCGGGCACAAACGCCCTACGTCCAGTGTGTTGCGGGGTTGTATTACCTAGCACAGAGAGCTCGTAGGGGGGAGCTACAAGCTTTGGTGAGATAGGGGAGGCTGTCCCCAGGTCTCGTGCGTATGAGGTTTTTGGTTCTGGTGAGTGCTCGCGTGTGTGCGAGTTTGAGTGTGTGTGCGAATGAGTGTTCGAGAGTCGAGAGAGCTAGATTGGGGGTCCATTCCCTCCCTTTATATGTAGGGAGAGACGGAGGAGTACAGTAGAGAGAGAGAGGGAGTGATCGTGGGCCCAACTTGGGATGCTGCCGCGGGAGGGCTTCGTCCTCATCCTGTCTTCCTTCCTAAAGAAGATTGCGCCATTAGACGCATGTCTGAGTCCTGTTCGTCCTTGTCGAGCTGTAGCCATAAGCCTTGTGATCGGGAAACCTGCTGATCCCCTTTCCGGGTATGGGCGGAGGTTAGTCCCACAGGACCAGGCAGCCCCACGTCCCGTCATACAGGACTTGATGACGCCCTAATCCCTGTTGGGGTGTCCGTCAGAGACATGGTGTGGATATCACGTGCGGAAGTCGTCGGTTAGGCAACACAGGACCCTGTACCGCAGGATGAACAGAAGTCGGCATGGTGGTTCATGCCTTAAACCCCATCCCTGAGGACGGAGCGTACTGTGGACCTTTTGACTATGTGGGCTAGGGCGCCCAGGCTGTGTATGGCAATGAGACCTCCGAGGGCGAGGGTCATCACGGATGACGTTTGCCGGGCTCGGACGGGGCGGGAGAGCCCCTGAGGGTTGGCGGCGCCGCGGGCGACGCCACCTTGGCTCGGGCGAGGCGGAAGAGCCCTCGAGGGTTGATGATGTCACGGGCGACGCCTCCTTGGCTCGGGAGAGGTGGAGGCGCCCCCGAGGGCAGATGACATCACGGGCGACGCCACCTTGGCTCGGGCAAGGCGGAAGAGCTCCCGAGGGTTGATGACATCACGGGTGACGTCACCTTGGCTCGGGCGAGGCGAAGGAGCCCCCGAGGGTTAATGACGTTACGGGCGACGTCACCTTGGCTCGGGCGAGGCGAAGGAGCCCCTTGATGGTGTTTTTTATTTTTGTAAAGTCTGGTAATTTGGGTACCCTATTTCTGGGTATCCGACAGTAGCCCCCGAGCCTTCGATTTAGTGAGGACTACACGGGAGGCTTCCGAGAGCATTTTATGGTGGTTTGGTTCGATTCTGCGTATTCCGGTGGGTGCGCGCGAGCGCACCCGCCGGGTGTAGCCCCCGAGGCCTTAGGAGGGAGATTTTTCCTCCTAAGGGCTTATTCGGAAGACTTCTACAGTGCTTGACCCTTCGCTTCCTCCACGAGGCGGAGGGAGAGAGAGGGAGGGAGAGAGAGAGAGAGTTGCTCCGCGCGTCAGGGCCAGACCTCCGGTCGCACGCCAGCCCTAGCACGAGTGGCACTGTTGGCCCCGGGCTGACGCACCTTGAGATGATGAGTCAGCTCTACGCCGTGCTATCTTTCGGCCTGTACGGTCGATTGACCGGTCGAAGATTTGTTTGTCGGATTCCGGAGTCTGACTGCGCCCCCTTTCCCTGTAGCCCAAAAGCGGACGTGCCGTGCCTTTCCCGTTCGAGGAGTGGTGCCAGAGCACTGCTCGCTCTGTGGTCCAGACTCTGAACGGCCGCCCTGGCGGACGGCCTTTTGAGAGCAAAACCGGATTCACAGGAAGTTCTACGTTGGGGTTGGGTTCATTCCCTTTTTCCCCGTGGTAGGATTGAGAGGAAGCTCTGTGAGATGCACGTAGCTTCCTCTTATCCTAACCACTGGTGGAGTAAAAGTTTGTGAACACCCCCTGCACGAATCGCTCCCTGAGATGAAGGGCGTAGGATCCATCCCTTTCGCGGAATGTCCCCTGCTCTTCGTCCCGAGGGAGTCGATGTCGTGCGATCCCTCTCCAGAGTCCTTGGTCACGGAGCAGCTGGGCGACTTAGCTGTAAAGTGCCCGGCTAACTCTAGAGAAGGGGCGCGACCCGGGGCTTCCTGAAGACGGGGCGACGGCCGTGCCTCAACCCGCTGATCGAAGTGGCCTCGGGTCGTGACGCTGCCGTCTGACACGATCTCGTATGTCAGGTAGGTGTTTCCCGGGCCTCTCGGCTGGGTCACCTGACCTTGATATACCGCTGCGTCCATCGGCGGCGTGATAACCAACGGGGGCGCCCCGTGGGCGCCCTTAGCTTTTGGCCTCTTGGCCTGGGAGTTCCCTTCAGTCCACTTTTTTGTGTTTTTGGTGTCTGACAATAGGACTCATCCCTTATGGCTCTCGGAGAGCATGTAATCCCTGCAAGGGTCAGTTTCTTAGATTTATCAAAAAAAGGAGAGGCTGTTTGGGTTTACCTGTACGGACCTCCGACGCATGAGGCTTGCCCTGTGGTGCGTCGCTAGTCACCGAGTCTTTACTCGATGTAAAGAAAATCGTCTCGGTTCTGTGTCGTTTTTTTGGGTTCGTTCCCCACGCATCTCTCCGCAAGAAGGGGGAATATGAGCTGAACCATGCTATCCTCGAAGCGGACGAACCATGGATGCTCGTCGAGTTTCTATCGGGCAAATCTGAGTGGGGTGCTCGGTTCTCGTTCGATGGGGTTCCGGCTGGTGGCCCATGTCGTGGCTCACCACAAATCGGTTTCATATAGTAACCGAGTCCGTTCGGTGGGTCTCGGGGGCCTATTGCCTTCCTTCGGTAGGAATACCATGAACCAATCATCCATAAAACGGACTCAAATACGAAATCTGGGAATGACCTTGGCATCCGATTGCCTGGCTAATGACCGCTAGCGTGTCCATTCCCTATTTGCCCCTCGCTCTGTTGTCCTGAGGCGGCCGTTTCGAACCCCGCTAGGACGGCCTTCGTAACTCTGGACCATAGTGGGCCGTCGGGGCGTCTATAGCCCTTATCCCTTTTGGCTTACCTGGGCCCATGGGCCGTCGCTGTTTGTTGCGCTACGTGCGCGTCCCTCCGACCTCTGCGTGAGTTGGCCGAGTCGGGGGCTCTCCCGAGACACTCTCGCGCTCGGAAGGCGCGTGCCCTGGTAGAGGACGCGTGGGTGAAGTTTGTGCGCGCGACACGATGGGTCTGGGGTGGATCCTGCAATGATGAATGCAGGATACGAATCAGAACGGGGGAAAAAGGCGAGTGGTGTTAGTTACCTGCCGCGGCGCGTGCATTTCCCGATATTCCTGCGAATAGTGGAAGCGTCACGGCCGAGCGACCGCCTTTAATGCGGCTCGAGTGGTGGGACCAAGACGTGGCGCGGAGGATTGACGAAGTGACGGTTCCTCTTCCGGGTTCCTACAAGTATCTTGGTGTCGTGTCATCCTCCTCCCTCCGCGTTCGTACTGCTTGCCGTTTTCGTCTCCTGCTCCTTCTTGAGCCGTCTCGCTTGTGCCTAGGGTTTGTGTCGCTGAGCTCCAGCCCTAACCGCGCCTTCCGCCGCGACGCGAGTCCTTTCCCCAAGCGCTCCCCCTATGGCTGGAGATCATCCTTCGAGAAGCTGGGAGCGGTGCTCGCTCGTCCGGGAGCGGGCGCTTGAGCTGGTGCGGGAGGGGCTACTGCGTCCCGAGCGCTCCGTCCCCACCGGTGCCGACGCCTCGGCGCCCTCTGAGGGGTATGTGGTCTCCTTCCTCCCGTTTCATGAGTGGGGGTTCGGGACCCCCCCGTCTCGCTTTCTATGGGGGGTTCTCAACCATTACGGGATCGAGCTTCAAAACCTCAATCCCAACTCCGTCCTCCACCTCGCGGCCTTCGCGGGCATGTCGGAGGGAATGCTAGGGGTGGAGCCGGATTTCGTGCTGTGCAAGCACTTCTTCAAGGCAACGGTGTTTCTCGTTAACACCGGCAGCACAAGGTCGGTGGCGTCCTGCGGGGGATGCGCGCTCAGCCTCCGCTCCTCCAACTGGTTGTCCTATATGCCAGCGTGAACGACCTCGTCCAACCGGGGGTGGCACTCGCAGTGGTTCTACATTCGGAACCATCCCGAGGCGCCGCTCTCAGTTTTTACGGGTCGGTGCTTCAGGGAGGAGCTCCCCCGTTGGCATCACGGTCCAACTGCGCGCGAGCTCGCTAGGATACAACCCTACCTCCGAAGCCTGGTTAGGCTCCGGGACCACGGGCTGAACCTTCCGAGGGTCGTCGCGCAGTTCCTCCGGCGTCAGGTCCTTCCGCTCATGGTGCGGGCGCTCCCGTTGAATGACATGGTGCCCGGAGCACCACGCGCGGGGACTACCATGGCGGCCGAAGAGTTGAGCTTCGACCACACGGTCTCAATCATGGGGAACTGCTGGGGAACAAGTTTACCCCTGATGACATCAGGCGCTGCCCTCCGATGCGCCCAGATCCTGCGGCCGTCGATCTGGTGAGTGTTGAGGATTTGTTGTCTGTTTTCTCTTTTGCGTTGCCTTCTCTTTGCCAGTGACATCCCAGGGATCCTCGGTCTTCTCCCCGCAAGGGCCCCGCTCATCAACGCGTCACGTGGCCACCCCCCTTCCGGTTCTGCCGGCACAACGGTTGGCGAACAGGGAGTGGAATGCGCGGCAGCAAGCGGATGCCGCCGAGAGGAAGAGAAGGAAGGCCGAAAGTGCGCTGAGGCGCACAGAGCTGTCATAGCGGCGGGCGAGACAGCGCCACGTCGGTGTAACAGAAGAGGAGTCCCCCACCGAATCGGACGAAAATAGTGGTGGTCCCAGTGGGGACGGCGGAGATGACAAGGGTGACGACGAGGATAGGAATCCTCAACCTGTGGTAGTGCCAGGTTCCCTGGTGGTCGGAACGCTGTGCTACCCCGCGGGGGTCACGTCGGCGGCGGAGGCGATTCCGGTCAGGACGCTCGGCGCGCACCTGGCCCCAGGGGGTTCCGGGGGCGGCGCCGCCATGGATGCCCCGGTGAACCCTCGTTCCGCGTCGTCCGATGGGGTTGGACCGAGCGGGGGTTCGGGTGCCGCCGGTCGCAGCGGGGTGGGGCCAAAACGGAGACGCCTCTTCTCCGCTAGGTGAGTTTGCCAACCCCGACACCTTCCTCTGCCCTGTCAGTGGGGAAAAGGCTGCTCGTGATCTGTGATGATTGTGTCGAATGTTTCAGGACCGCCGGCGGCTCTGCGTACGCGGGTGGAAAAGACTGCATCAGGGAGCGCCGTCCATCGAGGGAGGCCAGTCCGGTGCCTCCCCGGTTGCAGGTTTGGCGAACGCCGCCAAGGTCGGGACCGGGCTGGCCACAACCATCCCCGCCATCGCCGGTGGGACGCCACCGGCCCCCACGAACGCCGGCCCTGAGGCTACTACGCCGCCTACTCCCCCAGTCGTGGTGGTCATCGACGACCCCAGGGAGGAGGGTGGCCTTGGTAACTCCATGGTCGTGGATGCCGAGGAGATCCCACCATTTGAGGCGCCGGAAGACGTGGAGGCGGCCGTCGTGACGAGAATGGTCGGCGGGGGCACCGCCGACCTAGGGGACGCGGTTGCTGGCGTCGTCACCGCCCCGCCCGAGGGCAGGGTGGCTAGTGCGAGTGAGGTGGAACCTCTGAGCAGCCCCCTTCCTCCCAACATGCCGGCCCGGGACACCGTGGGTCCCCCGTCCCTTACCGAGGGGGAGGTGGCGGCGGCTCGAGCGTCAAAGTCCGTCTTCTCCCAGTCTAGCGCGACTTCGCCAGGCGAGACGACCGAGGCTATGAGGGAAGACGGCCCTGGGGCCCTATGTTGCCTCCGTCCTGACCGTCGTGCATTTGGGGACGGCGACCGGCTCATCTGGGCCGATCAGGGGAACCTGGGGTCCCCTGTGTTCACGCTGGATGACCGGTGCGAGCTCCATCACTGGAATCGGGTGGCGGGTGCCCGTGAGGAGCTTGGCCTCCAGGTCGTGAGGTACGCAGAGCAGATCCAGAGGGTCGTCGCGTCGTTCTCCGAGGAATTCTTGCATCATGGCAATGTGAGAAATCGTTTGTTCGTAGACGTTGTTTGTTCCTTCCCGTTGGACTCCTGATGCCCTTCTCTGTGTAGATCCTGATGGCGACCAGCGTCGAGAAGTCAGAATTCCTCCGTCGGGAGGCTAGCCGGTGGACTCCTGGGATGTGGGTGCCCGTGGGGCAGCCGCCGTGGCGAAGGACCTCGTTGCGGCTCTCCGTCGCGTAACGGAGTTGGAGGAGCAGTTGGGCGCCTCGGAGTCGAACGCGACGGATGCCCAGGCGTTAGCGCAGCGGGCTGCCAGCGACGTCGTGCGTGCGGAGCAAGAGCGGAACGCGGCCCGTGCTGATGCGGAGGCGGTCAGTCAGATGTTGGTGGATGAACGGTCAGCGTGTCAGGTTGAGATAGGACGCTTGACGACCGAGCGTGACGCTGAAGCCGAGGGACGACGTCAAGCTGCCTCGGGGTTGGACTCGATGGAGGAGGAGCGTAACATCGTGCGGCGTCAGGGCGAGGTCAACGGCCGAGAGCGTGACGCCGTCATGGCCCGCCTTGAAGACTTGTCTGTTAGGGTGCGCGAGCGCAGTGCCGACGCCGACTGGAGGATCCTGTAGTTCTCCGCCTGGGTGGGCGAATTGATGACGGTCGTCTCGCAGCTTCGTGCGGCGATCAACGGCCTGGAGGAGGAGAACTCAGGTTCGTTTCCTTCGTTTGCCCGTTCGCCCTGGCATTGTGTAGAAGCTGCTTCTAGAGGTTGAAGTCCTCTTCCATGTCACCCCTGGGTTACAGGCCGGCGCACAGGAGGCGCAGGCGCTGCGTGAGGCAGTGCATGAGGTGTGCAACCTCTTCGGCGTCCAAGCTGTCGAGGGTGGTCCGGCAGTGGCCAGAACTCGCATCGGCCTGCTGTGGGAGCGGAGCCAAGCGCAGATCCGGAAGGCACTGCGCATCGGGGTCCACCGCACGATGTCGATCGCCGCCTGCCTCTACGACACGGTGACTCCCGCGCTTGTCAGCGAGGGATACCCCCCAGACGCCCCGGAGGACCTGCTCGATCGGATCGAGGTCGACGCGGAGGAGCCAACGGCGGTCCTAGCGCCAAGCTTGATGACGAGGTGTTCCCACCGCCGGAAGAATGACCCTGCATGGTCAGAGATCAGGGCCGAGGGCCCTTGTAACAAAACAATTTAAATTATCTTGTGATGTTCCCCCGGGGGGGCTTAAGACGACTTTGATAGCTCCTTAATGAGCTTTTTCTATGTTTGTTTGCTTGTTGAATTTCGTATTTGGTTTTTTGCTTGGACTACTTGCCCGATTTTCCGTGGAAGAGTTTTAATCTGTTCGGACAGGCACTCGGGTGGAGGCACTTGGCTCTGGAGAGCCGGAGTACCTCGCGGCCCTTTGGCATGGTCCGTTGAGATTTCTTCTCTTGGTGCGGGAAATCCGACTTTTGCTTAGAAGATCAGCAAAATGATTTTTTGAACGAAAAAGTTTTTGGGGTGAAAGACAGGGGGTGACCCCCTTCCCAGCCCCTGAGCGAGGTGTGTTCTGGTGCGCGCCGAGAGTGCACCTTGCTAAGCGGTCGGTCCGAGGGTTCCCGTGTTTTTATTCCTCGAACTTTTTGCTCTTAAGAGAGGTTACATGCATATGTACATGATGACAAATATACTAGATAATAGTGAAGGAGGCGACATAGCTGTTGGTGTTGTGGGCGTCCGAGCTCTTCGCGCTCTAGGGGTCGACGTCCATCTTGTCAGCAGCTTCGATCGCCGCCACCAGCTCCTCGCTACGTACCTTGGGCATGGCGTTTTCGCAGCAATCCACCTCGCACTGGTATGCCAACTTGACGTCGGAGGAGACTGTGATGATGCCGAACAACCTCGACATCTTGAGCTTCAGGTAAGTGTAGTTTGGGACGGCCATGAACTTCGCGTAGCATGGCCTTCCCAAAACGGCGTGGTAGGTCCCATGATATGCCACAACCTCGAAGGTAAGGTACTAAGTCCAGAAGTTGTCCTGCGCCCTGAACGTGACGGACAGGTCGGTCTGCCCCAGAGGTACCGTTTGCCTTCCGGGAATGATCCACTGAAAGGGAGCCCCCGAGGGTCGGAGCTTTTCGCTACATAGGCCGAGGGCCTCGAGGGCATTGTAGTACATGATGTTGAGGCTGCTGCCCCCATCCATCAGTACTTTGGTGAAGCGCGCGCTCCCTATGATCGGATCCACGACGAGTGGATAACGGCCCGGGTGAGGAACGTGGCTCAGATGGTCTTCTTGACCGAACGTGATGTCAGGTTCCGACTAGTCGAGGTATGCCGGCGTTGCCGGGGCGACTGTGAAGACCTCGCGTCGCTCCTTCTTCTGCCGGCGCTTGTAGCTATAGGCCTCCGGTCCTCCGAAGATCATGAGGCACTTTTTGACGTGAGGGTAAGAATCTTCGCGACCCCCATCCCCATCCTGGCCTTCTGACTCCTTCAGCTCATCCTTGTCAGGAACGGTCTTGATGTATCTGGCTATCAGTTCATACTGTTGGAGTGTGTGTTTGACCGGTCCGTTGTGATACGACCACGACTTTGTGAGCATGTCGTCAAACTTGCCCACCTTCTTCCCGCCCTGGGGGCGGGGAGGCTTGCGGACCGCCGCTGCGACTACGTTGTCGCCGCCGCCACGCTGCGGCTTGCCTCTCCTTTTGTTCCTATTCTGAGCGCGGCTCGAGCCGCCTTCGCCGGCGGTCTCGACTTCCTTGCCCTTTCCCTTGTCTGGGTGGAAAATCGCACCGACCGCCTCCTCTCCCGACGCATAGCTAGTGGCGATGTCGAGGAGTCGCTCGGTGGTGCGTGGGTTGCTGCGGCCCGGCTCGTGGACCAGCTTTTTGCAGGTGGTACCTATGAGGAAAGCCCCGACCACGTCCGCGTCCGCCGCGGTCGGGAGCTTTGTGCATTGCTGGGAGAAGCGGTAGATGTATTCCTGGAGGGATTCGTCCGACTTCTGCCTACAGTTGCAGAGATCCTAGGGATTCCCTGGGCGCGTGTAGGTGCCCTGGAAATTCCCGACAAAAGCCTGTCACAGGGATTCCCACCCATCAATGGCGTTAGGAGGCAAGTGCTCGAGCCACGTGCGGGTCGAGTCCAAAAGGTGGAGAGGTAGGTTGCGGATGATGAAGTCGTCATTGTTTGTGCCGTTGGCCTGACACGCAAGGCGGTAGTAGTTGAGCCAGAGCCCGGGGTTCGTTTCCCCGGAGTATCGGACGACGTTTGTTGGCTCTCGAAAATGGTGCGGGAACGGCGCGCGCCGGATGTGGCGGATGAATGCCAGGGGACCCGGGGGCTCCGGCGTGTGAGGTCGGTCCTCGTCGCTGTTGTACTAACCGCCACGTCGGACGTGGTAACTTCGGCTTGCGCCGTCCTGCTTGGCGTGCTTACGCGCGTTGAACGTGTCGCGCACGTCGCGCTTCTCGCCTACGCGAGCGTGCACCGTCGGGCGCCGGTGTTTGGCCGGGTCGGGATCCGAGTGGACCGATCCCTCGTGGTCGTTAGGAGCCACACCGGTCGGGGGGCCGGCGCTGAGTCCGCGACTTCGTGAAGCGGAGCTCTCGGCCTGTTGTTCCGCGGCCCGCTCCAAGAGGGTCTTCAGTTCGTCGTGGGCGAGCTTGCCATCTAGAGCATCTGGGATCGTGAGGTTGCAGAGTAATATCCTTGCTGCCGCGATGTTTTGGCTTGCTCGCGTGAACTGCGGCGTGCCATGCTCATCGTTAATGATGCGGTGGTATACCGCACGGGCCCGCCTGCGAGCGCTGGGCTCTGCGGCGTCCCTGGCGGATTCACGCTCAAGCTTCTCACGCTCGAACGTTACCCTCCGCGGGCGCTCCGCGAGCTGCTACTCCACGTTGCGGAGGTCGCGAAGCTGCTGCTGCCAGGCCTCCGAGGACTGCGGATCGGGCCGTTGGTGAGGTACCGGAACACCTATCTAGTCCTCGGGCGTGTGGTTGCCGTCACCGTCTTCATCCTCCTCGTTGACGTGGGTGTGGCAATGCGTCGCACATGAAGCACTCGCGGTCGTGGTCTTCACTGGGACCGCTCGAGTCAGAGTCGAGCAGATAATCGCTGGCCTGGAGGAAGCCGCGTAGCGCCTCCTGATCCCCCAGACCGTCGAAGTCCAGGGGGTCGTCTCTCCCAAGGCTCGAGTCGGCGTAAGACGCGGCCTCGGGGCTCGAGGGAAGATCGGAGGTGGAACGAGAGTGGTGGGACGTGAGTCCCATGCGTTTTCCTTTTGCTAGGTCTGCGTGGAACCACGCGGCCACCATCTCCGCGTATGACGTGGCGGCATTCTTCATGCCGAAAGACTGCGCTTCCGAGACGGGCATTTCGTCACGCCCGGGGGAGAGCGGCTGCCCTCCGGCGAGCCGTGCCGTCACGTTGGCGAACGCAAAATAGAGGTTGTACAGGGATTCCCGAGTCGGCTGGGGTCCCATGAGCATGTCGAGCTGGCGCTCGAACTGAGGATAATTGGCCCGCGGGACGGCCGCCCCACGAGCGGCTTGTTCCCCGGAGGGAGACAGATGAAGGTGGGCCATGGAAGCGGCGATGGCGTCCATGGCTACCTCAGGAGATGTCATAGGGCGACGGAGAGCTAGGTCGGCGTCCTGCCCGTGGCACTGGAAATCCAGGCTACCAAAACGAATGATGGTGCCCGGAGTGAAACGAACGTGGCGATCAGCCAACCGAAACTCGAAAATATGGGTGGCACGCAAAGTCCCCCTACCTGGCGCACCAACTGTCGATGTCTAAAATGGCGGGGTCTAGATGGCCAACGAGTAAATTTCTAAGCGTGTTGGAGTTCGGATGGTTACGCTCGGAGAACACAGAGGTTTATACTGGTTCGGGCACGAACGCCCTACGTCCAGTGTGTTGCGGGGTTGTATTACCGAGCGCAGAGAGCTCGTAGGGGGGAGCTACAAGCTTTGGTGAGAGAGGGGAGACTGTCCCCAGGTCTCGTGCGTATGAGGTTCTTGGTTCTGGTGAGTGCTCGCGTGTGTGCGAGTTTGAGTGTGTGGGAATGAATGTTGGAATGTTGAGAGAGCGAGATTGGGGGTCCATTCCCTCCCTTTATACGTAGGGAGAGATGGAGGAGTACAATAGAGAGAGGGGGAGTGACGTGGGCCCGGTTTGGGCTGCTGCCGAAGGAAGCCTTTGTCTTCATCCTGTCTTCCTTCACGAGGAAGATTGCGCTAGTAAATGCATGTTCGGGTCCTGTTCGTCCTTGTGGAGCTGTAGTCATACGCCTTGTGATCGGGAAACCTGCTGTTCCCCTTTCCGGGTATGGGCGGAGGTTGGTCGCATAGGACCAGGCACCCCCGCATCCCGTCATACAGGACTTGATGACGCCCTAATCCCTGTGGGGGTGTCCGTCAGAGACATGGCGTGGATATCACTTGTGGAAGTCGTCGGTTAGGCAGCACAGGACCCTGTACCGCAGGGTGAACAGAAGTCGGCATGGTGGCTCATGCCTTGAATCCCATCCCTGAGGACGAAGCGTACTGTGGACCTTTTGACTATGTGGGCTACGGCGCCCCAGGCTGTGTATGGCAATGAGACCTCCGAGGGTGAGGGTCGTCACGGATGACGTTTGCCGGGCTCGGACGGGGCGAGAGAGCCCTTGAGGGTTGGTGGTGCCGCGGGCGACACCACCTTGGCTCGGGCGAGGCGGAAGAGCCCCCGAGGGTTGATGATGTCACGGGCGATGCCTCCTTGGCTCGGGCGAGGTGGAGGCGCCCCCGAGGGCAGATGACGTCACGGGAGACGCCACCTTGGCTCGGGCGAGGCGGAAGAGCCCCTGAGGGTTGATGACGTCACGGGCGACGTCACCTTGGCTCGAGCGAGGCGAAGGAGACCTCGAGGGTTAATGACGTTACGGGCGACGTCACCTTGGCTCGGGCGAGGCGAAGGAGCCCCTTGATGGTGGTTTTTGTTTTCGTAGAGTCTGGTAATTTGGGTACCCTATTTCTGGGTATCCAACACTGAGGATGATCTGTGAACAGAAGTTGTGTACATACATCAACACAACTACAACAGCAACGATTCTTGCGCTAACTGAGTGGCACCATGGCCAAGGGCTCAAGGATGCTTGCTTGGACTTCCTTATCAGGGCTCATGCTAATGTCCAGGAGGTAATGGTCCTTGGCGGCCTGGACCAACTAGCTACAAGGCCCCAATCGCTCCCTGGACCGAAAACGATATATCTTCCTATTGGTTGGGCGGTACGTGTGCTCTGATTGTTTCCAGGCATTTTGTTCTAGTATAACTAATAATTTGTGCAAGTGGATCACGACTCTTTGGTATTTTTAACATGTAGGAAGCCTGTCTTTGCATGAAAGAGAACTTATCTACTAGGTTATTTCGTGGATATTTTGCCAAGCCTTATCTGTCTCTGTCTATATATTTGAATGTGAAATGGTATAAGCCTGTGCAAATGGTGATATCAGTTTACTTCTACAGCTGAGAAGTGATCTAGATTTTCCTATATTACAATATGCTAATGACTCCCTAATTTTTATGAAAGCTTATGTTGATCAAATTATATTTCTGAAGAATCATTCTTTGGTTGGCTCGGATGGCGACCGCTCCGCACCCTCCCTCCCCTCCCCCCCCGCTGCCACCCCCCAGCAGCTCGTGGCAAGCCACCCCGACGACGGCGGCCACCTCCAAACCTCCGGCGGGTAGCCAAGGTAAGGCTCTCTCACCCGCGGCCCAGCCCTTTCTCCCCTCAGCGTCCGCGGGCAGATCCAAGATGCTGCGCTGGGCGGACCTAGAGTGCGTGGAGGACTCCAACGACTCGATTGAGGAGGTCGAGGAGGGGCATCGCCGCCTCCGAGCTGGAGACGGCTTCCCCTCCCCCAAGCCTGACCCCTCTCCTGCTGCTCCGGAGGGCTCCGCCGCCAGCCCCCCCTCCACCCCTTCCCCCACGATGGGACCAGAGGGGTTCGCCTCCCCAGCAGGTGGCCCCTGCGGTTGAGCCAGCCCTCGGGTGCGGCAGGGGGCGCCGCGGGGTGGAGCCCTCCTGCAAGGCAGCGCCTTTGCCTATGTTGGGAACCGGTGCCTCCGCGGCCAGCTCCAAGACGGTGGTCGGTGACTCCGGCAAGCGCGCTGCGGTCGAGGCTTCTCCAAGGGATGCCGGAGGCCCCGCCAAGACGGCGCCTTTCGACAGTCCACCAATGGGTCTCTTCATCGAGCAGGTGGTCGGCGACCCCAAGGCTTCTCTTGGCGGGGCCGGATCCCATGGGAGCATCCACCTCGCTCCTGTGGTTGAGCCGAACCCGGGGGATCTTTGTCATCACCCCGCCACCCAGGCCGCGACTTCGAGTACATAGGCCGTCCGAGGTGGGAAGGCCGTCCCGGGGCCCGAGGGCGGCGCCGAGCTGGGGTCTGGGGGCTCCTCGTCGGGCGCCGACACCGCCCCCCCGACTACTGGGCGCAAGCGCCGCCGACAGCGGCGTTCGCGGAGGCGCAAGCGGCCTCACCCGGAGAGCGCGACCGCCGCCCGTGGCATACAACCGGCCGCCCGTCAGCGCGTCTCGGTTCACCTGCGGCTGGGTCCTCATCGTCGCGCGATGCCACCGGACCTGCATGGCTGGCAGGCGATCCTCCCTCATCGGGCCAGGCAGGAGCAGTCCGCGTCCCGTCCGGCGGCAACTTGGCAGCACTCGGCCCGACAGCGACACAACCCTAATGGATGGCTCGTGGTAGTAGATGGAAGGTGCCTCCACTGTCTAGCGGCCGGCCACCGCGTTGCCACATGCAAGTAGCCGCCCAGATGCTTCAACTGCCATGGGGAGAGCCACTTCGCGCGCGATTGCAAGCGGCCACGCCGAGGGGCATCCCAATTCGTTACGGCAGCGGCCGGCCC
This sequence comes from Microstegium vimineum, assembly GCA_022036555.1. Lineage (NCBI taxonomy): Eukaryota > Viridiplantae > Streptophyta > Magnoliopsida > Poales > Poaceae > Microstegium > Microstegium vimineum. The sequence continues at coordinate 8,925,513 of CM039128.1, read as the reverse complement.
AGCCGACGCCCGTTTCGTGCGACGCCGGGGCAGCAGCCCGTGCAGGCCGAGGGGCGCGGGGGGCACGACGCCACCTCCTCCTTCGCCAGGGACCCCAGTGAATGCCCTGGACAGGACGCCGTCGCCCCCCGCTGTGTCCGACGTCGATCTAATGCTCAGGCACTACTATCCAGAAAACTTCATCAGTATCTGCGCTTCCCAGGCGGTGATGGACAAGATCCTCTTGAAAACCCCTTTGCCGGTGGGAGACACACGGCTGGTCATGCGACCATGGACAAAGATTGCGCACGATGTGCTTGATGTGATGAGGTACCGAGTCAACCTGGTCTTGGAGGGGATCCCGCTGCACGCCTGGCGAGAGGACATCGCCGCCAAGATCCTCGCGCCTTCATGCCGAATCCAGGAGATTGACAACACCACAGTCACCGGTGATAACCTTTCGTCATTTAAGCTCACGACATGGACCATTCACCCGTCCTTCATCCCGCGGGTCTGCTGGTTGGGTGTGGGCAAGGATGACCCCCACAGTATGATGTTCAGGAGGCACCCCAGTGCATTACGCAGAAGAAGACCCTGGGCTATGAGGTGTTCATTCACATGAAGTCGGTGATAGATTTCAGCAGCACAACACCACCACCTTCAGACGACGATGCACCATCTCCAGGCGGTGCCCATGGGCCGGGCACCAGCGACCAGCCCTGCCGGACTCACTCCTTCCTCTGCGAGTGCGGCATCCTTGACAGGAACGCAGAGAGTGCAGGCGACAGCTGGCGCGTTGGCGCGACAGGGAACCATAGCAGTCGCACGCGAGCCCAGTCTGGTGCCGCGCGCGCCGTGAGGCCGGCTCGCAAGGCGCCCCGGCAACGGCGCTGACAACAGGGGCAACCGGAGCGGTGCTCCCGGGGAGGCGCCCAAGCAAGTTCTAGGGACGCACACAGCGCCATGGTGTGGCAGCCGGTGCGTATGCTGGAGCTGGTCTGGAGTGCAGCACGTCTTCTCCAACGAAGGAGGCGCGCCCCTCCTGCCCGTCCGCAACTGGAGTGGAGGCTGCGACCTGCACTGGCCAGTTCGGAGGCCGCCCCACGCCCGTCGTCGTCCATGTTTGGAGGTCCGCCGGTTGATGCAGCCCCGACTGCGGACTTCGGCACCTCCGGCGATGGTTCGCAGGCTGCCGCCAAGGTCACAGAAGAGGTCGATCCTTCGATGCGCCCTGCGCCGCCGCAGGTGACACCAGCCGGCACGCTCGGGGACTCCTAGGTAGCGGCACATGGCGCAGGTAACCCGCAGGAGGCGGTTGAGACCCCCTGGCTACCATGCAGGAATCCTAGGAGGTGCCTCGCGCTCAGATGGCGACACACGGAGTGGGTAGCCCACTCGAGGTGGTTGGGTCGCCCGTGGTAACCACACAGGAGTCCCAGGATGTGCTTTGCGGCAACCCAGGGCTCACTGAGAACTCGGAACACGGCGCAGATCTTCCACGGGGAGTGGTTGAGATCCCCGTGTCTCTTGTCGAGGCCCCCCAGGAGCAGGAGATCGGCGCCTTTAGCGTGCCAACGGCGGGATCCCCCATCCACCGGAGCCTGACGCCGCCCCAGGCATCGCTCCAGATGGGAGTTGTCAGCAGCCAATCGCCAACGCGGGAGGACACCCAGGTCGACGAATCTCCACCGTGGGAGGCTTGCCAGGTCCACGGTTCGGGGGATCCTACTGGCTGCTGCACTCCGCCTCCAGGCTTCCCCGAGCCACTTCATCTGCCTCAATGCTCGGTGGAGGCAGAGGGCTGTCTCACGCCGCCTCCGGCCCCTGTGTCCACTGCCCAGAGCGGGCCTGTGGCGGACGGCGGTTCTGGCTCCTTCAGCAGATGCCTAAAATGCTTCGCGCAGCGAGTACTCAAGAAGGCCTCCACCCCGCTGCTTCCGACTAGGGTGTCGGATTCCTCAGTCACCAAGCTGCCGCCTCGAAGCCGGCGGATTGCAGCGTAACCCCTCGCCAAGATCCCGGTAGCGATGCGGGGCGAATTCCCGGTAATGAGACGGATGGGCCTCATCGACGTGCGTCCAACCGAGGAGGCGAAGCGAGACTACGAAACCATGTACAAGGGAGACCACGGCGCGTCCCACGCGGAGGCCATGCATAGGTTGTTCCATGACGAGGCAAACCTGGCCAAGCCAAAGGGGCGCCGTGGTGACCGCACTCGAGCGGCGAAGCCTTGAGCGACGCAGCGCTTTTGCGCAGTCATCACGTGTTGTTTTGTAATGGATAATGTGTCAATCTTGTGCTGGAACGCGTGCGGGCTGAACACAAGAGCTCGCCGAGATGCCGTCCACACTCTAGTGCAGAGCGAGAGGCCACACATAGCTTGCATTATTGAGTCCAAACTCCAAAATGTACCCCGGATGCTTGTTGCTTCAACCTTGGGAATGGAATTTGTTGATTACGCTTACGTACCAGCGGCAGACACATGCGGAGGCATTGTGGTTGCCGCAAGACAACCCAACATAAGTTTCTCGGATGTCTGTCTAGGTTGCTACTCCGTCATAGTTCTTGTCCACTCAGGGGACGACCATGTGCAACCACCATGGTGGTTGACAGTGGTCTATGGACCTTAGACAGACAATGACAAGGTGTTGTTTCTTGAAGAGCAGTTAGCCGTCAGGGACGCATCTCCGGCCCATGGGCTGTCATAGGGGACTTCAACCTAATCCTTAGCGACGAGGGCAAGAGCAATGACCGCATCAATAGGAGGAACATGAGCCGCTTCCGTCAGGCCGTAATAGAGCTCGAGCTCCTCGACATCCCGCTGCATGGAAGACGGTACACCTGGAGCAATGAGCAATGGTCGCCCACTTTGGTGAGGCTGGACCGAGCTCTTGTCTCCATGGATTGGGAAGCCGCCCACCCAGACTGCCATCTCCAGGCTCTATCGACAGACGTGTCCGATCACTCCCCCATTTTGCTGCAGACCCACCTGTCTGTGTACGCGAAGCCCCGCTTCCACTTCGAAACCTTCTGGCCCAAGGTCGCTGGGTTCCAGGAGGCGGTCACAGCAGGCTAGGTCTGCACGATCACCACGTCCGACCCGTTACGCCGCCTCGACAATCTCTTCCACAACCTCAAGTGCAAGATGCAGAGTTGGGCCGCCAGTAGGATCGGTAACATCCAGGATCAGTTGTTGATGGCCCGCGAAATTATTTTCCGCCTCGACCAAGCCTCGGAAGACAGAAGCCTGCTAGACGCAGAGCATGAGCTACGAAGGGACCTCAAGCGGAAGTTTTTGGGCCTAGCCTCGCTTGAGCGTACCATAGCGCGCCAACGTTCCAGAATCCGCTACTTGGCAAGGGAGACACCAACACAAAGTATTTCCACCTGCTGGCCCGCAGACGGAAACAGAAAAATACATTAACTCGGCTGAGGAGCGCCACCAACCCTATGTGCGCGTCCCATGAGGAAATGGAGATGACCATACATGAACACTTCCGGGGGGTGTTCGGGTAACCGGGTCCAGGAGGACAGGATGTCAACTTCTAGTCGATCGGAATTCTACCTGCGGACCTCTCCGCACTCGATCTGCCCTTCTCGGAAGAGGAGGTGGAAGTGGTCGTGCGTGAGATGCCGTCAGACCGGGCACCGGGTCCGGACGGATTCACCGGAGCCTTCTACAAGTCGGCATGGGAAGTCATCAAAGTTGACATCCTCGCAGCATTGAATCCGGTCTTCTTCGGGGATAATCGGGCATTCGACAGATTGAACAACGCCTTCGTGGTGCTACTGTCGAAGAAGCCGGACGCAGCCTCACCGGCAGACTACAGACCAATCACGATGCTGCATAGCTTCGGGAAGTTGGTCTCCAAGCTGTTAGCGGCAAGGCTAGCACCAAGGCTGCAGGAAATTATTTCCCCAAACCAGAATGCGTTCATCCGTGGAAGGACCATTCACAATAACTTCAAGAGTTCGTTCAAAGGGCGGCCGTGCTGATGCGGAGCAAACAAATCCCCAAGACATTAAAACTGGACATCTCCAAGGCGTTCGACACAGTCTCATGGTCGTTCCTCCTGAACGCCTTGCAGGACTTCGGCTTCGGCAAGCATTGGTGTCGTTGGGTAGCCACGCTGCTATCGACCGCCACGTCCAGGATTCTGCTCAATGGACGGCCCGGAAAAATGATCTTGCACCGCAGAGGCATGAGGCAAGGTGATTCGCTTTCACCAATGTTGTTCATCATTTCCATGGAGGTCTTCGCCAAGCTAATGCAGGCCGCGGCGGAGGCGGACATTCTCACGCCGCTTGGAGCACCGCCTATAAGGCATCACTGCAGCCTGTACGCCGATGACGTGATCATCTTCATGCTCCCCGGCAGGGAGGATGCCCGAGCGATCAAGGAGATCCTGTGGATTTTTGGCGACGCCTCAGGCCTCATGACCAACCTCTCCAAATGCTCCATCACGTCAATATTCATGCCCCCGGACAACTTGGAGGAGCTCGCACGAATCATTGGTTGCCAAGTCGCCGACTTCCCAATAACTTACCTCGGCCTTCCCCTAAGCACAAGCAAAATTCCCAAAGCAAGGATACAGTCCACTGTCGATGTCGTAGCCCGAAGGATCCTGTCCTGCCATGGGCCGCTCATGGCTAGGAGCGGTCGCCTCATTTGGATCAAATCGGTGCTGTCGGCGATCCCCATCTACACCGTCATAGCGGACGGCCTGCAGCCATGGGCTATTGACGAGATCAACAACATATGCCATAGATTCCTCTGGACCGGGAAGGAGGGTTCAGTCCGGGAAAATGCATGGTGGCTTGGTTAGTTGTGTGCCAGCCCACTGATCTTGGGGGCCTCGGCATCCCGGACCTGCGGCTGGCATCCATCACCTTGCAGGCAAGGTGGCTGTGGCTCCAACAGGCGGACGACATGCGGGCGTGGGCAGGGCTGCCAATCACAGTTCGTAAGGAGGTGCATGACCTTTTCAGCGCGTCCACGTTCACCATCCTGGGGAACGCCCGCTCTACCCTCTTCTAGACATGGAGGTGGATCCAAGGGTAGGCGGTCTGTGACATTGCGCCGTCCCTCCTGTAGTACGTGAGCCGCGCGAATGTTCGAAATACCACCGTCACCGCAGCCCTACAAGACCATGCCTGGGTCGACCAGATACAAGGAGGGGTTACTGTGGCAGCTACAGTGGAGTACCTCAGACTCTGGGACCTGGTTACAGACATCCACATGAGGGACGAAGAAGACCGACTCGTTTAGAGGTGGACAACTGACGGAACCTACTCCCCCAGGTCGGCTTATAGTGCGCTTCAGTCGTCCGCGCCCCATGCCGGGTTGGCGGAAAATTTGGAAGACTTGGGCACCCCTGCGCGTCAAGCTCTTCCTATGGTTGGCAAACTGAGGGAGGCTCTGGACCGCTGATAGGAGACGACGACACGGGCTGCACGCGGAGGACAACTGCTTCCTTTGTGACCAGGAGCCAGAAACTATCAACCACATCATTAGCTCTTGTTCCTTCTTGCGACAGATTTGGTGGACCATCCTCGCAGTGCTCGGTGCTGACGCCTCCCAAGTCGGCGGGAATTCATTGTTCACATGGTGGGATAGTTGGCGCGGGCGATGGCATGGGGTGAAGTCGAGATGGGCGGACACCCTATTTGCGCTGGTCGCATGGGAGATCTGGAAGGAAAGAAATGCGCGCTGCTTCAGGGGCGACAAGTCCACCATCAGACAGCTGCTTAACACCATCAAGCTGACCGCTGATCTCTGGATAGACACCGGGGCTCGCAAGTTGGGTTGTCTTTTACGCGAGTAATCCGTTGTGTTTTGTACCGAGGGGTGAGGAGTGCGTGGAGAGCTTGTAAACGCCCGGTTCGGCGCCTAGGCGCGGGTGTAAGAAAAAAACTCTTTCCTTCTTAAATACAATGATACGCAAGTCTTTTGCGTATTCGAGAAAAAATATTTCTGAAGAATTTGCTTCAAAGGTTTGGTGATTCCACTGGCCTAAGAGTCAACTATGAGAAGTCACTAATGATCCTCATTAATGTTTAGACTGATAAGTTCAATGATCTTGCTAATACTTTTGGTTGTTCTAAGGGTTCTCTGCCTTTCACTTATTTAGGGTCCCTCTCAGCATTACAAAGCCCACTATTGCAGATTTTTGGGCCCTGGTAAACAAGTGTGAGAGAAGATTAGTATGTACTTCTTCAATGCTGAGTGAGGCAGGAAGACTTGAACTCACTAATGCAGTCTTCTCTGCTCTTCCAACCTTTGCAATGTGCACTTTTAGCTTGCCAAAAACTGTAATTGATCAGATCGACAAATACAGAAGACATTGTCTGTGGAGAGGGGCAGACACTAGCAGCAAAAAGCAGCTTGGCCATTGGTGTGTACAACTAAAGAAAGTGGAGGTCTAGGAGTAAAGAATTTGAAAACTCAGAATGACTGTCTCCTCATGAAACACCTAGACAAGTTCTTCAATAAAGCTCCTTTACCCTGGGTTCAATTGGTTTGGGAAAGTGTCGGTGTCTAAAATGGCGGGGTCTAGACGGCCAACGAGTAAATTTCTAAGCGTGTCGGAGTTCGGATGGTTGCACTCAGAGAACACAGAGGTTTATACTGGTTTAGGCACGAACGCCCTACGTCGAGTGTGCTACGGGGTCGTATTACCGAGCGCGGAGAGCTCGTACAGGGGAGCTACAAGCTTTGGTGAGAGAGGGAAGCGCCTTCTGAGGTCTCGTGCGTATGAGGTTCTTGGTTCTAGTGTGTGCTCGTGTGTGTGCGAGATTGAGTGTGTGCGAATGAGTGTTCGAGAGTCAAGAGAGCTAGATTGGGGGTCCATTCCCTCCCTTTATACGTAGGGAGAGACGGAGGAGTACAGTAGAGAGAGAGAGGGAGTGATCGTGGGCCCGACTTGGGATGCTGCCACGGGAGGGCTTCGTCCTCATCCTGTCTTCCTTCCTGAAGAAGATTGCGCCAGTAGACACATGTCCGAGTCATGTTCGTCCTTGTGCTGTAGCCATGCACGTTGTGACCGGGAACCCTGCTGTCCCCTTTTCTGGGCATGGGCGGAGGCTGTCGCACACGACCAGGCACCCCCGCGTTCCGTCACACAGGGTTGATGACACCCTAATCCCTGTTGAAGTGTCCATCGGGGACATGGCGTGGATGTAACACGTAGAAGTCATCGGCTTAGGCAGCACAGAACCTTGTACCGCAGGATGAACAGAGGTTGGCATGGTGACTCATGCCTTAAGCCCCATGCCTGAGGACGGAGGAGACTGTGGACCTTTTGAATATATGGGCTAGGGCACCCTAGGCTGTGGATAGCGTTGAGATCCCCGAGGGCGAGGGATGTCACAGATGACGTTCGCTGGGCTCAGACGGGGCAGAAGAGCCCCGAGGGTTGATGATGTCACGGTTGACGCCACCTTGGCTCGGGCAGGGCGGAGGAGCCCCGAGGGTTGATGACGTCTCGAATGACGCCACCTTGGCTCGAGCGAGGCGGAAGAGCCCCCGAGGGTTGATGGTGTCTCGGATGATGCCACCTTGGCTTGGGCGAGGCGGAAGAGCGCCCGAGGGTTGATGGTGTCTCGGATGACGCCACCTTGGCTCGGGCGAGATGGAAGAGCCCCCAAGGGTTGATGGTGTCTCGGATGACGCCACCTTGGCTCGGGCGAGGCGGAAGAGCCCCGAGGGTTGATGCCGTCTCGGATGACGCCACCTTGGCTCGGGCGAGGCGGAAGAGCCCCGAGGGTTGATGACGTCTCAGATGACGGCACCTTGGCTCGGGCGAGGCGGAAGAGCCCCTGATGGTGATTTTGTTTTTGTGGAGTCTGGTAATTTGGGTACCCTATTTCTAGGTATCCGATAGTAGCCCCCGAACCTTCGATGTAGTGAAGGACTACACCGGAGGCTTCTGAGAGCGCTTATGGTGGTTTGGTTGAGTCTTCGGATTCCGGTGGGTGCGCGCGAGCGCACCCGCTGGGTGTAGCCCCCGAAGCCTTAGGAGGGAGATTTTTCCTCCTAAGGGCTTATTCGGAAGTCTTGCACAGTGTTTGGCCCTTCGCCTCCCTCACGAGGTGGGGAGGGAGAGGTCTGCTCTGTACGTCAGAGCCAGAGCTCTGGCTGCACTCCAGCCCTGCTGCGGGTTGCACTGTTGGCCTCGGGCTATCGTGCCCGGAGATGACGAGTCGGTACTGTGCCATGCTGTCTTTTGGCCTGTACGGGCGATTGAATGATCGAAGATATGTTTGTCGGGTTTCGGGGTTTGACTGCGCCCCTTTCTTCCTGTAGCTTGAGTGGGCATGTCGTGTCTTCCCCGTTCGAGGAGCGATGCCAAAGCGCTGCTCACTCTGCAGTCAAGACTCTGAACGGCGCGCCCTGAGCCTACCCTTTGTTTGGCCATTTATGGCCCCGCTGCACCCTCTTGAAGTGGGTGCTTCGGTATAGTGCGGTGTGGTTGGGAGGCGGATGCTGTAGCCCCACGGGCCTACCGCCGCGTGGATGCCTTGGAGGGCTATAAATAGTGGTTGTCGCCTGCGGAGAGACTCACATCCTCACACTATGGCTTACCCTAGATCCTTCCTCCGAGGTCCCGTTGGAGAGTCCCTTGAACCGCCCTGGCGGGCGGCCCTTTGAGAGCAAAACCGGATTCAGAGGAAGTTCTGCGTTGGGAGTACCACCATCTCGTGTGATCGGGCGGGAGATGTCAGGGGGGGGGGTTCTGCGGCATGCGCAGTTCTTCACCGTCATCTCGTCCCGCGGGACGGTGGTGCTCCCTTGCCGTCTCCCATAGCAAGGGACCAAGGATGCGTCTAGCGGAAAGACTGTGCGGTCCGCCCGCACAACTTTCTAAGCCAGACGTTCCTTGGGTCTGCTGGTGGCGATGCCACCGTTGGGAGACGGTGGACCTGCAGGCCGGTGAGCCCGGTCGAGTCCGGGCGAGGACGTGTCAGTGCCGCCCCCTGAAGCTCTAGGGATCAGAAGGCGATCATCCGCACATGCGCACGGGGTCGCCTTGATCATGTAGCACCTGTGTAAACACTAGTGTTGCATGCCTAGCTGGGCTTCTAGGGAGTGTTCCTGAGCACCTCTCGGTGCTGGTGAACAACCTCCCGGAATGGGGCGGGGCGTGTCGCCGGACCGACGGGCGTTCTGTAGCCCGGCGTTCGAAGTGTGACCCAGAAAAATGTTGGACCAACTCGTCATGCCTTTTTCTGGGGACGCGGTCGACCGCGCAGGTCTTGGGTGACGGTTGTGCAGTCGCCCCTCCGTCACGGAGAGACGAAGCAGGGGCAGTTTGGCTCGTTGGGCGTTCGCCTGATAGGCAGCCCTTGGAGCGACGTTACCTGTGCGCGTAGGGCGTTTGCAGCTTGCCCTATTTCCCTTTCCTTTGGCCCTTGGCCGGGATCTCCCTTCAGTCCACCTTGTGTTTGATTAGGTGTATGATGATTCGGACTGGCCCTCGTGGCACCTGAAAAGTATGTAACCTTCGCAAGGATTAGCATATAAGAATGTGACATTCGTTTGTCGTTTTTACCTGTGTGGACCTCTGACGCGTGAGGTTTGATGCGCCTTTTTCCCTCTCCGTTACCCAGTTGCTCAAACTAGTAGGAGGGGTGCGGCGGCAGCTCCCGAGTCTCTGCTCGGTGCAGAGAAATGTCTCTGTTCTGTGCCGTCTTTTCATGCGTCCCCCGCGCATCTCTCTGCGAGATGGGGGGATGTGAGCCGGACCATGCTATCCTCGAGGCGGACGAACCATGGATGCTTGTCGAGGTGATAACGGGCACATCTGAGTGGGGTGCTCGGTTCCCATTCGCTAGGGTTCCGGCTCGTGGCCCATGTCGTGGCTCACCCCAAATCGGTTTCATCTAGTAGCCGGGTCCATTCGATGGGTCCTGGGGGCCTACTGCCTTCCTTCGGTAGGAATACCATGAACCAATCATCCATAAAGACGGACTCAAATACGAAATCCGGGGATGACCTTAGCATTCGATTGCCATGCTGATGACCGCTAGCGTGTCCATTCCCTATTCGCCCCTCGCTCTGTTCTCCTGAGACGGCCATTTCAAACCCTGTTGGGTCGGCCTTCGCATATCTGGACCGTAATGGGCCGTCGGGGCGTCTATTGCCCCTATCCCTTTAGCTTACTTGGGCCCGGAGGCCGTCCCCGTTGGTGTCGGTGCGTACGCGTTCATCCGATCTCTGGATGCGTCGGGTGAACCGTGTCGGGGGTCGGGCTGAGCTCTGCTTGCGCTTGAAGGTAAGCGTGGCGATGAGCCAAGTGTTCCTGCGAATGTCAGAAAAAAAGGTTCTCGCGCGCGAGCGGGGACAGAATTCGAGCGAAAACGGTCGCACGCGGGGAGGAGATCGGGATGAGGCAAGATTTATTGAAAAAATCGAGGAAAAGAAAACAGCCCCTTTATCCAGCCCCCGAGTAAAACGTGTGACCTGGGCTGGGAACACGTCTTGCTTACCGTTCGGGCCGCCTGTTGCCCGCGTGGGGTATATCGAACCTCTTCTAAAGAAAATATACTAACGCTGGCATATGTGATTCGGGGGAAACCGTTAGGTATAGAAGCGACGTAGCTTTTCGATGTTCTAGGCGTTGGAGAAGACTCGGCTGTCGGGACCCACGGTGGTGATCTTGTAGCTTCCAGGGCGGAGGACCTCCACCATGACGTACGGTCCTTCCCACGGTGGCATAAGTTTGTGCTTGTCTTTGTTGCTTTGCTTGAGCCGAAGCACCAGGTCGTCGATGTTGAATTCGCGCTTGCAAACGCGGCAATCGTGGTACCTCCGGAGGGCCTGCTGGTACTTCGCGGAATGTAGGAGGGCGATGTCCCTTGCTTCGTCTAGTTGGTCCACGACGTCCTCCATGTTGGCTTGGTTGCCCTCCTCGTCGTAAACCTTGACCCGAGGGGAACCGTACTCCAGATCGGTGGGGAGCACGGCCTTCGCCCCGTAGAGCATGAAGAAAGGGGAGCTGCCGGTGGCTCTGCTCTTGGTCGTTCTGAGGCTCCAGAGGACGGCTGGCAGTTCTGCAACCCAACGGCCTCTGAACTTCTTAAGCCGGCTGAAGATCCTTGGTTTTAAACCGTGCAGGATCATCCCGTTGGCGCGCTCGACCTGCCCATTCGTTTGGGGGTGCGCTACGGCGGCCTAGTCTACTCAGACGTGGTTCCTGTCGCAGAAGTCCAGGAACTTCTTGTCGGTGAATTGGGTGTTGTTGTTGGTGATGATCGTGTTGGGCACTCCGAATCGATATATTATGTCTATGAAGAACATGACTGCCTGCTCCGACTTGATTCGGGCGAGGGGGCGTGCCTCGATCCACTTCAAGAATTTGTCGATGGCGACGAGAAGGAGGTCGAAACCCCGGGAGCCTTGGAAAGTGGTCCCACCAGGTCCAGACCCCAGATCGCAAAGGGCCATGCAAGGGGATGGTCTGCAGCGCCTGCGCAGGTAGATGAGACTTGTTGGCGTAGAACTGGCACCCTTCGCAGGCGCGTAGTACCTCCGTGGCGTTTGCTACGGCCATTGGCCAATAGAAACCTTGGCGGAATGCCTTTCCGACAATCGTGCGGGGGGCTGCGTGGTGTCTGCAGTCCCCCATGTGTATGTCCTCCAGCAGGCTCACACCCTGCTCCGTAGGGATGCAACGCTGCAAAACTCCTGTGGGGCTTCGTCTGTAGAGTTCTTGGTTGATAACAATGAAGGACTTGGTGTGCCGTGCGATGCGATGTGCTTTGTTCCTATCGTCGGGGAGGTGCTATCGGACCAGCCAATCCAGGATAGGTATCCTCGAGTCGGGGGGAGGGTCGTCATCACCGATCGGTGTGTCGTCCCCGACGTCGCGCCCCTCCTCGACGTCCATGACCTCCGCCGCAGTAGTCTCCAGGGTCTCGGCCCCGGGATCCACATGCCAGGTGACGGACGGCTTATGAAGGTCGTTGGCGAAGACCCCGGGCGGGACCGTACCCAGGCTAGAAGCCAGCTTCGCGAGCTCATCCGTCGCCTCGTTGTATCTTCTAGCGACATGGTTGAGCTCCAGACCGTCAAATATTTCCTCCAGGCGGCGGACCGCCTGGCAGTATGCGGTCATCTTCGGGTCATGACAGTTTGACTCCTTCATAACCTATTCGACTACGAGCTGGGAGTCACCCCACACATCGAGCCTTTTAATGCCCAACTCCATCGCTATGCGTAGCCCGATTACCAGGGCCTCGTATTCCGCAACGTTGTTGGACGTTGGGAAGAACATGCGGATCATGTACTTGAGCTGGACCCCGAGCGGGGAGACGAAAACCAGGCCAGCGCCGGTGCCGGTTTTCATCAGCAATCCGTCGAAGTACATGACCCAGAAATCCTGGTTCTCTGCCATCGGTGGCACCCGGATCTCGGTCCATTCAACGACGAAATCCACGAGGACCTGGGATTTGATGGCGGTCCGTGCCGCATAAGAGATAAACTCTCCCATGAGCTCCAGTCACCACTTCGCCACCCTCCCTGTAGCCTCGTGGCTCTGTATCACCTCCCGAGGGGGTAGGACGACACGATAGTGACGTGGTGGTCGTCCAAATAGTGGGCCAGCTTTTTCCGTGTGATGAGAACCACGTAAAGCAGCTTCTGGATTTGAGGGTACCTGGTCTTGGTCTCGGTTAGTACCTCGCTGATGAAGTATACCGGCCACTGGACCTTTAGCGCGTGTCCCTCCTCCTCCCTTTCAACGACGATGACAGAGCTCACCACCTGAGTGGTGGCGGCTATATATAGGAGAAGGTCCTCGCGCAGCGTTGGCGGAACAAGGATGTGTGCGCTCGTGAGGATTGCCTTGAGTTCTTCCAGGGCCTCCTGCGCCTCGGTGGTCCAGGTGAAGTGTTCGGTCTTCTTGAGGAGTCGGTAAAGGGGGAGGCCTCGTTCGCCAAGGCGCGAGATGAAGCGGCTCAAAGACGCAAGGCATCCCATGACCCGTTGTACCCCCTTCACGTTGCGGATTGCTCCCATACTGGCGATGGCGGAGATTTTATCGGGGTTGACCTCGATGCCACACTCAGAAACGATGAAGCTGAGGAGAATGCCGCGCGGAACCTCGAATACGCACTTCTCGGGATTGAGCTTGACGCGCTTGAGCCTCATGGCCCCGAACGCTGTCTCGAGGTCTGCGACCATGGTTTCCGTCAGCTTGGATTTCACCACGATGTCGTCCACATATGCCTCAACTGTCATGTCGATGAGTTTCCCAAAAACCGAGCGCATGCACCGTTGGTACGTGGCTCCCGCGTTCCTGAGTCCGAAGGGCATAGTGACGTAACAGAATGAGCCGAACGACATGATGAAGGATGTCGCGAGCTGGTCAGACTCCATCTGGATTTGATGGTAACCGGAGTACGTGTCGAGGAACGAAAGTGTTTCGCACCCGAGGTGGAATCGACGATTTGATTGATACGCGGCAGAGGATACGGGTCCTTGCCGCATGCCTTGTTCAGGCTGGTATAATCTACACACATTCTCCATTTTCCACTCTTCTTCTTAACTAGCACTGGATTAGATAACCATTCGGGATGGAATACTTCTTTGATGAATCCAGCCGCCATAAGTTTATGGAGTTATTCCCCGATGGCCCGATGCCTCTCCTTGTCGAAACGGCGTAGGCGTTGCTTCACCGGCTGGGCCCCGGATTGAATCATCAAGGCATGCTCGGCCACGTCTCTCGGTATGCCCGGAACGTCCTCCGGGCTCCATGCGAACATATCGCCATTCGCGCGGAAAAAGTCCACGAGCGCCAATTCTTGCTCCGGCTCTAGGGAGGCGCTGATGCGCAACACTCGGTTGTCCGTTTTGGATGGATCGAGCAGGATTTATTTTACCCCCTCTAGGGCGGTGAAGTTTCCCGTGCCCTTAGAGTCGACCCTCTCGTTGCTCGCGGCCTCGGCTACCATCGCCAGCTCCGGGCATCGCGCCGCGGCCATTGCCTCCTCGCAATTGTCCACGTCGCACTGGTACGACTCCGCGAGCTCGGAGGTGACCGTGATGACCCCATGAGGGCCCGACATTTTGAGCCTGAGGTAGGCGTAGTTCGGGATGGCCATGAACTTTGCGTAGCACGACCTTCCTAACACCGCATGGCAGGGCGCGTCGTAGTGGGCGACCTCGAAGGTGAGGATCTCGGTCTGGAAGTTATCCGGTTCCCCAATTGTAACGGGCAAGTCTACCTGCCCGAGGGGTATGGAAGGCATGCCGGGAACGATTCCATGGAAGGCAACCCCCTCCAGGCGAAGTTTTTTCCGAGGTACCTTTAGGGCCTCGAAGGCGTTACAGAACATGATATTGAGGTCACTGCCCCCATCCATCAACACCTTAGTAAAGCATATCCCCCCTATGATCGGGTCCATGATGAGTGGATAGCGTCCCGGATGAGTGATGCGCTTCGGGTGGTCGCCTTGCCCGAAAGTGATGTCGGTCTCCGACCAGTCGAGGAAGACAGGAGCCGTCGGGATGTCCACGAAGACCTCGCGTCGCTCCTGCTGCTGCTGAAACTTGTGGTATCTGGTCCCCGAATCGCTGAAGATCATGAAGCATTTGTCCTCCGGGGGTGGGAGGTTGTCGCGACCCCTGCCCTTGTTTTTTGTGATTGAAAGATACCTTGCCATCTTGTCACACTCCTGAAAAGTATGTCTGACCGGCTCGCTGTGGTACGGGCACGGCTTGGTGAGGATGTCGTCATAGTCGCCTCTCTTCCCACCTCCGTGGGGAGGAAAAGGAAGCCCATGACTCGCCGATGCGACCACGTCGACGTAACCGTGCTGCGGCCTGCTCTTTCCCTTGCCGGAACGGGAGGTGACGCCGACCGCCTTTCCGCCCGGCGTATGGGTGCGGCGACACCAGGGAGGTGTGTGCAGACTGGCCGCCGCTGTCCCTTCCTGGGCCTCCGTCCTGAGCCGCCGGGTGCCCCGAGGTTGAGCCGCCGGAGGCTTGGGAACCGTCGGTCGCCCTGCGGTGTGAACGTCGGAGACCCCGCTTTGCGCACGGGCGTGTTGTGCCCGGCAGAGAGCGGTCGTCCTCCCGCAAGCTGCGCCGTCGTGTTGGCGAATGCGGAATAGAGGTCGCGCAGAGACTCCTGGGTTGGCTGGGGTCCTTGGAGAATGTCGAGCTGGCACTCGAACGGACAATGATCGGCCCGCGGGATGACCGCCCGACGAGCGGCTTGTTCCCCGGAGGGAGACAGATGGAGGTGGGCCATGGATGCGATGATGGCGTCTATGGCTACCTCGGAAGATGCCGCAGGGCGACGGAGAGCTAGGTTGGTCCCTTGCCCGTGGCACTGGAAGTCTAGGCTACCAAAACGAACAATGGAGCCCGGAGCGAAATCAACGTGGCGATCAGCCATCCGAAACTCGAAAATACGGGTGACACGCAAAGGTCCCCTACCTGGCGTGCCAACTGTCGGTGTCTAAAATGGCGGGGTCTAGACAGCCAACGAGTAAATTTCTAAGCGTGTCAGAGTTCGGATGGTTGCGCTCGGAGAACACAGAGGTTTATATTGGTTCAGGCACGAACACCCTACGTCCAGTGTGTTGCGGGGTCGTATTACAGAGCGCGGAGAGCTCGTAGAGGGGAGCTACAAGCTTTGGTGAGAGAGGGAAGCGCCTTCCCAGGTCTCATGCGTATGAGGTTCTTGGTTCTGGTGTGTGCTCGCGTGTGTGCGAGTTTGAGTGTGTGCGAATGAGTGTTCAAGAGTCGAGAGAGCTAGATTGGGGGTCCATTCCCTCCCTTTATACGTAGGGAGAGACGGAGGAGTACAGTAGAGAGAGAGAGGGAGTGATCGTGGGTCCGACTTGGGCTCCTGGCGCGGGAGGGCTTCGTCCTCATCCTGTCTTCCTTCCTGAAGAAGATTGCGCCAGTAGACACATGTCCGAGTCCTGTTCGTCCTTGTTGTGCTATAGTCATGCACCTTGTGACCGGGAACCCTGTTGTCCCCTTTTCTGGGCATGGGCGGAGGCTGTCGCACAGGACCAGGCACCCCCGCGTTCCGTCACACAGGGCTGATGACGCCCTAATCCCTGTTGAAGTGTCCGTCGGGGACATGGCGTGGATGTAACGCATAGAAGTCATCAGATTAGGCAGCACAGGACCTTGTACCGCAGGATGAACAAAGGTCGGCATGGCGAATCATGCCTTAAGCCCCATGCCTGAGGACGAAGGAGACTGTGGACCTTTTGACTATATGGGCTAGGGTACCCTAGGTTGTGGATGGCGATGAGATCCCCGAGGGCGAGGGATGTCACGGATGACGTTCGCTGGGCTCGGACGGGGCAGAAGAGCCCCCGAGGGTTGATGACGTGACGGTTGACGCCACCTTGGCTCGGGCGGGGCGGAGGAGCCCCCGAGGGTTGATGACGTCTCGAATGATGCCACCTTGGCTCGGGCGAGGCGGAAGAGAGCCCCCGAGGGTTGATGGTGTCTCGGATGACGCCACCTTGGCTCGGGCGAGGCGGAAGAGCCCCCGAGGGTTGATGACGTCTCGGATGACGCCACCTTGGCTCGGGCGAGGCGGAAGAGCCCCTGATGGTGATTTGGTTTTAGTGGAGTCTGGTAATTTGGGTACCCTTTTTCTAGGTATCCGACAGAAAGATACTACTCAGCGGGCAGATTACCTAAATTATCAAGAAACTTTAGAGGATCTTTATGGTGGAGGGATATACTCAAACTCCTTCAAACTTACAAAAGCTTCAGTTCTGTACATTTGAAAAATGGACCCTCTTGTATGTTCTGGTTAGACTCTTGGGATGGACAACAGCTACAGAGGGTCTTCCCACAGCTTTTCTCCTACAGCAAAGATAGCCAGATTTCAGTTCAGTCCATCAAGCAAACAACAGTGCTCACTGAACTTTTTCATTTAGCTCTCTCAGCCCAAGCTTATGATCAGTTTTTGCATCTCAATAATTCAATCCAGAATTTGCAGCTTACAAGTGAAAATGACCAATGGTCATATAATTAGGGTGCAAATGGCTACTCAAGCCAAAGAGCCTACAAAGTTTTAATGGTCAATCCCAATGCACACCCCATTTATAAAAGACTATGGAGGTGTTGTCAGAATAGAGGAAAATGTTCTTCTGGCTAATTCTTAATGACAGGCTGAGTACAAGGGAAATCCTAAGAAGAAAGGCAATGCATCTGCAGGATTACAGCTGTGTCTTCTGCATAGTCAGTATTGAAGAATCTCTTTACCACCTGTTGTTTGACTGTCCTTTTGCCTTGGCAGCCTGGAATTCTCTGAATTTGTTCATACCTGCTGCTTCGTCTTCAGAGGAAATTTTCACTGCTCTACAGATGCAGCTCCATTTTCCATTCTCCCTCGAAATCATTATAACAATGTGTTGGTCTATTTGGATGGTAAGGAATGACGCCATTTTCAAAGGGATAGCGCCTTCAATTGCAAGATGCAAAGAAACTTTCAAAAAAGAATTTGCACTCATCATACTGAGAGCAAAGTCAAGATATCATCCTCTTATTGATTCATGGATAGAAGCATTTGTGTAATTTTCTTAATTTTCTTTGTAAGCTTTTTTGTTTCTTGAGCTTCTTTGTAAAGACTTTTGTTTGTTTCTCAATAAAGCACAATAGGGGAGCCCCCCTCCTGTTTTCCCTAAAAAAAAACTTTTTAATTCGCATTGACACATTAGCCATACTTTTTGTTTGTATGTTACCCTTGCTAAAATAATGTTGACACACGTTTTTGTGTCTAAATGGATGCTTGTGTGGCCCAGCCCACAAGGCCTTATGGGCCTTGCTCACCCCAAAAGCCCGAGCTAGTGGGGGAGATGCACCCTGCCTTATAAGCTGACCACTCCCCCATCACTAACCGATGTGGGACTATCCCAACACTCACCCCCTAGTCACACGTCGGTGATCTTGGCCCTCAGCCTCAACCGAGTGGTCTTCTAGGGTAGGTCTTGTGTCTTCCCGGGATAGCACGTAGCGGAAGCGTGGTGGGCCCATAACCAATGTTGGCCCAGCCCACAAGGCCTTACGGGCCTTGCTCACCCTAAAAGCCCAAGCTAGTGGGCGAGATGCACCCTGCCTTATAAGCTGGCCACTCCCCCCATATCTACCTTTCGAAATGAGAGTTCAAGCTCTTGCATTTTATTGTGCCACGTCATCTTAATTTCATAGTTGTCCGATCCCCGAACCAGCTTGTTATCTGCCGTCGGTCTCAGGCCTCAACATCGTGGCCCTTCGAGAGAGCTCGACGTTCGCTTCTTTCCTGTAGTCGTCCCTTCCCTAGCGAACTCGCCGACGCTCATCCCCTTCGTTTCTAGGCTTGCCCCGCCCACTGCACCCCCATGGCCTCACCCTTAGCTTGCCCTGTCGCTGATGTCCCTCTCTGTTCGGCTAGCCCCAGTATGCGCAAGCTCGAGCTCCGAGGTGTGAGGGAGTTTCCTGCTATGGCCGACGGAAGCGGCACTGGATTGCCTGGGGCTGGTTAGCTGCCGACCACTAAGTTTGCCGCATCCCACCGACCCCCCTCCGCTCCCTTTATTTTAGTTTCATGGGCCTAATTTAATTGTTTTAGTGGGCCAAACAACAGAAAAGTAGCAGCCGTACAACAAAAGGCAGCAGCCATACACTAAAATCTAAAAGTGTTGACATCAGCACTAATCCTATGTTTTTTTAAGTAGAAAAAAGTTATATCTCCTAAACCGAGTATCCTAATTAAAATCTGATTGCACCATCGTCTGTGTTACAATAAAATCTTTAAAACTAGACCCCACATGGATATATTTCGATACTTTTTAAAAAAATATTTATCTCTTAATAAATCTGTATTTAAAGGTAATCAACGAACATCACATTATACTGCACGAACATCGTAGAAAATAACATAGAACATTATATGTATACTACAAGAACATCACAAATATATTATAGAACATCGCTTTAACACTACACAATTAGTTTAGTATCCTAATTAATTGTATATACTACACAATTAATTAAAGTAAAGTAAAATACTAATAACAAGATAAAATTAGAAAATTTTCACAAAACAAAAAAAGAAAAGAGAAGTAAAATAAAATAAAACAAATAAAAAATAAAAAAACAAAGAAGAATAAGAGGCGACATAATAAAAGAAAAGAGCAAAAAACAAAATTAATAAGGAAAAAAAGAATAAACTGGGAAAATAAAAACCAAAAAAAATAAAAGGAAAAAGGATAACACTCGAAAGAAAAAAAGAAGAAAAAGCAAACAGAAAAGGAAAATAATACACCAAATAGAAAAGAAAAGGGAAAAGAAAAAAAAAAAGAAATCTCACCTGCTGGTCGGCGCATGCTGGGCTGCTGCTGGGCCGGCGCATGCTCTCGTGGGCCACAATCGCGAAGGTGATGGGGGTGGTCGGACAGCTGCTGAATGTCTATCCTTCCCGGGATTGCCTAGCTCCCAGCCTCCGAGCGTTAGTCGCTACAGCAAAAGCGCGTTGATTTCCTGTTGTTGTTTTGTCTCCCTTTTCTATCGAGCAAAACATGGCCACGGGAACAGACTTAAGCCACAAGCGCACACTCATGAAGGATGGAGTAGGTATGCTGTCTCGTGTCTCCGCCAAGTGCCACCCGCCTCCGGGCCGCAGCAACATGCCACTGGTTAGCCAAAATGCCAAATCTCACAAGGATGCACCAACAAGTCTGGGCAAGAAGTGAAGCCAGTGGATCAAATGGAGAAGCTAACAACAGATGAAAACACTAAAAGATGTAGGTGATTGTTGCCCAGAAGAGCAGAAAGGGAGGGAACAGGGGGAGCATAAGGAGATCCATAGTACTGGCTCTTCTCAATCCGGATCGCTTTCGTCATCGACAAAATCCTCTGACACTATTCAGATTAGGTTCTGAAATCTCAATTGGTAACAACCAAATTCCCACTTCTTTAAACGCAGTACCATATTTGGTCAAACTATCAGTCCTCTGGAATCTTAACCCAACCATAAGATCATGCTTTGGACACTCTAGCAGTACTGCATTTTTCACTTGGACAATATTCAATAAACAGAAACACCGAAAACATAAGGATGAGGAAAATATAGTACCGACAACCCAGCACAACACTATTATGTGCTATTGCAGAGATCTGAACATTTT
Source organism: Microstegium vimineum (assembly GCA_022036555.1). Taxonomy (NCBI): domain Eukaryota; kingdom Viridiplantae; phylum Streptophyta; class Magnoliopsida; order Poales; family Poaceae; genus Microstegium; species Microstegium vimineum. The sequence goes on along the minus strand of CM039128.1, from coordinate 8,905,389 downwards.
TTATACCATAGCTTGCTGTTGCTCATTGATCCTTCTATCAACGTTCAGTGTTTGAAGTTATAGAATACCAAACTATAAAATCTTGCACTGTCCACTTCATTCAGTTCTAAAAACTGAAAATGACTGATTATCTGAATATGACTTGATTTTTGCACCAGTTGATTCTACCCAATATTAGTCTACTTGGCCATACAAAGTACACAGCATTATGAATTTCAGGTGTCATGAGAGATAGTACCATAGTACTCTACTAAGATGTCAATAGATCGTGTGTAGAGTGGTGTAGTTTAAACTTCTACTGATGTATTGTGTTCTACTATGAGCTGATTACAGTGTGGGATTTTTTTGTGCTGAATTCTGTATAAATTATATTAGATTATGTGATAAACTGATGAGATTGAAACAAGTTTATGAACACATGGTCCCAAAAAAAACACTTTGGCCAAATCACACCTTCAGAGTTTCAGACACCATGATTAGTAACCGCTATTCTCCATACAATCACATTTTCTGAGTAATCATATATTATCCGTTCATCAAATTTTGAAGTTCTTGAACTCTGCACAAAATCATCAAAAAATCACCGCTGGTCAGATCAGAGACGGTGCGACAACGCCGCACCCATGTTTTCTAGTCACTAACCGATATCCCAACAGCTTGCAGGTACTTGCTCCTTTACTGATGGGTGAGGATTGGTGCTGCTTTTGCTTTGATATGCGCTCTAAGAAGATAAGTATCCTTTCTGGCAGCCGCCCGTTTGCAGTAATCTGCTGGAGCCGTTGGCTGCAGATTTGGTCCAGGGTTTAGCATTGTCATTTGGTTCTTTCATCTCAAACTGGAAATGGGATCACAAAGTTTATGCCTGGGATGGTCCAAAGCCTAATCAGTATGTTTTCTTGTCTCCAATGCTTTTGATGCACAGTTTGCAGTTTAGTAATTAGCAGCCACTGGTGTAGCATGCAGTGATCTTTGTTGTTTCGATCTTGTTGCTTGACACAGGTCGACCAATGGCTATTTCGCTGCATTCTTCTCACTCTTCTTTGATGGAAGCTCTCTGGAGGCAGACATGGATATGCTGGTATGTATGCATTTGTTGGAATGGAATGGGTTACTAAACATAAGCATCTTTTAGCTGGTTAACACCTGCATTACTGTCGTTTGAATGTTGACATGGCCTCACAATTTTCATGTTTAGGATGTGGATGGGCGATTTAAGTGGACCCTGTGTCGTCTTCTCATCGACAGGGTTCAGAACCCATACCTCTGGTCATCTTGAGCGGTGTTACTCCATGGGAGGCATTTTGTGCATCTCGCTCAGTATCGATGCCTTTCTAGTGTCGTCTGTCGGTCGGCTTTGGGGCTTTTGTGTCGAAGGCAGTGTACCGACTGTCGATTGGATATGCAGTATATTTTGCTACATGTTTTAGAATGAACATTAGTGCAGGTCACGTGCAGTTATGTTAACACCTGTTTATTTACTATGTGTGAATGCCTCCCTTTTCTAAATTGCAGATGGGTGCAGCTCATTTGAGGCGTTCTGAACTCTTGGTTAATTGGTGATGTTGGTTTCTTCATCCTCTGATGCCTGTGTCGGAAATCCATATTACTCTGTTTATTGTGATTTTTTCCTAACTAAACCATTTTTTTCTCCTTGTCATTTGTGTTGGGATGTGTGTGAGAACATATTTATTCATAGTGACTTCTGTCCCTGCAGCACACCACAGTCCATGGCACTAGTTGGTTTTTTGTACTTGGGGGAGGTTCTTGAGTACAACCAACCAGAATTGAGCAAGCAAGACAGAGGAGGAAGATAAGAGAGAGAAAGAGAGCAAGATAAGCTGCTGATGTGTTGTGGCTGAAGGTGTGTCCCTTACTAAGAAGCCATTTTGTGGTTCTGTCAAAGTTTGTGATTCTATTTTTGTTAATGCTAATAAATATATCATCCTTGGTGGCAAGTACTAGTTTGTTAATGGTAATAAACAAATCATATACATAATTGCAACAACAGCTAGTGCTAGTTGCACTATTTGAACAGTGCAATTTTCATATTTGTGATTAGTAACTTTATTTATGCATCTATAAATATTGTAATACATATGGCTTAGCAACTTAGCATGAACTGAGAATGTGTTTAGAATCTGGGAATGTGTTCTCAATGAATACTGTAGAGAATTTTGTAAGCTTTGTATAGATGTAAATTTCACATTCATTTAATTATTAGAGAGCGAGTTATACCCATTTTACTGCACTGATCTGTGCCCAACTTGCCAGAATATTCAGAAATGCTTGCCTTAGCACATGAAAGATTCGACCACATGTGCCTAGGAACGGTTTGTTATTTGATAATATTCCAAGGACTTGTAGTCCTCTTTTTGATTCCTATTGTGTTTCTGCACTTTGATTCCTACAGAGGCTAAAGAGATGCTAAAGAGACAAAAGATACAGATCCAGATCGTACAGATGTTACAGAAGAGCACAGAAGCAAAGCAGTGATAACTGGACAATGAGCACAAAAGAACTAACAGAACTGAGAAGATGCACCTAAGATTCCAATATAATTGCATATTTAGTTTAGTTGCATTAATAACAAGTAGTGATTGCAGTAGCCAAAACATGCAATTTTCATATTTATTATTCTAAAATTTCTTTATCTACAGATTAGTAATCTACAACATATCAGATTATAGAGCATTGTGTACAACAAAGGAGATGAAGACAAGATTTGATTGATGGGTGACATGAAGAAGAAGTCCCAAACAGGGATCAGATGAGTTTGCACAGCGTTACTTTACTTTGTTGACGGAAAATCAAATTGTTCTTCCGGTTCAATGAAGACTATGCTTACTTTCTTTTCTCTTACCGGTCTGTGTTCTATCATGGACCTGTATTCCGTTCCTCGAATCGAGACTTTCTTTGTCGAGGATCTCTAGAGAACCATTACCAAACGTTCCTCCTAAGAATCATATTGGATATATGTCCCCTTCCTTTTAACCCTAGGATCAAAATCTAGAATCCTCCCTTTTCCTAGTGTTCGGAAACGGAAAACCCTGAACCCGGAGGAGTTAGGTATGTAGGATATGCTTTTTAATTTTTGTTGGGCAGGCAGTAGTATAATTTTGGATTTTAGCAAGTCCCACTTGAAGGATCAGAATCGGCGACCAAAATGGAGTCAATGGGAGTCTCAAATTTCTAATCGAGACTTTGGTCCTCGGCTCGTCACACAACGCCAAGAAGCAAACCCACTAAGATGATGTCCATGATCCAAAACATTGAGTGGATGTTCCTTGGATCACAGCGAGACACCACAAAATCAACGCAAACAAACGGACCTTGAATCAGAGACCGAACGGGTAAGAAACAGATCAAACAACACAAATCAATGAACTGCGGACAGTCCGCTAGGGTACCTCGGACATTACCACAGCCAATACAGTATCTCGGACAATCTACATGTCAAAAGTAAGAAAATAAACTGCTCAGAAAGAAAGAGCTCTATAAGCCTCGCTTCGAAGTCCGGACGACGGTCGCTGTGGGGCAGGTGGTTTGGGTGGCTGGTGACCAGCCGCCAATGTGAATGCATTTTGGACGCTAGAGTGACAGCGTCCAAGACTCCACGTGACTCCACGTGGCAAGAGACCTCAACCTTCGCAAGTGTCGACTACGCCGTTTGCTTGTACCACAGCACTCGAAAAGCCACACTGCGAACCGCGAGGGGGAAAAAAGTGGTGTTCCTTGGGTGTTCAGTTTTTATTTTGGTAAGTTAAATATGCTAAACTTTTGGAGGAAGACTTTTTTTTACTTAGCAAATTATTTTGAAAGTTGACAAAACACAAAATTTGTCAAGTAAAATTTGACAAACTCTTGAAGATATTTACCCATGTCAAAAGTGTGGCAGCGATCTTTGTACATCGTGTAGTCATAGTTTCTCATCACAAAACAAACACACGAGAATATTTTTCTTGAGCCAATCTGCTTGGCGCGTACCACAAAACGAAACAAAAGCACAGATTTCAGTACCTGCCAGTGCCAGCGGCAACAGGGCAGCGGCCTCAGTCCTGGTGGATGTGAGCGAGAAGAACAGATGGCCCCCCTGGTGGATGTGAGCGAGAAGAACAGGTGGGCTCTCGCTGCAGCCAGCATGCACTCCATCATGAACTAGTACTAGCACAGAAGGCAACTAGGAGTACCATTCAGTCCAGAAAGCAAGAGCAGCCGGTACTTTTGCCGGCCAGAAACAGCAGCAGACAGCGGCAGGCCGGCAGCACACGTACAACGGCGTTGAAGCGCATATATGCGCGCTAGAGAGGCTTGTTTTGCCAAGGTGATATTGCCAAACTTTGATGGATAGAGAGTAGAAATAGAAAAATGTTGGAGATGCTGGACAAGCTGCCACACAAGCCAAATATGCTTATAACTCTTTACCTCTATATCCATCACGTATACCTAATAAAAAGCACCAAAATTTGGGGACACTTTGTTTCATCACTTTTTTCTTCGACCTTTACCTAAGCCGTGTCTGGGCGGCAATGCTTCCAAGGGCATGATTGGCGGTAGCAGGGGTGGTAGGTGGCCTTCATTGTTGGGCGGCAGGTGGCACAGAGTGAGTATGGAGGACATTGGCAAATGCCAAGCATTGAGGTTGAGGTATCATGGCAAAAGTTGTGCGTTTTGGCTCTTGGACCGATAACGGCGACGTCTTCAGGCACCATATTAGTTCTTCCATGGTCAATCGATTGGTTCTCTTTCCTTGGCACAGCGTGGTGTTCGTGGGTGTAATGCCTTGACCTTCTGGTTAGACGATGATGATGCCGAAGGTGTCGTGTCCCTCCCTAGAGGCGTTGCTTTGGAAGCCCGTGACTATCAATTTGTAATGGTTGTCACCATTGTGGCGAGAAAGATGGAGGTCTAGCTAAGGTTTCAAGATTCCGGTGTCCCCTTCAACGGTGGTTGGGAGGAGAGCATTGGCGCGTCATTTGGAGGGCTTCGCATTTGTCTTGCAGTGAGTTGTGAACTACGTAATTGGCAAGGAGGCTGGCGTCCATTGCAAAGGATGTTGATTGGGAGGAGGGCATTGACGCGGTATTTGGAGGGCTTCACATTTATCTGACAGTGAGTTGTGCCTACGGAGTTGGCAAAGAAGTTGACGTGGGAGGTTGTGGTCTGTTACCGAGATGACCTGCATGATATGGCGGGGGCAGTCCCATTCAACGGTGGTTGTGTTCTGTGTAACGTACCGCCTCCTCGAGGCCAGACCCGTTAACACCTGATAGCTTTCATAGGACATAGACTGTCCTCACATACCAACACTAGTCTTTTCGACGCACTTTGTCCTCACTCATGCGCCCCCGGAAAGACTTCCTGGTCGGTCACCCATCCGAAATTTCTCTAGGCCAAGCACGCTATACTTTCGAGTTCTTTGCAGATGGGCTTCCGGAAAAGAAGTTGCAACTTGTTGGTATGAGCATCCTATTAATCCTATTAAGCCCTAGGCGGGGGTGTTACATGACTGTAACACCCTAGGTGTTAAGCTTGCATTTGCATATCATTTCATGAGCATGAGCATAAGCATCATTTGCATTCATGCATTTCAATGATCACATGAAATGATAACCCTAAGTGATCACCTTGTTTTCATATGTGTATGTGTTAACCTACACCTAGCTTTGTATGGGTTATGCTTGTTTAACCAAGTGCTTGATGTTTTGATCACTAATGACCATCTAGAAATGCTTAGGGATGAAAATGAAACCATGTTTATGTTCATGATCAAGTCCAAATGAGCTTCTAGGGTTTAAGCTCTAATGATTGACCCTAGAAACCCTTTTGCTTGATCTAACAAATTTACCTTGTTAATGGCCTGATATGAAAAAGTTGGTTTAAGCAAAGTTGTAGATTTTTTAATTTTGCACAAACTTTGTTTAACTACCTTGAGGTGATTTGGATCCTAAAATGCCCTAATTGGTCAATTACAGCTGATTTGGGAGTTGTTTTGGTCTCTGAATTTGCCTGTCTTAACTGTGTTTCAATTTGAATGTTGCCCTGTTTGAATGCTTGTAGATTGAAATCTAAACCATTTCAGTTCAAACCATGTACACCAAAGTTGGAGTTCAACTATATCTCTATCCACTGATGTGTTTGGTTGAAGCTAAGACGCAGAGGTTAGGGAGTTAATCGTGTTGCAAAACCGGCCGTCAGTCGGTCTGATGGAGTTTCAAATGCAGAGGCAGAGCGCGCCGTCGGTCGGTGGCCAACAGGGTCGGGCATCTCGCGCCGCGTGGCAGCCGTACACCGGTGTTGGGCCCGCGCCGGCCGCGTCCATGGAGAGTCGAATACTCCACCTCGCGACCGCATTGACGCCCGCGCCCTCACTCTCTCCCTCTCCTCTCTGCCTCGCGCAAAAGCGGAGCACCGCGCCATTGCCACAGCACCACCGTCGCCGAGCTCGCCAGCGAAGCACACCGCCGCATTGGCTGCCAAAACGCAGCCACAATTTCGCCTTGCTCCGCTCCATCGTTTGCACCGCTCAACTTCCGCGCTAACCGCACAGGTGAGCCAAACCGAACACACCGCGGGCACCATTGACGACCTAAGCTCCGCCGAGCTTTGCGCCGTCGTGGCCAGCCCAATCCAGCGCCTCTGCCTTCCTTCTAGCTCTTGTATGCGGTAGCCTAGAAGTTGTAGATGCTCACCGAGGAGTCGGTTGAAGCGATTAGGGTTAGGGTTCGCCGGAACAGGAACTCCACCGCGTGCACGCGCACGACACCTGCAACGCCGGCGAGGTTTGCGCTGGGCTTTGTAGTGTCGCTCGAGTTCGTCCAAGTTGCGTTAGGGTTAGCTGGTTAGTTAGTGTGTAGATAGCTGGAGTTGGTTGAAGCAACCATGCCTCGCCATCGCCGGAACAGCAGTGTCGCGCTGCCGTGAACTCGCCACCGTGCCGCTGTGCATGTGACCGAGCTCATTGGAGGGTTTGCATGGCCCCAATCCAGGCTAGATCGAACCGCTAGGGTTCAGTGTAGGTGTAGCCGCCGCCAGTTTGGCCGGAGAAAGCTTGCGCCGGCCAGCGCAAGAACCGCAGCGCCGCTGTGCCACCATGAACGCCGTCGAGCATGCTCCGGTGCGAATGGGGTACAACCAGCTACATGGTTCGATGCGGGTTGCGAAGGAGAGCATGACCGTGGGGTTAGTTTGGCCGGAGACCTCAGCGCCAGCGAGGAACCGACGGTTGAGCACCTTCGGTGCAGTCGGTTCTGTAGAGAAGAACCTGACCAGTGGGTCCCGTGTGTCATAGGCTCAATAGTGTTTCTCTGTTTTGTCTTTTTCAGTTTTGTGTGCTAACTTTGGAAATTTATAACTAATTCCAGAAAAATGCTAAAAATGTCAAATCAGTTTTGTTAGCTTTGTTATGTTTTTATCTATGCATGAAAAATGTTAAATATCTTGTTGTTACTGTTCTTTAGTGCTATTTTAATAAAAGTGGACAAGAAGCTTTTTATGCTTAGTTTAACTTGTTTATTTCATAACTGGAGTTCGGCATGTGATAAAAATGTGGTTCTTATTGTGTTAAGTTTGTCTCAGAATGTTCTTCCCATGAAAAATGTTAAAGTACCAGTAACCTATAATTTATTTGCATGTTGTAGTTCTTTTGGTTAAATGCTGGTTTATTTAAATGCAACCTTGTTTTTTTTGTCAAGCAAGTTATATGTGTTTTCTAGGCTTGTTAATTTTTGTACATGTGTTACTTGCTTATTATAAGCTAAGAAAAATATGAAATCTGTTGTTTCACACTTTTCAAATTGTTAAAATAATTGTTGTATAAAAATGTGTGGTTTTCCTCATCACCAGCAAAGAACTAATTTTAACCCTGTTTTATGTGTGTTTTATTTTGATGTATTGAATACCAAAGTGGTATCTAATTATGCAACCTTTCTTGTATAATTTTATCATAATTTTTGGAAAGATATTTAAGAGCTTTATATTTGTTTTAAGTGCTATCTGAAATCTGCTAAAACAGCTTAAACATGTTTTCTAGCTAGATTTGTTTGAGCTACTTATGTTTAGTTTCAGCAGTAGCTATAATAGAATTTGTTGTAGATAACTTGTTAATATATCTGGTGTTAAATTTTCACAGCCATAACCTGCTTAGTTTAACCTGGGTATATTTTACAAGTTTAACTTCAAATCTGTGTTTTCATGTTTTCTTCTAAACAACCTTGCTTATTATGTCTGTTAGGCCTTTTTAATGTTGTATATAGCTGGGGTGTTTATGTAATGTTTTGTATACAATTTTATGAGCTTTCCAGAATGTCTTAGTTTGTAATTTTTGGTTGTGTGCAGCTCCAGCTACACAGTTTTCTTTCAGCTGCTGTTTTAAGTGTTGAATGCTATGTTGTGAGTGTTGTAAGTAATACATGCCTTGTGTGTTGTTTAATCCTATAGCTTAAGGTTAAAGCATGTTTAGTTGCAGGTGTTAGAGAGCTGACCAAGGAGGAAAACCTCTACTACAGGTTGTTAGCTAAGGGTAAGTGTTAATCTCTCTACAACTGAAGAGATTTGCAGCTACTCGATGAACGAAATAAAATGATGCATGATAACTTTCATCATGCGCATCCATTCATATGAATTAGGCATGTCTCATTTCTAATATTATGACTTTTCATATATATTGGATTATCATACATGTATACATGCATCCAGGATCACCGGAGGGAGTGACCTTGTTGGAGTTTGGGGAGATAGAAGGAGGAGTCCCACCAGAGTTGCAAGCTCCAGAAGCTCCAGGAGAAGGAGAACAGGACTCTGACCTTCCTGAGTTCCCAAACCATCTTCCCTCTACTTTCGTGAAAGGCAAGCCCCGGAGCATTATTCACCTCCTCGATTCTATTTAAAATATTTTACTTACAATTCAACCACTTGTTTGTGCATTAAGTTCATAGGAGTTGAGATGAAACCCTTTGCTGCATTATATCTCCTTGTCCACTAAAAAGAACCTTGTAGGCCCAGGATCGAAACCCCTGCTTAGCCATGCTTAGACCGGTAGCGTGGGTGGTCTACCATCCCCCACAAAGATAGGTTGCTGGTCACGGTTGGCTATAGTTTGCTATCGTGAAAAATAACCATACGAAAGTAATAAATGGAGACCGGTCGGACAAGGTGTTGTGAGCCACTTGGCTTAGAGGTCTTGTGAGCGGGTTCTCTCCGCCTGTGTCGTTAGGCACTGGATCGTGGTTGGACATCTGCCGAGATTGAACTCATGCCTCCTTCATAGCTGGCCGAGTAACTCGTTTCGACCGCGAAGCCTAACTCTGTGGGTTCGGGTCGGAATCCCCTCCTAGTTGGGTCATGAAGACCGCGAGCGGCATACTAGACCGTGGGCAAGTATTCCTGATCGTCCTGGCCTGGCACCAAGGGCAGGCACTGCTTGAGCTACCTGGCTATCCGTGAGTCGCTACTCATGCCGGTACCGGGGGATCCGCGGGCTACCCGAAGGACAATGAAAGTGACCCGAATAAGTGTGCCGGCAGGCATACTTGGGTGTGATTGAGGAATAAACCTTCAGCTGGATTGGAATTCGATTCGAATCGTGGTCTCTCTCCGTCAATGAGAAACTTGAAAGATCTTTCTCCTACTGTAGAAACCTGAACTCTAATAAGTAACCAAAAGATGGTTATATGGTTTTGATGCCAAGCACAATATGGTTATTATTGTTTGATAACTCAGTGATTGCTCTAGTACAGGTGCTAATGAGATCTGTTAATCTTACTCAATCAACTGCCAAATGATGTTTTCTAATGATGAGAATACATGAGTAATTAGGATGCTCTTTTATGCAAAAGTCTGCTATCTCATGAGATCCACCTGATAAAGCCTTGCATAATCCTTGAAGTGTCTTTGGTTACATATCTATCTCTTTGTCGGGTAAGTCTAGCTGAGTACAATTGAGTACTCAGGGTTTCTTTACCCTTGTTGCAGATGGTATGGTGTATTCTGGCTATTGCCAGACGTGCCTCTACCCTGCATGTGATGAAGAGTGAAGGTCATGGGCAATGGTGAATTCTGATGTCTCTCCTTGTTGCTTTTGATGGGACTGTACTAAGCTTGGCACTGTATTGCTTTAAACAGTTTACAATGGGTGTTTGTGAAACAAAACTTCCGCTACTTTGATTTGCACTTGGTGTTGTAATAACACTGTTTTAAATTCTGTTGTAATATTATTTCATTTCAAACTTATCACTGTGGATGTGCGGTTACTGAATCTAGTGTTCGATGTTGGGTTGTTATTTGATTGTGGTTTGAGATCCTTCGAGGTTTCAAGGACTGCTGGACTTATATGGGCTCTAGTGTGACAGTGTCGTCAGAAATGATGATCATTACACTAGTGCTCTTATATATTGGACGGTTCCGTGACATTCTGGCATAAGAGATTCTCTAGCCAGCAATCGGAGGCTATGAGTGGCATTTCTGCTTTGATGCGATAGCTAGATTAGTCGTGTTGGTTTGTTATATTGGCGTCTGTAATAAAGAATAATTATATACAGTGGTCGGTATAGAGGTTTTAATAATTTTAATATATTCTCTCTTTTTTAAAAAAAAGACCAAGTACACCTCAAAATTGAACCTGTGGTTTATGGCTCGCTCCAGCCGGGACTCTAGAACACTTAAGTGCCACTCGCTCGACCCTTTTGTAGCTCGATGAGCATAGGCTTCGCTTATTGCTCTGGCCTCACTCGATACACTGACAGGCGGTGATTTTTTTGAGGCCCTTTAAACTGGGGGGCCTGTACAGTCGTTCGGGTCGCAAGCCCATGCCCCATGGGCACGGCCCTAGAGCCATGGCTGCGGTGGATGCTCACACCGTCTCCGAGCCCCACTCACAAACGAGGAACACAAAACACAACTGAGAATGAGAATGAAAGCGGCGGACGCGAGGACTCCGTTCCAATCCAGAAAATGAGGTGCGACTCACAAGCCAGCAAGACAGACCCAACACGTCAGAAAAGATGCAAACAAAAGAGAAACACAGGACAGAGATCAGACGGCACACGGCTCGGACGGCAAGCAAATTCAGGTGACGAAAGCCATAAAATTGCCAGGGCAACGTATAGATTATCTGAAAAAAATAAAAATAAAACGTTTGAGCCCTCCAAACGTCATGAATCGATCTGAGCCAAACTTCCATGTGCCATGGGTTATTCTTGAGTACAATATGAACATGGTTTATGTCCATATCATATCAGGACTTTAGCTTTTTCTATCACTCTTCTTTGCTCTCCTTCTCCCTTTGGGAGAGGTGATTCAGGTGGGTGTGGGTGTGGGTGTGGGTTGGGTGTGGGGGCAATCCGGGTGAATCTTAGGGTCCGAGCGCTCGGACCCTAGTCATCGTCCGAGCAGTTCTCGCACGCGTCAGGTGGAGTTCTAATGTTTCTCGTGATGTTCTGGTATTTTTCTCTGGATGTTCTGGTGTATGTTAAGGATGTTCTGATGTGCTTTTATTAATGTTCTGGTATGTTTTAAACGATGTTCTGTTATGTTTCTCGTGGTGTTCTGGTGTATTTTCTTGTGATGTTTTGGTAAGCTTTAATCGATGTCCTGGTGTATTAAAGTGATTTTCGCGATGTTCTGGTGTGATTTATTTTTTTTAAATATATTCATGTGAGATCTTGTAAGGATTTATTGCAACAAATCCAATCATGTAATCTGAATTTAATTTATTTTTTAGTTTGTTTGTTATAACAATTTTTTATTTTTTAGATGAGATGGGTCCCACCCGCCGCAGATCCGCGCTGCCTGTGCCGCGAATCGCTGGGCCGCAATTTCGAGCGCGCTGGGCGCCGCTTCCCCGCTCGCTGCTGCCCGTGCTGGGAGGGAAAGCGTCGTACGTGGGGTTGTGTCCGATCAATCGAACCCCAAGCGCCCCCGACAATCCCTCTTGACATTTAAAAAAAACTTTCACACACATTTATAATGATCAAAAACAAGTGAGGCCTCCAAACATTATCTGAGCAGCTTCCCATAACCATATGGCAAGAGGTGATTATCAGATACGGCAAGAAATGGGTCTTTTCTCATCACGGCACGGCTCTAGCTTTCACCATTACTACTCTCCTTTGCTTCTTCTCTCTTCTTGGCGCCCCTCCAAGTCACACATCCTCCTTTTCCCCAACTCCTTTACGTCGCTAGGCTCGTCCTCCATGCACTAAGCTCCCTATTCCCCTTTGTCCTCCTCTAGCGCGGTCACCTTCGTGCACCTCACCTAGCTCCTCCTCCGCGCCACTAAGATTTTTTAATTTGGTTTTCATATGAAACAAACCAAATTTATTAATTTAGTTTTGCCGAGTACAGACTTTCATGAAAATTGTTTGACGGTATGAACGATTTTCTACAGCTGCTCCACCAGGAGACCGGCAATACATTTATTTTAGATCGATCCGGCAGGCATAATATATTGTTTTAGCAAACTTATTTATATTTTTATTTAGTCTCCTCCCATGAGAAAATGCAAGACATAAAAAAAACCGTTATATTTCCTATTTTATTCCGTTTTATCTTACTCCAACTCTTATATTTTTTCTCTTTTTTTTCACTACTACCCAACAGAATTTCCGCAGCGGGCGGTATTTGTTTTCTGCAGCGGGCAACTGTAACACCCGAAAATTTGCATCACTTTTGAAAATGCTAAATTGATTTAATTATGCTTTCTTTGTTATGCATTTAATATAATTGAGACTATATATAGTTTGGGGAATTAAAATTTTGTCATGTAGAAACATGTTGAGCATTCATGCTGGAGCATTGTTGTCTTTGTTTGAGTGGGTTCGAAAAGTATCCAAAACTGTATTTGAAAATGCTTTGAAAATTTATTTGGAAATTCATTTGCTAAATCAATTCTAAAATTGAAAAGGTTTTTCTTTTCTTCTCTCTCTTTTTCTATCTTTCTAGCCCAGCTATCCTTGGCCCAACACCCCTGCCCTGGCCCAGCCGAAGCAGGCCCCCTCTTCCCCCTCTCCCCTTTCCTCTCTTGGGCCGACGACCAAAGGCCCAGTGCGGTGAACCGCACTCCTCCCCTCTGCACTGCTGATAGCAGGGGTCCACCAGTCAGCCCTCCCCCTCCCTTCCTTTTTCTCTCTGTGCCACTGACCTCCCTGGCCCGCGTGTCAGGCTCTTTCTCCCTTTCCTTCTTCTCTGCGCGTCGAAGCCGAGACTCGGCCGACTCCCTCACCGATTTCCTTCCCTCCCAATCCCTGATTTCCGGGATTTCTTGCTCCGTGGATCAACCCAGCACCCTATAAGTAGTTCCGCACCTCCCCTCCTCGCCCTGTTTTTCTTTCCACAACCACAGCGCCGTCGCCGCGAGCACAGAGCTTCGCCGCCGCCATTAGCATCCTCCCGAGCTTCGCAGTCAACCGCAGGGACTCTTCTCTCTTCGGAACGCGGTACGAGACCTTGCGAATCTTTCCGTGTGCTCAATTTCGTGCTTCTTCGCCCTCACCGTCCTGTCACTGTGCACAGCAGCTCCGGAGCCGCCTCGACACGTCGCGAAACGCCACTGTCGCCCTTGCGGGCCGATCTCTCCCTCCAGAGCAAGGTTTGGGACCCGTGAATCCTTTTCCCCGCTCAATTTTGCCTCCGTGTGTTCACTTTGACTCCCCATCGTTCGCAGTGAAGCCCACGCCGCTCCGTCACGTCGCAGCTGCCTCTGGATCCTCTCTGTCCGCGCAAACACCCTAGGTGAGTCCGCGCCGTCCTCCTATCTCTCCCAGACCTCACGGTTTGGTGTTTGTTGGCCCGTAGGCCCTAATCTGCTCACGCCGGCGAGCTCCACGGCGGAGCCCATGGTGAACCGCCGCGCCGGTCATTGTTCCCAGTCAGAATCCCCTTTCTCCCCCTCTGTTCTAATCCTGATCGTTCGCTCTTGATCAACGATCCAGAATCAATGATACCCCTTCGCTCTGCCGATTTGCTAAAGAGCCCCTGCGGTTCTTTAAGTGTCAACCCGCAATCCATGGCGCCTTTAGAGATTACGCCTTTGCCTCTGGGAAGCGTAAACTCCGTCGGAATTCTTTTATTTTGAAAATAAAATGAAAATCAAATTTACAGATTTGCCACTCGAAATCAAAACTTCATAACTTGCTCATTTTAAATCCTTTTTGACCCGTTCAAATTGCGTTAGGTTCGTAATAAAATTCTCTTTATGTTAATACTACTGTTAGTTACTTTTGAAAAAGTCTAATTTCGTGATTAGATGTAATTTAATACCTTTATATAGGAAAACCCGTTTATTTCGTAACTTCGTCGTTCTAGTTCCGTTTTTCGTGAACGAAACATCGATGTGATCGTAGCGATGCGTAGATTAGTTTTTATAAACCTTTCATCCTATTTTATTACTGTTGGTGTACTGTTCTAATTATAGTCTTGTTGCTTCGTGTATGTTTGCCCGTTGGTTGAATGGTGTTGATTGTTGATCGGTTTAGACGTTGAGCAACCAGTTGAAGAGTCAGAGTTTCTTCTTGATCAAGATCAGCAAGAGTTCTTCGAAGAAGGCAAGTATAACATGGGATTATCCTTGATGTCCTATTCACAAATAATATAACTCATATGCATGATATTCCTTGTTTACCCTAGTTTGATCCTAGTGATTGTTGACCTGAATACCTTGACACCTATGATTTGATCTACCGAACATGATTAGTGTTGCTAGCGCTCATATCAGATGTACATGATCTTAATTGTTAATGACTATATGCAATAATGGTAAAACTTGCTTTTTAGCAACATATGATTATAGGAGCTTATCTGTCGGCAAAAGCTGGGATATACAGTACAACCATGAGGGCTATATGGCTCTGGCTTTAGCTCAGTATGGGGACCTTTTCTAGCTTGTCAGTGGTTACCTTTATGGCGTGAAAGGGGTGTGCCGAGACGGGTATAGTGTGGTTCCTAATCTATGGGCATAGCCGCGAAAGAGTGTGACCGTGGACAGGTTGGCTCTATATCTCCTTGCCATGGAAACCTTGCGGCCCTAACTTGTTAGACGAACCCTTGAAAGGCTTCATAGTGTACCCTGCCCGCTCACCTTGGCAGTGTTTTGGGAGTTGCAAACCCGGGCAAATGGGCATACACGACTCGTGGGTAAAGTTGTACACCTCTGATCAGAGTTAATAAACTATCATGATAGCCGTGCTCACGGACACGAGCGGCTCGAAAAACTCATAGAATTATTGGGTTCTTATTTCTATGTGGCTTATGCAAGTACTATTTATTTATTGTATATCATTGTCATTTACTTTATGATCATGGATATTTGAGCTTATGCAATTTACCTTGGCAATTGTTGATATTAATATAAATTTGATCTACTTAAAATGCTCACCGCCATGAACCATGCATTCCCTTTTGAGCTTCATGAACCTCGTGTTATATTTGTTGAGTACATATGTGCTCACCCTTGCATTCAAACAACACAGATGAAGTTTGGATTGATGATTACCGCAATGAGTACTAGTCTTGGAGTCAACCAGTCCCTATGGAGCTTCCGCAGATATCTTCGTTTAGTTAAAGTTATTTGTTTCAGACTGTGTAATGAATATTTATTCGCTATGTAATAAGCACTATGATGGTACTCTTTTATAATTTGTCAACTCATGTGTGCGACTATTCCTGGGGTGCACATGAGCCTTTTATGCACTTGTTTTTGTTCCTAAAAATAGGTGTGACAGCAACGCTGCCCGCCTCCAACAAAAGGCCACGGAAAATCAACGTTTCACTGCAGCGGGCTCTAGTTGCCCGCTTCGGTTAATAGAAAAAAATATATAAAAAGAGACGATTGAGCCCAACGCTGAGCCCATCCAGGCCCAGCGTTGAGCCCATCCGCCGCCACCACGCCGCTGCACCAGCAAGGTCGTCGGGGCCAGATCCAGCCTCCGCGCCGCCACCCTCGCAGGATCCGCTCTCGCCACTCCGATCCGCCGATGGAGATGGAGATGTAGATGGTGGAGGCCGCCGGAGTCACGTCGAATGGCCGCCGCCCTGCCTTGCTGCGTCGCCACGCGGAGATGGAGAGGCGCCGCCCTGACTTGTCGCACGCGAGAGGTTGGGACCGCCCCGGCTTGGATCCACGCGTGCCGCCGCTGGTTGGGGCAGCCCCGCCCATGATCCGCGTCGCCGCCGCCCTCGGTTAGGGCCGCCCTGGCTTGGATCCACGCACCGCCGCCGTTTTGGGGCGGCCCCGCCCTTGATCCGCGCTGCGGTCGCCGGTTGGGGCTGCCCCGGCTTGGATCCACGCGCCGTCGCTGGTTGGGGCGGCCCCGGTGTGGATCCGCGTGCCGCCGCCGGTTGGGGTGGCCCCGCCCTCGATCCGCCCTTCTCCGAGACAACGTGGAGCTCCATGTCGGTGCTCGCCGTTGACCCAATCGTGTGACGAGAGTGGGGAGTAGGGTGGCGAGAGTGCATCGCTGTGGGAGGGGCGCTGGTGCGAGGGAAGAGAAGGGGCGCTCAGCTAGGAGGTGTGGTGAAGAGAAGTGAAGGATTGGAAACCCTAACCCGCATATATATAAGCCCGATAAGACACTTTGGATATGGGCCTTGCTAGTATATTTATTGGGCCACGACCTTTACCGTGGCGGGCCTTTAAAGTTGCCCGCTGCGGTAAATCAATTGCATGCTATTAGGAAAAGACAAGTCTAGGCCAACATGTATTCATGTATTGGCACTGTGAAAAAAATGCCTAGGCTGCACCTATGGAATCCTTCTCATCTTGCTTGAAATTGAGGATTGCCCTTGGTAGTGTGGCGATACGAGAAATGGGGATGAATGCAAGATGAAAATTGTTCTTAACTTCATCCCATTCTCCATTCGCACACTCTACGGCATTAGCGTAACATTATTTCACTTCCCCCTTGGGGGAGAATGAAAACAACATCCGCTTAAGAATTTGTAGTGCCATGCTAGGAATGCTCAAGCATGGACACATTTCCTCAAAATATTGCAAGGGGCTAAAGGGGACTTTGTGATCAAGCTCTGAGAAGGGTTGTGCCCGAACTATGGTTTTTCTTTAAATATAGGGTGGCGTTCATAGCCGAATGAAAAATTGGGTTTTGAAAAAGTTTTTTGGCTCTAAGAACTCCCCCTTTTGAAGCAAAAGGATTTTGAATTTGATATTGGCTTCATGGTGGTAGGTCAAAATGTTTTATAAAAAGTATTTTTTTGTTTTTTCTTTTTAAAATAAGGATATGGATACGAGGACAAACTAGGTTCGAAGAAAATAGCAACCGTTCCCCGGCAACGGCGCTAGAAAGCTTGTTGGTACTTTTTAATGTATGCAACAGAATCCGCAAGAATACGGAAATACCGTTGTAGCTTTCACCTGGAAGTATTCAGGGTATCGTATTTTCCATAGGGAACGGAGGTATTTCGACTAGCTAGTTCGCCCAAGGATCAACACAAGGGGTAGATATAGAGAGGCAATAGAGATGGATCCCTATAGCGTTTAGGTCTCAGGGATAGCGTTACCGTACTTCTACTTGCTTACTTCGGGCACCGGAGCGCACCTGGTCTGCCAAGCGATACCGGCTTACAGCTCTATGCCGAACCCGAACGTGGGGGATACACGGGATGGACAGCGATGTCACCACGTGCCACCTACCCCTCAACCGTGCAAGAACGATGCAAACGCCGGTAGCCTCGAGCCTAGACACCACGTCTAAATTATCAGCTACTACTCTAGCGTGATATCAAGGGTTACCCGTTCCCGAGGCCCTTCTATTAAGACGGCCAACAAACCCGCAAACAAGAGAAGGTCAAGCTCGACTATACACAAGGCATAAAATACTATAAGGAACACGAACACTTACTTAGCCAAGATCCCGCTAAGGAGCCAAGTAGCTGCTCGTAGAGGTACAAGCTCGGGGAGACACCGACAAGCCCGGCGCTTCCCCGCTCTCTCCCTCACATCTCGCTCTCTAACTCTAGCTACTAGGGCATAGCCCCTTTGGAGTGTTGCTCTTGCTTGGTGCTCTCTCCCTTGAAGTGGTGATGGAATGAGAGGGGGAGGAGCCCTCTATTTTTAGGTGAGAGAGGAGGTTTATTCCATGGAATATTCCGTTCATAATGCTCCTAAACTGACCTCCCACACGTCCAGGTGCACTGAACCTGAAATCCCATCGCGGAACCGACCTGGCCACGAGTTAATGCACCGCCTCCCCGAAGTTGGGCTCGGTTGGAGCCCCGAGGGGGCCGACCACCCCCATGGGGGCGACCGTCCCCAAAGCTGGGCCAAATGGGCTAAGCTTTGGTGGGTAGATGCGCCTCGTCGTTAGCTTCGCGTGGCCTGCTGGAATGCTCCGTTTGGACATAGGTGCAATTCACTTTGTTCCACTTGTACTTGTCATTATTTGGATGCAGGTGTAAACAACCACTATTCAAGCCTGAACAAACCTAAGTGAAGCTAGAATGAGCGAGCTAGAAATGACCAAGTACCAAGTCACATCAAGAAGATCATTTCCGGGAGCAAGCAAGCTTGTGACGACAGCTGGCAGCCTGGGGCCACCGACCCTAGGCCGACCGACCTAGATCTTGTGGGCCCAGGGCATGCCAAGCTAGCACAAGCTAAGCTATGCTCTCCCAAGCTCACTTCACCCACTGGATCACAATGTGCAACACTTAACATTGAAGAAGCATAGCACAAGGATCCATTCCACTAAGAGGAAGCTTCAATTGATCAAGACCACTTCAGATGACCAAGCCACTGAAGATGACAAGTGGGGACACCCTATGAAGCAAGGAGGTGGGCCAGCCTCCCCAAAGGGTAGGTCGGCCGACCCACCAATGGGGGGTTGCCACCTGTCCTATTTCTCCACCGACCTCAGGAGCATCTAGAAGGTTGGCAGGGCCCACCTGGAGGTCAAACCCAGGTCGACCGACCTGGGAATGTGGGCCCCCAAAGGAGTTTGCCTCCCACCAACCTCCCCCACATGTCCCATGTGTGGAAATACCTCAACCCTTGATCAGATGGCGGTTGCAAGGTCGGTTTGATCCAGTGGTGGAGAAGATGGAGCACACGGATCGCGGACGTGGCATTGGAGTAGCCCCTACTCCATCTCCCCCCTATAAATACCCCCCTAGAGAGCCTAGTTTAGCATAATGTATCATAGGAAGAGCTACTCTTAGCTAAGTTGTGAGAATAGAGGAAAGGGAGTGAGGAGTTCCAAGAGGAGGATTCCCGGCCTATCGAAAGTCTTCTTCCAGGAGCACCTCAGCAGATGCTTGTCTTCTAGTAAGTTTACTTTCTGGTTGCCTTTCATCTGAGTACTTGCAGTATTTACTTTCTGTCTTAGTTTACTTTAAGTATACAACCTTTCTATTAGCACATTGCTTTGCCTTGTCCGAATGAGGTAACCCTCTAAAGATAGCGGCAGCTAAATGAGGTAACCGATAAATTCGATCTGTGGAGAACTCGACGTTGGCGATCCGGCTTCAAATCAAACACGATTCAAACCCTGCAACTGTTACACCACTGCTCCGTTGGTTATCAACCAAGCACAACTTGATTGACCTCGCCATTAAGGCTTTTCCTACAAGAGAATCGAAGAACACAAGCAAGAAGGTATAAACACGCAATCTGAAATTGCAAATATGATTGAAGCGAATATCAATAGAGGGTTCAAGAACTCGGTTCCAAAGGACTAATCGACACAGTGGAGGAGATCAAGAACAGAGGCCCTGGATCACTGTAAAAGGACTAATCGACACAGTTACAATGAACAATTCAGTTTCTCGATGGAAAACTAAACTCTAAAACAAAACCCGAGTCTCAACGTCGGCGGCTACGTGGAATATAAGGGAGAGACGACCTAGGGTTGGAGGTGACCAGGGGGGCACAACTTGGGCTTAAGGCCCGACTCACGATACATGGCCATGTTGGCCCAAAATAGGTGACGCAGCACCGGAACAGATTCTGGACGCTGACTTCTTCGACGTTTACCGATGACTCAGAAGGAATTTGGATGTCAAACCAACGCCATTGGTTTCCTTATGAAATTCTCTTACCATCCGTGGGTGAATCATCGAAAACGGAGTTCATATGCATCCTGGGCGTCCGTTTTACTCCTTGCTAGTCTCGGACTCTGAAACAACCTCGAAGTCAACGTGATAGCTGAGTTGGAGATGAGTTGCAACTTGGAAAAGACGATGATGTAGACGTGTCCAGCATGGTGATGTCCTCACCATCCTCACCTTATTGAATTGGAGTCATCCTCGACTCCATCATAGCTATGGCCTCATCAAAATGGTTGAAAGAATCAGAAGCGTCGTCTGATGTCATCAGGCTTCTCTCCTGTTTTACAACCATTCCCTGTTTCATAGGCAGGACCCCTGTGGATTCTCTTTATGATCCCTCTGTATGAGCAAGCGTAATATCTAAGAATTTAGCGTTAGCGCTCCTCGGTGAGGAACCGTTAACTCCAACTGATAAGTTCCTCAAGTTACCATCTGGGGTACTGGTCAAGAGTTGCGGTCTTGCACATAACGTATCAGTCACCATTAACAAGGTTAATGTCCTCCGGAATTTCTACATCTTTGATGTAGAGGACATTGATTTGTTAATTGGGCACCCACTCATAAGATTCCTTAACGTATTCCATGACAGGTACCTCAAGGGTCAAATCGGGAAGAACCTGGACCTCTCAATTCTCTTTGTCGGCTCAGTCAATGCCAAAACAGAGCCGAAACCCGAAACTGACCCAATAGAGGAGGTGATGGTAGCAACTCATCTAGAGGCTTCACAACCTAATTTAGAGGAGGAAGCTAAGGATTACATCGAAGAGCTAGAAACGGACCTAGATGAACCCCTGGAGCTAGATGAATCCGAACCACCACCTAAGCCCTCCATAGAGCTTAAGCCACTTCCTTCTGGGCTTAAGTATGTCTTCCTAAATGGCGATAGGGATAGCCCTGTTATCATTAGCGATCAACTCTCTGAGGAGGAGACCTCTAAACTTATCGTCGTTCTGGAGAAACACCGCTCTGTCTTAGGATACTCTCTCCAAGACCTTAAGGGAATCAGTCCTGCTCTCTGCACACATCGCATCCCCATAGAACCCGATGCTACACCTTCTAGGGAGCCTCAAAGGAGGCTGAATAATGCAATGAGAGAAGTAGTGAAGAAGGAGGTCTTGAAGCTCTTGCACGCAGGCATAATCTACCCTGTTCCAAACAGCGAGTGGGTCAGCCCCGTACAAGTAGTACCTAAGAAAGGAGGAATGACGGTTGTTAGAAATGATAATAACGAACTAATCCCACAACAAACCATCACGAGATGGAGGATGTGCATTTACTACCGAAAACTCAACAAGGCTACTAAGAAAGATCACTTTCCGTTACCCTTCATTGACGAGATGCTCGAACAGTTAGCAAAGCATTCTTTCTTCTGTTTCCTTGATGGATATTTAGGCTATCATCAAATCTGGATCCATCCTGATGATCAAAGTAAGACGACATTCACATGCCCTTACAAGACATATCCATATAGGCGCATGTCTTTTGGCCTATGCAATGCCCCTGCTTCTTTCCAAAGGTGCATGATGTCCATCTTCTCAGACATGGTTGAAGAAATCATGGAAGTCTTCATGAACGATTTTTCCGTCTATGGCAAGACTTTTGACAGGTGTCTTGAGAACCTAGACCGCATCTTACAGAGATGCAAAGACAAGCACTTAATCCTGAACTGGGAAAAATGCCATTTTATGGTTCGAGAAGGGATAGTGCTAGGACATAGAGTGTCCGAACGTGGGATAGAGGTAGATAGAGCTAAAATAGAGGTTATAGAACAGCTCCCACCTCCCACGAACGTTAGAGGAGTGCACAGTTTCCTTGGTCACGTAGGTTTTTATAGGAGGTTTATACAAGATTTCTTGCAAATCGCTAGGCCTTTAACAAACCTGCTAGCTAAAGATGCACCCTTTGACTTCAATGACGAGTGCTTAGATGATTTTTACTACCTCAAGAAAGTACTTGTCTCCGCGCCAATCATACAACCCCTGATTGGTCGCTTCCTTTTGAGATAATGTGTGATGCTAGTGATTATGCTGTAGGTGTTGTCTTAGGACAAACCAAAGATAAAAAGCATCACGCTATCTCTTATGCTAGCAAAACACTAACTGGCCCTCAGCTAAATTATGCAACAACTGAAAAGGAGCTTTTGACTGTAGTGTTTGCCATAGACATGTTCAGGTCTTACTTAGTAGGAGCAAAAGTGATCGTATACACCGATCACGCCGCATTGAAATACCTGCTCACTAAGAGAGACGCAAAACCAAGGCTGATAAGGTGGATCCTACTACTCCAAGAATTTGACTTAGAAATAAAAGATAAAAAGGGAGTAGAAAACTCGGTCGTAGACCACTTGTCTAGGATGCAGGTCGAGGATAAAGAGGGTCTGTCCATCAACGACTATCTTCGGGATGACACGCTTCTCAAGGTGTCAGTTGCCTACCCGTGGTACGCGAACATCGTCAACTACATGGTTTCTGGCCATGTATCACTGGGGGTAGACAAGAAGAAGCTGATCAAGGAGAGCAAAGTACACCTTTGGGACGACCCTTATCTCTATAGGGTTTGCCAAGACGGTGTGTTGAGAAGGTGTGTCCCCATAGAAGAATCCGTTCAGATCATTGATAAGTGCCACGGAGCTGAATACGGAGGCCATTATGGTGCATTCAGAACCCATGCCAAGATTTGGCAGAGTGGATTCTATTGGCCTACCATGTACAGTGACACCAAAAACTTCATCCAAAGGTGTGAGAGGTGTCAGCGACACGGGAATATCAATACCCGTGATGCCATGCCCCTTACAAACAACCTTCAAGTGGAGCTATTTGATGTTTGGGGAATAGATTACATGGGTACATTCCCGCCATCTCAAGGCTACGAATATATCTTGGTGGTAGTGGACTATGTGTCCAAGTGGGTTGAAGCAATGCCTTGCAAAGCAGCTTACTCAAACCACGCCAAGAAGATGTTCCAGGAGATCATCTTCCCAAGATTTGGCACCCCAAGGCTAGTCATTAGTGATGGGGGAAGCCACTTCATTGACAAAAGTTTCCGCGACTTCCTATCAGGAGTGGGGATAAGGCACAACGTGGGTACACCTTATCATGTCCAGACAAGCGCACAAGCAGAAACCTCAAATAAACAAAACAAGAATATTCTGCAAAAGACTATCAATGAGATGGGGCCAGGATGGAAGATCAAGCTCCACGATGCACTTTGGGCATATCGGACAACATACAAGACTCTTATTGGTATGACACCATACCAGCTTGTATACGGGAAGACATGCCACTTGCCAGTTGAGCTGGAGCACAGGGCACATTGGGCCATAAAGAAGTGGAATATGGACTTTCCCTCAGCCGGTCTCAAACAGAAGCTTCAGATCTCAGAGTTGGAAGAATGGAGAGAGAAGGCTTGTCACAATGCCAGAATCTACAAAGAGAGAACCAAAAGATGGCATGATAAGCGAATCAAGCAAAAGGAGTTCCATCGTGGGAACAAGGTTCTCATGTTCACCTCCAGGGTCAAACTCTTTGGCCATGGAAAGTTGAGGAGAAAATGGGGAAGGTCCGTACCTGGTGGTCGACGCCGTGACGCACGGAGCCGTGACGCTCCAAGACAACGACGGCAACATCTTTAAGGTAAATGGTCATCGCCTCAAGCTCTTTTATGAACATGAACCTTTAGAAAAAGAAATAGATATGATAGATTTTGTTCTAAATCCTGATCACTAAAATCTACATGCTTTTCTTCATTGGCAGGTTAGCATTAAAACTCAACATTCTAAGTTACATGTCAAATTGATTGCTTCTATCACGGGGTAGCATGGGGGAAGGTTTTTTATAACACATGTGCACTAGGGAACTAGTCCCGAGGAGCCAACCAGAGGTTGGCCGACCTGGGTCTGGTGCCCACTCAGACCCAGAGTGGTGCAGCCAACCTAGGGGAGCCAGAACCTCAGCCTGGTCGACCGGACCCAACCGAGGTCAGGTCGGTCGACCGGGACATTTGCCGTTTGAAAACGTGCAAATGTCCACAACGGCGAGGGGAAGCCAAAAGTTCAAATTTGAACTCAAATGGCGAAAATATGCCGATCGGTCGACCCAACTTTTGGGGATTCAAACTGTACTGAGGAGCTTGATCGGTGGGGAGACGTTCCCAGAACGCTCCCTTTCAAATCCTTTCGGATTTGCCGAAAATCCCTGCTCCATTATCCTTAAAACCCCATCTAGGGCTCCTCCTTCCTTCCATTGCTTTCCACCTCGAACCTATAGTCTATTCTGACTCTTTGAGCAGTCCATCACCATCCAACACCTTGCCATGGCTCCCCCCACAAAGAACAACCAAATCGTTCCCCATCCAGACTCGCTCATGCCCACTCTCTCCCTCACGGAGAGTTTGGAACAAGCTCTGGCGGTACACATAGTGGAGGCTGAGCCTATGGACATGCTGCCACTAGCCGGAGGGCCGCCGGGGGCACACCCCTGGTCAGCTGACCTGGCCTTTGGGTCGACCGACCCAGGGCGTGGTCGCCCGACCACCCCCAGCCCTCCGTAAGGTCGACATCATCGTCTCGATCTCTCACCCCGAAGAAAAACTCTCGAGAAGTCACCGACACGATCCACCACGCCGAAGCGACCCACCATGGGTTACCTGGCGTTGAAGAACAAGTCGCCGGCCGGGGCCAGAGACGCCTCGATCGTCGTCTCCTCCAACATGACAGGCAGCTCGAGCTTCACACCTTCCTACACCCCGGCCACGCCTCCCTTTTGCAAGATTGCGAGTGCGGGGCCAGGGATGGGGAAGAAGCTCATCTCGTCGCTTGACACCGATGAGAAGAGAGCGCTGAGGGAGTCCAATGACTCTACCAGTGGCTCTGTTCGTTGCCAGTTATCTCCACCTCCTATCAGGGGCCCTCTGGGCCAATTTGAGGGGGAACAAGAGAGGGACGACGTGGAGAAGCTACTCCATGTCATGGGCATGCTGCGGAAGAAGAACACCGCAATCATGGAGACAGTCTCGGAACTCAAGATGGCGCATCTTGATCTAATGGATGAGTTCCTCCATCTTCGCATTAGTAATAATGCGAAGATCAAGAGGATCGCTAAGGCGATCAACAGGGAGGATCTACTAGAGATCCCCTCTCCTTAGAATAGGATAGTTTTAGATCACTAGGCACTTTTATTTAATTTATTTCCTTAGTTTATTTCCCTTTTTTCCCTTTTAAAAAAATGTAATAGTGCCTAGACAATTTATTTGAAATGAATGAAAGAAAGCAATTTTAGCCCTGCTGGTGTAGTTGCTACCAGTAGGGTGTTGCATTTGATCGTGCGTCTTCTGTATTCTTCCAACAACCTAAGAACCTAAGTGTGGGGGAGTCGATCGACTCCCCAAAAACACCAATAGTCTGGAAGTAACACGGGAACTCAACGCTTTCGGTCTGGTGAGTTGACACAAGGAAAGGCGACCCGAACCCTTGGTCGGTCGACCTGACCCTTGTGCCAACTCGGCAAACCGAACACACCATGTTGATCAGGAGACCGAGGAGAGTCAGGACCCACTCCGGGGAGCCCCGGGTCAGGTCAGCCGACCTGGCCTTTTGGCCCCGGACCCATCGACCAGCTTCTACTCCTCATGCACGACATCGCTGTCTGGTTTGCACACTCTCCTCTCCCTTTATTCTTTCTATTCTTTTCAAATCTACTTTGCGTTTAATGATAATCAACTAAAACTAAGCATCCATGAACAAAAATGTTCAACCATGACATGTTAAAGATGACAAGTGACATAAATGCCAAACTTTTATCATGATCATTGCTTTTGGGTACCCTCTATTAGGAAAAACATGTGAACCTTGGTTGTTGTTAACTTGATATAGCTCTTAGCTAAAGGAATCACCCCCTCTTTCAAAGTACTTAGAGAATTTCTTTGAAAAATGTCATAAAACCATAGTATCATGAAAACTCCTCATTAGTAAGCATGTCCTACCAAAGCCAAATATGCTAGGATATGATCAACCCTTTGATGCAACTTGCTTTGCAATGGGCTTTGTCAAGCCAGTGTGAACTTAGTGAGATTATTGTCATAGTCATTAGATCAAGATCCACATCACCCACATATACTGCTGCTCCTACACTGGGAGTACGCAACATTTCATTCTATTCCATTCCACCAAAAATAGATGCTCCATGCTCAAAGTGTAGAATCTCTCTCTGAGAATTATTTATGATGAGACACAAAAGCAATGGCTATGAAAATAATCATCTCTTTAAAAAGGACATTATCAAAGTCCTTAGCCTGTCAAAAAAAACTAGCCTTGTCTCATAGTAAAGTAGTAGAAAGATTCTAGTCAAATAAAGGAGCCATCTAGTCACCACCTTCATACCACACACTTGCACATATCTTGATCTAGAACTATGACAACTTTCTCCTTTGATCCTTGTTTTGACTTAGCGATATTTTGCATTGCAATGTTTGTTTCCTTGCTTACCACTACCAAGCTCCACATAAGCCTGATATAAGTTAGGTAGCAAGAAAGGCAATAAACTTTATGCCTTGGTAAGGATCCGTATATACTTAGAGTGATTTGAGAGTGGTAATGAGAAGTAAAACATGAGCTATGTGCTTTCTTTTTGAAAAATTATCTTGAAAACTCTAAGTATCAAGAGGAGGGGTAGATGACTTAGCTTTAAAGAGTTGTTCTTTTTACCAACTTCTAAAGGTCATATGTCTTAGACACTACACATAACCCAATTGCACAAACATTGACTTGAGCAAGCATTCTTATGATCACCATCATCTTAAACTGTTGTGATTAACATATCTCTTTACCTCTAGTTTTGACCTTTACTCGAGGACGAGTAAAGACTTAAGTGTGGGGGATCTTGTTGACGGCAGATTCACTATGATTTTATACCACTAAAACCGTCAACAATGGTCAAGTTTTGGGGATAACACTAAGCAACTAAGTAGTGACATAGGTGCAATTCACTTGGTTCCACTTGTACTTGTCATTATTTGGATGCAGGTGTAAACAACCACTATTCAAGCCTGAACAAACCTAAGTGAAGCTAGAATGAGCGAGCTAGAAATGACCAAGTACCAAGTCACATCAAGAAGGTCATTTCCGGGAGCAAGCAAGCTTGTGACAACAGCTGGCAGCCTGGGGCCACCAACCCTAGGCCGACCGACCTAGATCTTGTGGGCCCAGGGCATGCCAAGCTAGCACAAGCTAAGCTATGCTCTCCCAAGCTCACTTCACCCACTGGATCACAATGTGCAACACTTAACATTGAAGAAGCATAGCACAAGGATCCATTCCACTAAGAGGAAGCTTCAATTGATCAAGACCACTTCAGATGACCAAGCCACTGAAGATGACAAGTGGGGACACCCTGTGAAGCAAGGAGGTGGGACAGCCTCCCCAAAGGGCAGGTCGGCCGACCCACCAATGGGGGGTTGCCACCTGTCCTGTTTCTCCACTGACCTCAGGAGCATCTAGAAGGTTGACAGGGCCCATCTGGAGGTCAAACCCAGGTCGACCGACCTGGGAATGTGGGTCCCCCAAAGGAGGTTGCCTCCCACCGACCCCCCCCCCCCACATGTCCCATGTGTGGAAATACCTCAGCCCTTGATCAGATGGCGGTTGCAAGGTCGGTTTGATCCAGTGGTGGAGAAGATGGAGCACACAGATCGCTGACGTGCCATTGGAGTAGCCCCTACTCCATCTCCCCCCTATAAATACCCCCCCCTAGAGAGCCTAGTTTAGCATAATGTATCATAGGAAGAGCTACTCTTAGCTAAGTTGTGAGAATAGAGGAAAGGGAGTGAGGAGTTCCAAGAGGAGGATTCCCGGCCTGTCGGGAGTCTTCTTCCAGGAGCACCTCAGCGGATGCTTGTCTTCTAGTAAGTTTACTTTCTAGTTGCCTTTCATCTGAGTACTTCCGGTATTTACTTTTTGTCTTAGTTTACTTTAAGTATACAACCTTTCTACTGGCACATTGCTTTGCCTTGTGTGAAGTGCTCGAAGCCTTAGCTAGGCCTAGAGTAGTAGAATTAGTGTAGACACAGTCTAGACTAAGACTGCCCTTGTGGACTTCTTGTCGCACTCGAAGAACGCCAGTTGTGAACGTGACAGGTCTCTTCTGGACACTAGGAGTTCTCTTCGTTGTGTTCTAGGCAAGTTGCAAATAATAGTTGGTCTGAACTGGTAGCCGCCTTGGGAAGTGTTTTGCCACACACCCTTTTCGCCTATCGCTCACACTAGGAAGGTGAGTTAACCCTCTTGTATACTTAGGATGGCTGAGCCAGAATCCAAATACTAGAAATACCTCTCTACCCAATCCTAAGCCCTTTGATCATTGTCTGATGACCCACTTAGTCTAGTTAGTCCACTTCTCGTTCCCTGTGGAAAATACGATACCTGAAATACTCCCGGTGAAGTGCTACACTGACTTCCGTCCGCTTGCGGTATATCCGTTTGCCACCTCTGGTGTCAACAGGCATCTTAATACGTCCGTCACGGTAAATAGGACATTTTCCGTGACGGGCATTTTAGGATGCCCGCTGAGGTAAATCAATTTAGAACGCACAACTTACGTGATCTAACATGTTACAAAGTTAGAAAATATAACTTAGAACGCATGACTTACGTGATCTAACATGTTGTAAAATTAAAAATCTAATTTAGAACGAATGACTTACGTGGTCAAACTTATGGCCTGTTCGCTTGGCAGGATTATACACTGTTCTGGCAGGATTATGCACTGCTGGTTGATTTCTTGTGAGAGAAAAACACTGTTATGGCTGGATTTAAGCCGGCTGAAAAGCCAAGCGAATAGGCTCTTAGAAATTCAACTTAGAACGCATGACTTAAGTGATCTAACACATTGCAAAGTTCAAAAATCTAACTTAGAACACATGACTTAGGTGATCTAACTTACAACATATAATAGAATGATAGCAATATAAAATAAAAAAATGTCAAAAAAATTCTTCGAAATATATTCAATTGGGATCTAGTTTTATTCATCTTGTCGTGTAGAACACATCGGTGCAAACGGAATTAGAAAGGAATACACGGTTCAGAAATTATAGTAAGTTGAAATAAATGTTTTTTTTTTGCTTGCGCCATCGCTGACATCAGTATGCATCCAGATATAACCACTGTTGGATCGTGCGCAGTGCAGTCGACAGAAAAGGAAAGGGAGAAGGAGACAAAAACGGAGCGTTCGCTCGGAAGCGAACGAGCGCTGAACGGGAATTTTGTCTAGAATTTGAGTGCTCAAAGGTATACCGGCACGTCCGTACATATACCGGCACGTCCGTACGACACAAAATCCCTGTCGGAGTCGAACTACGCGACCCCGGCCATGCATATATAGCAGTCGGGGTGGGGCGTGTGGGGGTTTCATCGGAGCTTTTGTGTTACCAAACAAAACCGAAAAGATCGAAAAGAGCAGATCGACACGATCGATACGTTGGCAGGCCGCCAACAACAAGGCAACAACTACGTCGCTCCCCACGCGATCGATCGGCGGCAAGCTTGACGATAGCTAGCATGGCTGCCGAACAAGAGCAAAAAGTTCCCGAGTGGGATTCCCAGATGTGCGCCGCATGCATATTATGTTTTGTCCTCATCCCAGCCGGGATCGCCGGACTTATTACCCTCATTGTTCTCGGCAGCACGTCCAAGGACCCCGTGTACTCGGTCACCGTCACCGGCGTCGCCAGCCTGAACAACCTCCCGTTGTCTCCGGTGTTCAACCTCACCGTCCGCATGGACAACTCCCGTGGCCATCTCATCGACACGCCGTGCATCGGGAGGCTCTCGACCGTGTCCGTGTCGTACGGGGCCGCGGTGCTCGCCGACCACTAGTGGCGGAGCTAGGAATTATAGTCAAGGGGCCGGTTAAAAAAAACCGACATGTAAAAACTAAATGACACCTAACCCGTTAGGTTCCATGTGGTGATTGTCAGGACTAATTCATTAACTTAAACTTTTGCTGAGATATTCTTATATGTATCTAGAATCTAAGAGTCTATTTAAAACGTGAGAATTTTTTTTTCATGTTTCTACGTTTTCTATTTGAAAATGGACTGATTTTCAGGAAATTTTGGCGCAAATCGCTTGAAATTCTCGCGTTCCAAACAGGTAT
Source organism: Microstegium vimineum (assembly GCA_022036555.1). Lineage (NCBI taxonomy): Eukaryota > Viridiplantae > Streptophyta > Magnoliopsida > Poales > Poaceae > Microstegium > Microstegium vimineum. Next base: position 8,875,192 of record CM039128.1, on the reverse strand, counting down.
CAAGCACTACTTTTCATCCATAAGTAACATTCCTATTAACATCAAGACGTGTAGAGTGACTTCGTAAATTTTAAGCACTGACTTAGTCTTTTCCATTGCGACAATTTTATAATTGAGTTGTATTTTGTATAATTTTATTATCTAGAAGATATTAATAGACATAAATATATCAAGAATTCTATATAATTTCTCTTTTAATATAAATAAAAAGTTTTAAATTATACTAGTAATTATAGTTGTTACCAAATGTTAGGGGGGCCATGGCACCTGCCAGCCCCCCTTTGGCTCCGCCATTGCCGACCACGGCTCCGTGCCGGAGTTCTGCGCCGGCGACGGGAAGGTTCGGGAGCGCGGCTCCAGGGCGTGGGGGAAGGACGTGGACCTGCCGCAGTTCCTACGGGACCAGCTCGCCTGCGCGCTCGCCGCCGGAGAGGCGGCCGTCGACGTCAAGGTGACGACGCCCGCGAAGTTACACGGGTATAGCGACACGGTGTTCGTCTGCAGCCCGGCCAAGATCGGAGGAGGCCCGGCGACGTGCCAGAAGTAAACCCTCTGTCATCATCAGCAAGCAAATCCAGGCTCTACCGGTTGAGGATTTGTTGCAGGACTTGCCACGGACGTTATTCGGGGTAAAAAAATAACTTGCCACGGACGTTGCTGATCGTGGGATGGTGGCCAACGGCATATACATTATAACGTAGACTAATAGCTATATATTTTATATTATCATGGCTGGTGATTATAGTATTGTCTTGTGTCCAAAAAATGTATAAAACTTCTGTTTTAGTATTGTCGAGTAAATTGGAATTTATTTTACTGAAGATGAATTTATATATTTTCTTAGGTGTAAATCACTTCAATACTTTTGTAGCTAACTTTTTTATAGTCTTCATGCCTTTTCTCTTCTGCTAAGACTGAAGGCTCTATTTGAGGTAAGTCGAGCCGTTCCGTTCTCATGGCAACAAGTGGGTGACTCTCGAATAAAACAACAACGAGGTCTTTTCTCATCATATTCGGCATCACTATTTTGCTTCTTCTTCTCTCGGCACTCCTCCAAGTCACCACTCCTCCTTCCGGCACTTCTTTGTGCCGTTGGGCTCCTCCATGCAACAAGTTCCCCGTCCCTGCTCTCCTCCTATGTCATCGTGTTGACACAGTTTTTGACACGTGTCAATGTGATCTGAGGATTGTGCTGATCGGCAAAAGGCTAGTTGTCGTTCCTTATCGGCCTCGGAATATAGGTCAGATTGCCGATAAAAGCAAGAGTGTTGCTGATGCAGACAGGGACTTGTTGCCGATTGAGGCAGGAAGACACTGTTGATGAAGGCAAGAGGATGTTGCCCATAGAGACATGAATGTTGCCGACAGAAAGAACATTGCCGATAAGAACCAAAGCTCATTACCGATGTGATGAAAACAACAATGTTGCTGATGGAGGCAAGATGTTGCCAATGAGGGCAAGGAAACGTTGCCGATGAGAGCCAAAGCCTGTTGTTGATAGAGAGAATATTGCCAATGAAGACGGAAAGCTGCCGATGAATGGTAGATGCTGCCGATGGAAGCAGGATGACATGACTAACGTGAGCATATAGTTGCCGATGACGCTAAAATGAAGTTGCGGATCGGAAAGATATGTCGATGGAAAGTTTCATCGGAGAAAAGACATAAGAAAACTGGTGATCTTATACCAGTATTGTTATAGAAGTTTGAGTCCGATTTTTGCATGAGTCGTTTGTTTCCTTGAAAATATAGGTGTTTATTTAGGAAAATATTATTGTTATTTAGGTCCGACTCCTGCGCGAGTCAGTTATTTCCTTTAAAATAGAAGTTTGTTTTGTTTAGGAAAGGTACGAATCGTGTCTGTCTACAACTCCCATTGCCGGAGTATAAATATGTACCTAGGGTCCTGAGAAAATATATCCAAGCATATCAAATAAATCAATTACTCTTTTATCTACTTTACCAGTAATTTACCTTTACCGCATTAGGTTTAGTTATCTACGAGTTCTTCAAGTTTCGACGGGCTGCATCTCATCGACCTCCGTTCCGCGTTTGAGCAATCTGAGCCTTGACGTCCGGGCGCATCGCTGTCGTCTCGTTCAGCTCTACTCTAGTTATCCTGATCAGGTTTGAGCCTTGACATCTGGGCGCATCGTCGTTGTCTCGTTCAGATCTTGTTCTATTTATCGTCCTTGTCGATTAACTGGTCAAATCGACTGGCACGCCCTCGGATATCGAATTCGGGTATAAGCCCGAGGTGTTCGCAGATCCTGACGCTTTTTGTGTCAACACCTCTTTTGACACGCCCAGTGGGACAATATCACATCTTTTGGCCACGGTTTAACCCATTACAAGCTTAATGGACAATACTGTTGAGATCAATCCGAAGAATGCCATTGAAGTCTCCGAAGCAAATCTGAGAGATGATCAGAAGCAAGCTATGGAACGAGCTATGGAGGAGTACAAACAGTTATATCTCAAGTCCTTCAGCCTAAACAGAATCGGCGAAGTAGTCCAGAAGCAAGATCCGCTGTTACCACGACAGGTCACTTTCGACGCCGATCCTGGTAAATTACAAGAGATGGTTATGTGTTAATTAGCCAATCCAATGTGTTGTCCAATACTGTATACAATGCTGTCAAGCAAACTTTCAAAAAAAGACAAGCACCATATTATGTTGATCCAACGTATCATCAACTCGGATCGGCATATGTTATGACCCCATCGGTGGTTCCAAGGGTGTCTTCACCACATATGAACCGATCTGCTGGTGAGATCACGTCGCCAAGATTAATCCCAGCAAATATTACTCAATTGAATGCAAATCTGATGGCGTCAACAATGTCTGGACCTGTGACCCAGAGTCAGCTAACTTCCGTCAGCTGGTGGGGATACGGTATGCCTCCAAGTCCATCTGCTGATTCCAAATTGGTCCAAGATAACAATGTAGGGTGGAAGATTCCCGTGGCATCGACAACACCTGCACAGCCGATGATTCCAGCGATGCATTATGCTACATCCTCTCCAACGGTGCAATTGCCGTCAGGGAGTCCTCAGGTAGCGATACCTAGAGTGGCTTATGCGCAACCATCGGCAGGTTCTTGGCCGATGCAGCAAGACATTACTATTGGGAACCAGCCTGTATCGGCAATGGTTCCTCAAGCTATGGTACCTACAAATCAAGGCAATTATCCAAGGGTACAAGGGCAGCAAGCGCCAGCTGGTTATCAGCCATCGACAAGTCATATGCCAATGACATCTAATGTAAGTTGGATCGGTCAATTACCGATTCAGCAGCAAGTTGTGCAGCCTGGATACCAAGTGGCGAGAGCTCCGCAGTATCATCCGCCAATGAGTCTGCAGAGTGAGGTATCGGCACCCCAGCCGATAAGTAGTATTTCGCTGCGATATCCTCAGACGAACACGCACAATGAGATATCGGCATATCAGCCGATGAAAATAATGCCACAGTATAACCCAGTAGACGTTCAAAATTGCCCATCGGCAACTCAGCCGATGTATAATGTTCAACAACAGGTGACGCAACCTAGATGTCAAGTGGCAGGGGTCCAACACCACCACTTACCATCGGGATTATATAATGATGCATCGGCGTCCCAGCCGGTAAACCCTCTATTCCCGTAATATATTCCAGTGGGTGTTCAAGGTGGTCCATCGGCAAATCAGCCGATACATGATGTTCAGCGAATTGATGTTGCCTCTGCACCAACCGGTTCGGCCTATTTACCACAAAGAGATGAGAAGGTACATCAATCTGTTCAACCAGTCAACATCCAGCCAGTGCATCGGCAGGATCAAGATGCGTACTAGGCCGATAAGATTACCGATGTGATGAAAGAGCAATTCGGTATCAAGCCTAAAGTTAATACATATTCTTATCGGACGTCGTACCCTCCTGCGTATGATTTTATCCCTCTCCCAAATCGGTACAAAGTGCCAGATTTCACCAAGTTTTCTAGTCAAGGTGATATGTCAACAATGGAACATATTAACCGATTTATTATCCAATGTGGGGAGGCAGACAACAGAGATGAACTGAGGGTGAGATTGTTCTCGTCATCGTTATTCAGATCGGCATTTACATGGTTTATTTCACTGCCTCCAAGTTCTGTGATCACTTGGTCCGATCTAGAGAAGCAGTTTCACAAATACTTCTTCGCTGGCATACATGAAAAGAAGATTACCGATTTGATCAAATTGAGGCAACGTGATGATGAATCGGTAGAGCTCATCGTCCAAAGGTTGCGAAACGTAAAGAATAAGTGCTACAGTTTGGTACTTGATGATCGGCAATTGGCGGATTTAGCATTTCTTGAGTTGTTACCGCACATCAGGGACAAGTACGCGTCTCAAGAGTTCGAAAGCTTAAGCCATCTTGTGCAAAAGGTTGCCGATCAAGACACCAAAGTTTTTGAACCTAGAGGAAATTGGGATGAGGAAGTGTCTTCAACTAAGAAGACAGATTCGAACGAAGAAGCAAGTATCGGTTTAGTTGAATGGGTAGAGAGTAAAGAGCCGATATCTCGTCCGTTCGACCAGAAAGAGGCTGAGAGATTCGCCTTTGATATCACCAAGGCCGATAGGATGTTTGACCTATTACTTCAAGAAGGGAGGATTAGGCTAGCACCTAATCAGGTAATTCCATCGGCCGAAGAGCTTAGAAGGATTAGGTATTGCAAGTGGCACAATGCGACTTCGCACAGTACCAATGATTGCAAAGTATTTAGGCAGCAGTTGCAATCAGAAATCAAATCTGAGGGAATCAAGTTTGAAAATTCTAAAGCCCAGAAGCCGATGAAGATCGACCGACACCCGTTTCCAAATAACATGGTGGAAACTAGTGAAAAGGTTGAAGTGTTGACATCGGAAGCTGCCAAGAAAAATGCATCGGTAGACCCTGAACATCAAATAGCTACGCATGAAGTAACAGGGAGGAAGTTTGCCGATGACAGAAAGGGCAAGAGAGTTGCCGATGAAAGCAGTAACGCCGGGAGGTCTTATGGCGTCATGATCACGCATAGGCGGCCACGACAAGATTATCGGCAATCGCAGGAGGAGCGATATCGGCAGCAAGAGGAAGAAAGGCACCAAGAGTGGCTTCGGCATAAGGAGCACTAGAAGTGTCCCTTCTTTGTTCATTGCTGGGAAGAGGGTATCAAGCTGCCGACTGCTGATAATTGCCCTGAATGCAATGTATACTACTCTGCCGATCGGTCAAAAAAGAAACCCCGTTTTAACGATCGGGCATCAAGCTATGGTAGGCCGATCAGAGAAAAAGGGTCAGTGCATGATCGGCTGGGGGGCAAGCTCAGCGTACACGACAGGCTTGGCAAGCGTATTTGTCAAGAAGATCTTGAGGAGATGGCTGATGCAAGAGTGCCCGATGAAGAGAGATTCTCCACAGATCCAAACATGAATGGTGCAAACACAAGCGGGGAGAAACAGTACCAGCCTGTTTGGAAGACCAGACTTCCTCAATGGTGCCCCAAGGGTCTTACAAAGACTCAAAGAAGGAGAATGCAGCGCGAGCGCCAAGAAGACTTGTGTCACGATGGAAACCCTTCCAGAGGGAAATCTTCAGACAAGCGATGAAGGCTAAAGCGCAAAGATGAGAGTCCATCGGCAGATGTCAATATGTTGCCAATAGCGTAGCTAGAGTCGATGGCCTTATGCATTTTGGCTTGGGAGCCGCACTTGATGAGCCCTAGCGTTTCAACTGTTACACTTGGGGGGCATCGGCAAGTTGAGTAAAGAGTTTGTGCACTGGGAGCAGCACTGCCGATGAATGTGTTGGCTGTAAAAGGAGATGTTCGATGCAAGTCGAAGGATTGTAAGAGTGGCTCTGCAATGCTTACGTGCAATAGTCAAGGAAATGGTGCAGGCATTTTGGAGGAGATGCAGTAGAAGAAATTTCGGTGCATAAGATATCTTATACTCCGAAATTGGGGGGCATGTGTTGACACCGTTTTTGACACGTGTCAATGTGATCTCAGGATTGTGCTGATCGGCAAAAGGCTAGTTGTCGTTCCTTATCGGCATCGGAATATTACCGGTCAGATTGCCGATAAAAGCAAGAGTGTTGCTGATGCAGACAGGGACTTGTTGTCGATTGAGGCAGGAAGACACTGTTGATGAAGGCAAGGGGATGTTGCCGATAGAGACATGAATGTTGCTGACAGAAAGAACATTGCCGATAAGAACCAAAGCTCATTACCAATGTGATGAAAACAGCAATGTTGCTGATGGAGGCAAGATGTTGCCGATGAGGGCAAGGAAACGTTGCCGATGAGAGCCAAAGCCTCTTGCTGATAGAGAGAATATTGCCAATGAAGACGGAAAGCTGCCGATGAATGGTAGATGCTGCCGATGGAAGCAGGATGACATGGCTAACGTGAGCATACAGTTGCCGATGGCGCTAAAATGAAGTTGCGGATCGGAAAGATATGTCGATGGAAAGTTTCATCGGAGAAAAGACATAAGGAAACTGGTGATCTTATACCAGCATTGTTATAGAAGTTTGAGTCCGACTTTTGCACGAGTCGTTTGTTTCCTTGAAAATAGAGGTGTTTATTTAGGAAAATATTATTGTTATTTGGGTCCGACTCCTGCGCGAGTCAGTTATTTCCTTTAAAATAGGAGTTTGTTTTGTTTAGGAAAGGTACGAATCGTGTCTGTCTACAACTCCCATTGCCGGAGTATAAATATGTACCTAGGGGTCGTGAGAAAAATATATCCAAGCATATCAAACAAATCAATTACTCTTTTATCTACTTTACCAGTAATTTACCTTTACCGCATTAGGTTTAGTTATCTACGAGTTATTCAAGTTTCGACGGGCTGCATCTCATCGACCTCCGTCAACCCTTGCAAGTTCCGCGTTTGAGCAATCTGAGCCTTGACGTCCGGGCGCATCGCTGTCGTCTCGTTCAGCTCTACTCTAGTTATCCTGATCAGGTTTGAGCCTTGACATCTGGGTACATCGCCGTTGTCTTGTTCAGATCTTGTTCTATTTATCGTCCTTGTCGATTAACTGGTCAAATCGACTGGCACGCCCTCGGATATCGAATTCGAGTATAAGCCCGAGGTGTTCGCAGATCGTGACGTTTTTTGTGTCAACACATCTTCATCTACGTGTGCATCCCTAGGCTCCTCCATCGAACCACTAAGGCCCCCCATGCTTAATCTTCCTCCTTAATCTTCCTTCCTAGCATTGGAGGCCGCTCGAGTGTCGACGGCCATTCCTCTCTTGTGTCTCCCTGAGCCTTGGCGAACAACCTGACTCCGCGGTCACTCGTACTAGCGGATATTTCGTTCTATATGCACCTCCTCACTTAACAAACGATTACGAAACGATATATATGCTCTTCTTCTTCACTTAACTCGAATCGAGAGATGTGGCTCAATTTTATGATTTCGCCAACCTTGGGAGCACTGGATTTGGCCAAAGAAGACTCAGAAGAGTACAAGACACACTTGTCCATGATAAGATATTATTACCAACACTAAAGCCAGGGACGAATGCAGGGCAGTTACTTGGTAAAATACCACCTTTCGAAGCCTTGAAGTTATATGGTTTTTTGGATTTTATTAGAAGCCATTTTGGGTTCAAAATTAAATCAAAAACTTAAATATAGCATTCCAATAAAATTTTAAATTTCAAACTTAAATATACAATTCCAATAAAAATTTTAGTTCCAAAACTATGAAAGCTAATATACTAGATCCAAGAAAAATGCTCGCATCTTTTCCTACGATTTTCTCAGGATTTTATCGGTGTTAGGTGTTAAGTGGTAAGTGACGTTCCCGTCGACAACGAGGCGCCAGTGGTGACTTAGGGAATCCCATGATCTATTGTTGGTTGCTCAGTCATTCGGAGGTGTTCATAAGGATAGGGTTTGTGTACATGCGTTTAGGGGTCAGTGCGTATGTGTTATGGGTATCTTCGTTGTATTGTGTAATTTTTTTTAAAAAAAACTACATGACTTTTAGGAGGCCTCTAGGCCCATCATTTTAGATCGATAAAGGAAAGTATAGATATACAACGAGAATGCTAGTGAATTTTATTCCTTATTACTTTTTTATATAAAGGATAATCCTTTTATGTTAGTCCTTTCCTTTCCTACTAGTATTCCTTTTTCATTCATCACTAAGATAGTCGATCGACCCCTTATATAGCAGTCGGTTGGCGCCGTGGGGGTTTTAGGGTTTTTTTTGTGTGACAAAAACAAGAGAAAAGAGGAGATACGATACGTCCGCCACCAAGGGCACCAACTACGTCGCTCATCACGCCATCCATCGGCGGCTAGCTTAGGTTTGACTGGTAGTATTACCATGGTTGAACAAGAGCAATTTAGTTTCGGCGACAATCTCCTCGTATGCTTCTGCTGTTGTGTCCTCCTCCCAGGCGTCGCCGGTATTGTTACCGCCATTGTCCTCGCCGCCACGTCCAAGGATCCCGTGTACTCAGTTACCATCACCGGCGTCGCCGGCCTGGACAACCCATCGGCAAATCTCGCGTTGTTGCCGGTGTTCAACCTCACCGTCCGCATCGACAACTCCCGCGACCATTTTTCTGGCGCGGCGTGCATCGGGAGGCTCTCGACCGTCTCCGTGTCATACGGGGACGCGATCCTCGCCAACCGCGGCTCCGTGCCAGAGTTCTGTGCCGGCGAGAGGAAGGTGCGGGAGCGTGGCACCAAGGCCTGGGGGAAGGACATGGACCTGTCGTAGTTCTTGCGGGACCAGCTCGCCGGCGAGCTCGTTATGGGGGAGGCGGTCGTCGACGTCAAGGTGACGACGCCGGCAGGGTCTCTGCTCGGTGGCGACACGGTGTTCGTCTGCAGCCAGGTCAAGATCGGAGGAGGCCCGGCTACGTGGCAGGAGGAAGAGGTCTATCATCAGCAGCAAGCAAACCCAGGCTCTACCGGTTGAAGATGTTGAAATATAAGGCATTTCCATATTTAATTTAATCCATAAAAATGACGCAATTAAAATAAGAGTGACATCATGAATAGAATGACAGAAATAATTCATGATAAAAGTTAACATGATGATAAGGCAAAATAACATTGTTTTACTCAACTGAAGCATCACATACATGATCATGAAAATAACAGGAACCATCACCATAGCACTAGAATAACCATTCAAACAGAGCATGATGATTATAAAAGCAGTAACAAACAAATCATACCCGTTGTTCGCACCGGAAAAGGCCATGGTGGTGCTTTGTTGTTGTAGTCGTCCCGCTCAATGCAGTGCAGAGAAAGACACCGTGAAGACGTACTGCTACAGGTTCACCAGCAAGTAGCCTTCACCCGAGCAGGTGAAGCCCAAGACGGAGACGCGCTCCGGAGGCCTACTCTTCCATCTCTGGTGCTCGCCGGAGGTGGAATGGGAAGAACTTGCGCTGCTAGAAAGTGGTGTATTCGCGAAGAGAACTTAACCGAGAAGTGAGCGTTTTCCTTATAGGCGGAGGCCGAGGCTAGCGGCATCGAGAGGTCACACCTCCCTGGCGCAGCGGCACCGAGAGGAAACGCCTCCTATGCGGCAGGAGAGGAGGAGACAGAGAGCCAGAGGTCACAGGAGTTACCGGAAACTCTTCCAATCAATACCGGAAACTCCTTCAATCAATTTCATCAAAGGAAATTCCTCAATTAATTCCATCAAAGAAAGTTGAGTGAAAAAATTAAAGGCCCGCCCCACGCCATGCCCACGGGCTCGGGCCGGGCCGGGCGGCGGCGGCGCGCGCGCGTGTGGCATCCAGGTGATCCACCCTTTACTTCTCAAATAGACCGTTGAATGATCAAGTATTTAAGTAGAGTCCCCTCTCGATTAAATTCTCATATGGTACTAAACCATTAATGCACATGTACGGACCATAGAGTTTAATAGAGATATTAAATAAATGGCCAAGCCCATAATATCTAACAATCCCCACCAAACTCTAGGGTACGCAGTTTGGAGTTCTCAGAACCACATTCCTTTTATATACCAGTGTTTCAATGGAGACTGTTAAGTTGAACATCCATCTAGAAAGTTAGCTACACTCAACCACAACTGAACAATGGATAGAGCCTTGAATTGACAGTTTTGTGCGAGATGAGTTTCTCATAGCCTCTTGACTGGTACTAGGCTAACAAGTATCTTCCCTCTGTTTTGAAACATATAAGTCACACTTCGAGGCCTTATCATGAGCATCTAGAGATTACCCACATCTTATAGATTGTGACTATCAATCAAGCTCATATAGGTGTGTTTCTTATAGGATGTTCTGTAGGACAACATCCCCGCTATGCCAAGCCGCTCGGATCACATTAAGAACTTAATCAACTTGCCTAACAGTATTGGAGAGACGGTGCATCTCCAACGAACTGAGCTATAATCTAAGGGGTCTCTCCCTCAGTCAATCAACAGCTTGTTCTGCCATCCTAATTCACGGGATCTCCGATCACATAGGACAAGTTACCACTGTTCATGACTTTATGTGGGTCTCAAACCCAGTTCCCTCGACGCACCTTCTATCACATTGCGTGACAGACCCTTAGTGAATTAATCTGCCAGATTATTTGATGTATGGACATAGTCCAATGCAATTACTCCGGAGTTTCTCAGTTTTCTGACAGTCTTCAAACGTCTCTTCACATGCTTTGTGGACTTCATGTTATCCTTCGAACTGTTTACCTTAGTGATCACAGTTTGGTTATCACAGTTCATGGAAATTGTCGGGATTGGTTTCTCAACAATCAGCAAATCCATCAGAAGATCACGGAGCCACTCCGCCTCAGCACTAGCGGTATCTAATGCGGTCAATTCTGCTTCCATTGTAGACTTCGTTAAGATAGTCTGCTTGCAAGACTTCCAAGAAACAGCACCACCTCCAAGTAGGAACACGTATCCACTCGTGGCATACAGCTGATCCGCATCAGATATCCAATTAGCATCACAATAACCTTCTAGTACCCTCGGATACCCGGAAAAGTGAATGTTGTAACTCATTGTCCCTTTCAAATAGCGCAACACTCTCTTAGGAGCATTCCAGTGAGTATCTCCCGGATTTGACACAAACCAGCTCAGTTTGCTTACAGCGAACGAGATATCAGGTCTGGTTGCACTAGCTAGGTACATGAGAGAACCAATTATCTGAGAATATCTCAATTGGTCTCTTGCAATTCTGTGATTCTTCCTCAAATGAACGCTTGGATCGTACGGGGTAGGTGCAGGCGTACACTCACTGTACCCAAATCGGTCCAAGACCTTTTCTACATAGTGGGACTGCATAAGAGTTACCCCACCATTTTCTTCCTCCCTTGAAAGCTTAATGTTGAGAATGACATCAGCCTGACCCAAGTCTTTCATCTCAAAGTTACTCGACAAAAAATCTTTTACTTCTTTGATCACATTTAGATTTTTGCCAAATATTAATATATCATCCACATATAGGCATAATATCACACCATCACCACCACCAAACCGATAATATACACATTTATCAGCTTCATTCACAACAAAGCCGGCTGATGTTAAAGTTTTATCAAACTTCTCATGCCACTACTTGGGGGCTTGCTTTAGACCATATAGGGACTTCAATAACTTACAAACCTTACCCTCCTGGCCATTTGCAATAAACCTATCAGGTTGATCCATGTAGATCTCTTCCTCAAGCTCTCCATTTAGGAAGGTTGTCTTAACATCCATCTGATGAATGAGAAGACCATGTGATGCAGCCAGGGATAGCAACACACGAATGGTCGTCAGTCGAGCAACAGGTGAGTAAGTATCAAAATAATCTTCACCTTCCTTATGTGTATAGCCGTTAGCAACAAGCCTAGCCTTGTACTTCTCAATTGTACCATCAGGCCTCAGCTTCTTTTTAAACACCCATTTGCAACCCACAGGTTTGCAACCAAATGGACGGTCAACCACTTCCCACGTCCCATTGGACATAATGGAGTCCATCTCGCTTTGCACTGCCTCCTTCCACATCTCACTATCAGGAGAGGAGTATGCCTAAGAAATAGTTGTGGGAGTGTCATCCACGAGATATATAATAAAGTCTTCTCCAAAGGATTTTGCAACTCTTTGCCTCTTACTCCTACGAGTGACAGTATTATCATCCTCCTCAGGATTTTCCTCCAGCTCATGGGTGTTATTATCAGCGTGTATATTCGATTCATGAAATTCAAGAACAGAATCATGACTAGACATGCTAGGTGCACCTATTTTCATTGGAAATTCATTCTCAAAGAATGTGGCATCTCTAGACTCCATGACCGTCCCAACAACCATATCAGGAGCATTAGAATTTATTATTAAAAACCGATAGCCCACACTATGAATGGCATAGCCGAGGAAAACACAATCTACATTTTTTGGTCCAAGCTTTCGCTTTTTGTTTATTGGCACGTTCACTTTGGCCAAACAACCCCAAACGCGAAGATAAGAAATATTTAACCTCTTTTTCTCCCATTCCTCAAATGGAGTTATTTCTTTGTTCTTTGTGGGCACTTTATTTAGGACATGATTCGTAGTTAAAATTGCCTCACCCCGCCATTCCTTAGATAAACCAGCTGTCTCCAACATGGCATTCACCAAATCAATTAGAGTGCGGGTCTTTCTCTCAGCAATCCCATTAGATTGTGGTGAGTATGGAGGTGTCCTCTCATGGATTATACCGTGCACCACGCAAAACTCAGAAAAATCATTAGAGAAATATTCTCCCCCGCGATCGGACCGCAACCGTTTGATTTTCTTTTCAAGTTGATTCTCAACCTCAGCTTTAAAGGTTTTAAAATATTGTAATGCCTCATCTTTTGTTTTAATTAGGTACACATAGAAATATCGAGTGCAATCATCTATGAACGTTATGAAGTATCTCTTACCACCTTTTGTCAAAATTCCGTTCATTTCACAAATATCGGAATGAATGAGTTCAAGTGGTGCCAACTCTCTCGCCACACTTGCCTTGTGAGGCTTGCGAGGCTGTTTTGCCTCAACGCATGTATGGCACTTGGAACTTTTGACAACGTCAAATTTAGGAATTAAATTCAAGCCAGCTAAACGGGACATGGAACCAAAATTAACATGACATAATCGAGAATGCCAAATATTCATCTCAACATTAATGTTATTAACGACATTATTCACTGCAAGAGGTGAAGTATCAACCAACGACAAGCGGAACAAGCCTCCGCTCTCATAGCCTTTTCCAACAAAGGTTCCAAACTTCGACATAACACATTTATTCGACTCAAACACAAGTTTAAAACCGTCTCGACACAGCAGAGAGCTACTAATAAGATTTTTCCTTATTGAGGGGACATGATGCACGTTCTTGAGTTGTACGATCTTCCTCGAAGTAAGCTTCAGATCCACCGTACCAACACCATGAACACCAGCACGCGCGCCATTCCCCATCAGCAAGGCTCCACTCCTCCCGAACTGGTAAAAAGAAAATAAGGACTTATCAGCACACACATGAATATTTTCACCTGTATCAACCCACCAATCAGGTGAGGAACAAACTATAAATGTAGATAAATTACCATACCCATATAAATTATCGTACCCAGAAGCATATGCATCAGTCTCAATGGTGTTGACTGTCTTCGCCTTTGGTGGAGGCTTCCACTTAGCCTGAGGACACTCTCTAGAGAGTGTCCAGTGTTCCCACAAGTGAAGCAATTCATCTTTGCCTTGTCTAGTCCCATCTTCTTATTATTATCTTTCTTGAAGAAGGTAGTGGATTTCTGCTTAAGCTCCTGCTGGGGCTTCTTCTTTAGTGGTTTAGGACGAAACTTTTGCACCACGCTTGCACTAGTAGTCGCCTCACCATTCCCGCCCTTGCCCTTTCCCTTGACATCTTTTGCTCTTGCCTTGTCCTCAACATCAAGTGTGCCAACAAGTTCAGCAATGCTAAACTGCTGCCTCTTGTGCTTCAAGATAGTAGCAAAATCAGTCCAGGAAGGTGGCAGTTTAGCAATAATGCATCCTGCCACGAACCTGTCAGGGAGAGGACAGCCGTACAGCTCCAATTCCTTCACCAGTCCCTGTATCTCATGAGCCTGTTTGACTACAGAATGGTTATCAACCATCTTGTAGTCATGGAACTGCTCCATGATATACAGCTCAGAACCAGCATCAGAAAGACCGTACCGGGCCTCAAGTGCCTCCCACACAGCTCTGCCAGTCGGGAGTGGTATGTAGGCATCAACCAGAGAGTCACTGATGATACTCAACAGTGCAGCCTTGCACATGGTCTCAGCATGTCCCCAAGCCTACTCATCCTTTTCGGATCTCACAGTAGCAGGCGGCTCATTGAGCACATGACCACAACGCATGGCCGACAACCACAAAAGAGCTTTCTCCCGCCACCTCTTGTAGTGAGTACCCTCAAACGGCGTAGGCTTTAACATGGCGCAAAGCCAACATATGAAAATGGCCTGAAATTACGTTTTTGGATTATTGAAATATAAGGCATTTCCATATTTAATTTAATCCATAAAAATGACACAATTAAAATAAGAGTGACATCATGAATAGAATGACAGAAACAATTCATGATAAAAGTTAACATGATGATAAGGCAAAATAACATTGTTTTACTCAACTGAAGCATCACAGACATGATCATGAAAATAACAGGAACCATCACCATAGCACTAGAATAACCATTCAAACAGAGCATGATGATTATAAAAGCAGTAACAAACAAATCATACCCGTTGTTCGCACCGGAAAAGTCCATGGTGGTGCTTTGTTGTTGTAGTCGTCCCGCTCGACGCAGTGCAGAGAAAGACACCGTCAAGACGTACTGCTACAGGTTCACCAGCGAGTAGTCGTGCCGCCACCGACACTCCCCAAAAACGTAATCGCCCGCCTTCACCCGAGCAGGTGAAGCCCAAGACGGAGACGCGTTCCGGAGGCCTACTCTTCCATCTCTGGTGCTCGCCGGAGGTGGAACGGGAAGAACTTGCGCTGCTAGAAAGTGGTGTATTTCGCGAAGAGAACTTAACCGAGAAGTGAGCGTTTGCCTTATAGGCGGCACCGAGAGGTCACACCTCCCCGGCGCAGCAGGGCAAGAAATACAAGAAAGATTCTTACATGAGTATGGAAGCCCTTTGCTAAGATTTCAGAAAAGGGAAACCCTATCAGGCGCGGGAATAGATAAAGAGAAGTGTTTGGAACTGGCTCGTTCAATCGCTCGCTATAGGCTTGCTCCATCGTGGCTGGAGCTCGCTGGGTTTTGAGAAACAAGAAGGGTACTCTTTTACTGTACCAGTCTGGTACATGTTCTTAAACTGGCCATAGAAACCAGATACAGATCTGTCCTCAAACCTTTGGTACAGTGCTCCCACAAAGTTAAGCCAAGGTCTTGTACCATGCTCTAACTGGAACCCATAATACCAATTATATTATATGCTTCACCTACCAGATTCATTGAGGCCAGCTCAGTTCTAAGATTGTCAGGTACCAGATTCATTGTGAAGTAGGTCTCACATTTTCGTTCCCAATTCCTGGGACCAGGAAACACTGGTAATTCAGACCTATAGTTAGGTCTCGGCCCATGATGAGCCACTAGTCGCAATTCATTTCCCGGATTTTTCCAACGAATTCTTCTCTCAGTTAACCCCTCTACAGGTCTCACAGTATCCGGATTCACTTTCAAGGAGTTGCACAGTGTTTCAGTCATTTTCTCTAACAACGCTAATCTTTCATCATGTTTTTGAGTTCTGTTATCGATTGAATCAAATTGTTTACCTCTTCAGTCCTGACTGAGTGTCAAATTGTGCATTGGTTCTGGCTATGAATTCATTCAAGCTCGCCTGGTCAGACTTCATTAGAATTGTCAGAGCTTGCATTTTTTCTTCCACTGAGCGAGGTGTAGATAGCCTGCCTTTTCTCTGGAAGCCTTAAAAAAACCCTGTCTTATTTTCTCGAACTGCGTATCATATATAAGGACCTCACTCATTTGGTGATTCACTTGAATAAGTTGATTTGGACATAGGAATAAATTTATTTAGAGATTGACTCTTTTAGAATAATTCCTTCCTTTTGTGGTTATTGCTTTACACTTATACGACACTTCCCCGAATAGTTGAGTATATTTCATATCCATGTTGTTCTGCTCCTTCGATTGGATTGCTTCGAAACTTCTTTCTTTTGAATTTCATTGAAATAGTAGAGTGCTTCCTCATTGGCATTGTTGAGTGGCGGTCTTCCCGTTTTGAAATCAACTCATAGATTGTTTTTTTCTTGATTTCTTCCTTTTCTCGATAGGCTGGCTAGGGAATAAAGACAGGGAAGTGGTTGCGTAGAGGAGTTACCCCTGACGTCCACATTAGCTTCCCTGAATATTCCACGTAATATCGAATTAGGGCTCTTTCCCATCTATAAAGCTTAGTTAGCACTTATCTATTTTAATGAAACCACACAAAATTGGTTAGTATTTTTGGTTTTGACCAGGGAACCAATCCATTCGCCGCAGAAAAAGAGAGGAAAAATAGGGCAAATAAACAGAAGTAGATGAACGGACGACCAATCGACTACAAGAAGAAATGAGAACTGTTTTTTATATTTGGAACTCCAAAGTCAAAGAATGGTTTCGCCGCCTCTTTGAATCAAAAGGGTCTTCTTCAACACAAGCAATAGCGTCAATAGCAAGCTTTCTTCCCACCCTCTCTCTAAATGCAACAGAGTCCTACCACGTTAAGGTCAAGCGCCCTACTTGCTTGTTGACACATGAGAGGAAATAGGAGTAAGAAGTGCCTGGATTTACCACTTTCTAAGAAGTACCGATCTCAAAGAATTGTCCGGCCCACTTTCAAGTTATGAAGGGAAGGCTCTCGTTGAGAACAAAAGATGTAGTTTCTTTCCTCTCGAGAGGAGGTGCGGCAGAGATAGACAGATCATTACATCGAACTAGCAATCAAGATATATAACTCATCTTTCTACTATGAGAATAGTATAGTGGATCAAGAGCCGCGCCGCCAACCTCAAACTCTTCATTCCTGGCCAAATAGCTGAAGAGAAGATGGTTCGATCGCTAACAAAGACAGGGGGCAGTAGACTCCCAACAAGCAAACAAGCAACTCCAAGAGCTCAAGCCTAAAGCCTTAGTAACGTAACGCACATCCTCATTGTCGCGTAAAGCAAGCGTAGGCTCGAAGGCTTAGAATGATAGCAAAAGCAGATGGCCCTTACTACACTAAGCGTTATGAGAGCCAATCATTAAATAAAAGAAGGACTTGCTTCGGTTCAGGTCAAGCAGGAAGCCAATGCACCTTACTTAGACGAATAAGAAAGCCAATCGCACTTCCACCAATAAGAGGTGCGGGGGATGGTGATACCCCTTGAAAGACATAACTAACTTACAAGACTTCAAATGAAAAGTAAACTAACGGAACAAGGATTAGCTCGCTCCTTTCTCAAAGTCTAAGAGCTAGAAGGCGGGGTACAGTGGTTGCTTCCTGTAAGATTATAATAGTCATGGCCTCATGTTCAAGCCAGAAAGGAAAGACGGAGTCTATATCTTTTGTCCTCTCTATTACTCGCTCCAAGTATTACACTCGTTGGGCTCAAGGTAGCATTACTAAACCTATAAAGAGCGGTAGGCTATTCTAAGAGGAATTTACTGTCAAATAGATATCTCTTTGCTCTTCAACCAGTAAGTCTGAAAGCAAGTCAGTTGTAGGCCAGACCTGCGTAGTTCTACTTTTGTAGATTGAAGCTTTTATAAGGCAGGAATGAGATCTGCAAAGGAAGAGATAAAGCTGCGATTGCTCTTGCTCAACTCTTCATGGCACGGTTGGCCGGGAATGAGAACAAAAGGAGTAAGAAGAAATAGGCTAAGATTCAATTGACCTATATAGCAACTAGTTCAACTAAAGGAAGTAGCTTACGGGCTTAAGGCTGCTAGGGACTCTGGGGCGAGAAGAAGCTTTTCCCGCATTCCTGTTGAAGTAGAGATCAGACGAGAAGGCCCATCTCTTTACTAGAATCCGATGTGATAGAAGGAGCAGCTCTAGCTTAAGCCTAAGTTGATCCTTACTTACTGTTCAAGATGTCTACAACATAATAAGGTAGGCGAAGCCACTAGTTTACTTGCTTGAAAAAGGCAACCTTAGCTGATTCACATTACCTCTTGTTATTTCAATCCTTCCATGTCCAATCCACCCATCAAAGCAGCTACAATGAGTAAGGAAGTTAGAAACACCACTTAACTCATGCTTCTGTTCGACTAGTTGTTCCCGTAACTCTTATTTCAGAAATTCCCTCTTTATCTGATCCTTGAAATAAATTCCCTTCATTCCTGTCAATTCTTGACCATTTGATAGTTCGTAACAGCTGGGGAGAACAGTTCATTCATTGGTTAGCCTTCCATTCAGGTCGCTTAGTTAGGTATTTGAATCAGCTGGAACGATGTCTCGTAACTCTTCAAGGAGAGGTTTCAGCTCTGCGGGGACTTCGAGGTCTCTTTTACCAATAAGGCAAAGACTACCCGAAACTATTCTAAGGCTTCGTGAAGTTAGGTCTTTTTAAGGAAAAGGCTATTCTCTGCAATAACTGATTTGGATGTGGTTTATAGACTGGCATGAACAAGGCTTTCGGTGTATTTAATAGGTTTTGTAGGGCTTATATTATTGGATTCGCAAGAGAATAGGCATAGCGGGGAGGGAAAGGAGGTAGATTCGATCAAAGTATTGATTGAACGAGCTAGTATCAAATCTTTGTTCAAAAGAAGTTCACTGACAACAACTGATCTTCCGCAGACGGCATCGAAGAGAGAAAGATCAGTGCCAGTGACAAGTGACAGAAGTTAGGAAGGATGGCAATCCGGTAATGCAGCTCCGTCTGAGTCTGATTCTTCGGAGTTCGGAGGTTGAGGTGGCAATAGTTCCTGCCCTTTAGGGAGGGTCAGCCCAGCAGGGTCAGATAGGAGCTACTCTCTTTCTACCTCTTCTGTTTAGTAATTCACTGGTAAGGAGGAAAGAGCAGCTTCAGTAGTTCACAGAGGGACCAGCTTCAGGGAAGACTTAATGGAACTCCAACAATCTAGTTGTCAGGCTGGTATAACTTACACATACCAGACTACCGAGATAGAAAGCAGATCTGGGTGGGACCGTTGGATAATAGAGCAGCATTTGCTTTGATTCCCCTTGAAAATCAAGTGAAATGGAGACCCAATTTCTCTCTAGAGACAGTTTTGATTTCCAGAGCCCTGGTTTGGATTCGTCTTCCCGGTCTTCCTTTTGAATAGTGGGAGCTTTCTTTGTCCTCTCCGGGTGGTCAGCACTGGGTGTTTCCGAGCAGCTTAGGTGGAAGGCGAAGAAGGCATTTTGGAACTATGTTGGGTGATGATGTAGTCATTGCAGATGGAAAGGTTGCCTCTAAGTATCGCTCAATCTTGGATGACTTGGGTGTGACTATTTCTAGTCAGAAATCCATTGTCTCTAAGATTGGGGCTTTTGAGTTCGCCAAAAGGTTTAGGTAGGGGGAGGACTGCGAGATATTTATCCTGTTTCTCTTAAAACTCTTCTCCTTAAGGATAGTCCTTTTGGCCTGATGGCTATTCAAGAAAAGTACTCCGTTTTAGTCCTATCTATTTATAGGGGCTAGCACTTGATCTCTTAGACGTCTATCTTACTCTTTATTTCTGAGTGCCTATCTCGATTCTTAAACAACCTCTCCCGTCCGGTCGAGTCAAGCAGCAGAACATGTCTCCCTCTTTGTATGCTTTTTGTGATAAACAAATCTATTATACACCAGCACCTGGGCTCTATTTTGAATAACTAACTGACTGGTTTGCTTAATATTTCCTTCCTGACAGGCTGACCACTAAAGCTACAGAGCTATAAGCAGTGGACTTCAAATATCACCAAAGAGAGAGGGTGCTTCGCTCTATCACAACTGATAGTTTCAATTATTCGAGCAAGAAAAGGAGGTAGCCGTAGAGTTAAGTAGAAGTGGTAGGAGGCAGGCAAGAAGTAGTATCGGACAAATTAGTGGAAGTAAGTTCGGAAAGAGAGTATTCGTCCACGCTGGCCGGCCTTAGCAAATTGGATTCTCCGTGTCAAGCGCATTCGACTATATGTAAGTACCGTTTCCCATGAAACTCTTCCTCCCCACCAAGCTTCTTGACCATTCACCTTTCTCTTTCTTTTAAGAAGCCCTTCCCTATCAATAGATTAATCAGCTCACGAGCAAGGGACGAAGTTCTGTAAGAGGGTATCCAGCAGGTTAAGTCCGACAGGAAGAGAGAAACAAACGAAGGTGTGTGCTTCCTTCCTATGTATGAGGCAAGTTTTCCGGAGAATGAATATGGGTAAGAGTGCGATAGGGGGAATCATATATATGGGTAAGAGTGCAATAGGGGAAATGGATTTACACCACTCCTCAACAGGTTCAAATTGCTGAGCCAAGGAATAAGCTAGGGTGCCGCATCGTTGCAACTGAGCTATCTCTTCGTGGATTGCATACTACTTATTGACTAGAATGCCTAGGTGTTCCAAGCGAGTTCAATCGTTCCAAGCTAGTAGAAAGCTTAACACTAAACTGGCCTCTTACTTACTAGGTAGGCCTGCCTCTGGGTCGCTTCCTACTTATGGAATAGTGGGACAGTTTTCAATGCGCTATAGGTGACTGAAACAAGCTGTAGAATTCATAGTTGTTCTATTCCTTCGCCCGACCCTTGCTTGAGACTTCTTTCTTCAGGTAAGATGTGAGAGGTTGAAAGCAGATGACAAAGGAAGGCAAATCCTTCATTGCTTGCTGACATCGGATCCATCATAGCCCTACCTTTTTTTAATAGCTCCGCACTTCCTTTCCTTTTAAAAACACCTATTAAGTGCTTTTACTTAATTTTTAGTATATGATGGTGGGCGTGGGCTTATTTACTTTCATGAGCAGGCAAGTAGTAGGCTAGACGTTGGTGCAGGAATATAGGTGACTTCTTTTCGTGATCTTGAATCGAAGACGATTGAAAAACTAGTCTCAGGCACAAATCAGACTCCCTTTTATTTACTAAGGCAATCTAGCGTACTCCCCAGCAACAAGTCTTCTCTACATCCTGGACAATGGAATTTTCACAGGTACACAGCTTTTTCTTCGAGAGCTTTTCACTATTCTTCAATCCGCTCGTTCAAGTACTACATGACAGAGAGCATGAGGCATAGAGGATTGATGATGTGAAAGTGGGTATTAAACCAACTTAGACTCCTCTTCGTGAGCCTTACCTTTTCGGATGCTGCTTCTCTGGGCTTGGCTTCTTTTACGTCGTTAGATGAAAGAGTTCAATCACAGCTAGACCATAAAGGAAAGAAGGTTGTTAATTAAGCGCCTTGGTTTGGTTGGCTACTCTAATACGCTATGAAAAGCACCAACAGTGATAAGGCGGGGACAGGATTCGAACCTGCATTCTTCAGGTCATGAGCCTGATGAGTCGACCAATTCCTCTACCCCGCTTCTTCCCCTGATCTTTCTTGCCCTCTTCCCACCGGGTTCCCCTTGCTTGCTTGGTCCCAAGTTGCCAAGGTGTTCCTATACAATATCCATAAGCTACACGGGCTGCCCGAGAGCATAGTCACTGATAGAGATAAGATTTGCACAAGTCAATTCTGGAGAGAGCTATTCAAGTTACTTGGTACCTCACTCAAATTCACCACTGCCCTTGTGAGCATAGTAAAAAACGAAAGAAAAAGACGCGAGAACCCGCGGTAAAGAAATAAGGAGATCTTTCTATATCGACATATTAGTTGGAAAAATCTTAGGCAAATACATACCGGGCAGAATCTGGAGAAGAACAAAAACACAATGGCTCCACTTCCTCACAACTCAGAGGAGATGTCGCTTACTACTCAAATTGTTGCGAGTGGTGCATTCTTATATGCAACAAGAAGACTTCAAAAGAACAAAGAAGTTTGGATCCGCAAAAGTATGCTTAGGCAGATCCTTCGCTGAGCTCAAAGTTCAGTGTTCTAGGCGAAGCGAAAGGAAGGCGCGCAACGAAGAAAAATTGCGTAGCGTAGCAAGATCAGCGGATTCTGTTTTCATGGGCGGCACGCCGACACAATCTCAAATAAAGAATCACATGGCTATGAGACTGAGAATTAGGCGCTAGAGGCGCTCTCTTTTTCTCTGCCTTTGGTCAGCCTGGTCACCTTCGCACCACACACCTTTCTTTCCTTCCACTTCTTGTCTGGGCCACTTTAGTTATTCATAATAGAAGAATCATGATGCTTTCATACGAGTCCAGTAGGGTTTGCATTGCCAGAAAGCGAGGCGAGCTTGAACACGTCGTTTTAGTATTAGTAGTAGGTGTGATAGATAGCCAAGGAATAGAAGAGTTGACAAGAGATGCACCGGTTTATGCAGATATATCTGTATAGGTTTAGAAAAATAGGTAAAGTAAAGTAGTTGACAAAGCAAGTAGGAATAGGTCATGTCACAGATAGGCAAGTATAGAAGCAGGAGAAGCTGATAGACATTTGTGAATAGCAAGGCCAAACTGTATACATATAAGCATTTTAAGGAGTTGTTTGTTGGCATATGGTTTGTTGTCACCACCAACAATTGTTGAGAAACATAAAAAAGGTAGGCATATTGTTCACGTTTAGGTCAGTATAGAAGTAAAGCACGAGCTTGGTGTTTTAGCTAGCTTGGTACAGTAGGAAGAGAAAGGTGTTAAAGTATTTTTGAGAGGCAAGGAACTTCAGTAGTTGTTTACAAGGTATGCATTGTTTTATTGTAATGGGGTATGCCTTCTTTTCTTTGCCTTTTTTTGTGAGGTAGTCTCATAACTTTTCACGTGTAGGCATGGGAAAATCGAGGTTTAGGACTAGGCGTATTTCATAGTACAAAGCATGAGCTAGGGCTAGAAAAACACTGTCTTGAAAAAACGACTTGCTTTTTGAAACTATACATCAGACTATCAGGCATTAAGAAAAATCCAGTATCGACAGGCCTAGTTCTTTTCCTACCTGTTCTTCCTTTATTCTAACATAAGCGATCCGCTAAAGCAAGTCTTGTGATATGGTTGACTCAAAATCAGGATCTTACAAGCATGGAAACTACCTCGCATTGGGGCCAGAATAGTATCCAGTAAGCCTTCTCGAAAGAAAAGGCCCCTATGAATACTAGTCCACTTGTAATACGTAATTCTTGGGTCCCTACTTCTCAAGAAAAGTAAACTATCGCTTTCCCTGCTTTCAGGAACTTCCAACTAGTCACTTCTCGCTTTTGATCTCTTCCGTTTCCCAAGTCCGGTAACCCGCTTTGCTTTCCTGTTTCCTTTTACGAAACCTTCATCACTACTTCTCCTTCACTGAAACATGCTTAAAATGAGTTTAAACTCACGTTTAAACAATCAAATGTACAATCTATCTTCTTATCCCGGCTCGAGGTAAGGAGCCAATGGAGTTCGAGGTCAGGTGTTACAGACTTCTAGAACAGAGCACTGAATACCAAGTAAAGGTGGATACAGCAGAGAATGCAGATATATAAAGGCCGAAGCAAGTAGATATAGGTTAGTTGTTAGGGTGGCTATGTCCACTCGAGATATAGCACAAGGTGAAGGTAGTCAGCAAAGGGAAGAGAATTGCCACTACTTCTTGTGGGTGGGTATTGCGATGGATAGCAACACCTTGCAGCTTGTTTAAAGTTATAAGAAGAAGAAAGATTGAACTATGCTAGATTGACTCAATAAGAGAGAGAAGGATTGTATAGATGATATATGCGGCTTGTATGTATCAATTGACCTAGACAAGGGTTTATGTTAGACGAAGCGGTTGGATTGAGTGAATAAAGAAAAAGTATCAAGAATTGTTGTTCTTCCACTGCTACAAGCTTCCAGTTGGATAAAAAGATAGGAATAGTGACCATGCAGATGATCCATTATTTCCTTTTTCTCATGACCTGAGGGCTTCTTGTTGTTAGCTTGGTTGCATTCCTGTTTCCGAAACATTAACTAGCTTGCTTTCCGTCTTGCCTTTGCCGGAGGCATAGGTTGAGCTTTAGCAATAGCAGACAGTTAGGGAACATAGGAAACCCAAGAAAGGAGGAGCGAGCTATGGTTTTGGTAGAGACCCTAACTAATCTATTGGGAAAAGCTGGACCCATCTAATAGCTAATTTTTCTTTGCTGAGCGGACGGGAATAGCTTACTTCACGTAAGTATAGTAGCAGGTATCTACCTTTTCCCTCATCTAGGGAAGCAAGAAGTTCATCTTCTAACCCCTTAAAGATGCGCCGTTCTTCAGTTCTTTATAGCAAACTTATGTAGGTAGGGCTGGTAGGAAAAGTGAGAAATAGGCTCACGCAATTGGAAGGACTTATTCTTTTTCAGAAAATGAATACAACTTTTCCCTGTTCCGTTCAGCTATCCACCAGCTTTCCTAGAGTTGTGGGGTCAGTCAGGTAGGATTCCCTCTTCCTTCGCCTAGTAACGGATACGTTCCATGTCTCTTGCTGTGATTCCATTCCCGGCACCAAGCCAAGTTAGCTCGAAAGCAAGTAAAGAATTAGCTCAAGTAAACAGAAACAGAAAGAATCAAAAGAAAAAGAGTAGCAAATCTGGAATGAACCTTGTCTAATAGTATACCTTCTTCGATCTCACGACCCAGGTAGCAGTAGGCAAGTAGTGAATCATACCCCATTCTCTAACTAGAACTCCGGGTGAGCTTTTCAGGGCTATGACGAGGTGCGAAGCAAGGGAAAGCGGTCTTCTTTCCTTTCATGGACCTTTATGAATCGATAATGAGGAAACGGATGCTCCAAAGAGACAGAGTGGAAAAAAAGTAAAGGTAGAAGGGGCAGTAGTCGCTGAGCACCTTTCTTTCCATTTTTGGGGTGGACATCTTCAAGGTGATTCACGTGGGGCCTGGTCGCACAAAGGATGGTAATTGCACAATGGCCCAAGTCTACCCAATTAAGAAAGGGAGCTAGGAATTGTGGATAAAAAAATAAGAAAAGAGAAGTGTTTAGCCGTACCAAGCAGGCACTTCTGACCGGAAACTCTTCCAATCAATACCATAAACTCCTTCAATCAATTTCATCAAAGGAAACTCCTCAATTAATTCCATCAAAGAAAGTTGAGTGACAAAATTAAAGGTCCGTCCGCTCGCCACGGGCTCGGGCCGGGTGGCAGCGACGCGCGTGTGGCATCCAAGTGATCCACCCTTTACTTCTCAAATAGACCATTGAATGATTAAGCATTTAAGTAGAGTCCCCTCTCCATTAAATTCTCATACGGTACTAAACCATTAATGCACATATACTAATCATAGAATTTAATAGAGATATTAAATAAATGGGCCAAGCCCATAATATCTAACAGAAGATTCGTTACAGGACTTGTCACGGAAGTTGTTGATGGCCAACGGGAACCCGCATATATTACGTAGACTATATGGCAATAGCTAGAAATACGTTCGTATGAATTTTTTATTTTTGCAGAACAAACAAGTACAATAGAGGTTCATGGCTAACACGATTATAGTATCTTCTTGGGTCCAACTATGTACCTCATATATAAAACCGTGTATTTTATTATTGTCGAGTAATTTGAAATTTATTTTACTGTACATGAATTTATCGATTTTATTAGGTCTATCTAAATCACTTCAATACTTTTAATTTATTGCTTTCTTTTTTCTCATCTTTGTGCTTTTGGTCCTCTCTTTATCTTTTTTTTTTTGAGAATTGCTTCTTTCTTTATCTAAAAAATGCTTTTGCTCCCTGCTAAGGCTGAAGGCTAAATTTGAGGCAACTTTCACGTGCATTATTTCTAGTGATAAAAAAGAGTGAGGCCTTTTGACTTTAACCATTTCGTTCTCATGACCACGCGTCAGAGGTGATTCTCAATTCTCAAATAAAACAACAATAACGTCTTTTCTCATCACAGCACGACTCTAGCTTTCCTTATCGCTCCTTACCTTCTTCTCCTTAAGATGCTCCTCGTCCAAGTCACCAATTCTCCTTCCCCCACTCCTTTGTGCTGCTTAGCTCCTCCATGCGTCAAGTTCCTCGTACTCTCCTCCTCCAGCGTTGTCACCTTCACGCGCCTCCCTAAGCTCCTCTTTCGCACCACCAAGGTCGTTTGCGCTACCGCTCTCCTCCATGCCAACCCCCCCCCCCCCCCCCCCCCCCGCCTTGCTCTACCTCTCTAGCGTTTTTTTCTCGAATACGCAAAAGACTTGTATATCCTTGCTATTAAGAAGAAGTGAGTTCCAATACAAACAACGCGCATCTAGCGCGCTAGGTGGTCTACCAGTAACAACCAGATCAACCAAGTAGACTGCTTCCTAATTTGATATTACATAAATGGACCAACCAAAATGCGAGCATCACCACGCCCTATGGGTCTTTGGGGTCTTCAATCAAGAGCTTCCACAATGTCGTGTCAAGGTCCTCCACCTCGCTCGATGACAAGGTTCTCCACCTCATCCCGGAACCGTGCGAGGCGCCAAGCTGCCTCGCGCGGCGTGGGCGCGTCTCGTCGTCAAGCTCGACGTCGGATTGATCAACCGGTCGGATTGATCAACCCGAGAAGGTGTCTGCTGCGCCAACTCCTGTGCCACCTGCCCTTTAGTCCTCAAAGAGCTCATTGCCAAGCTTGTGTCACCTAATAAGAAGGCTAGGATTGATGTCAACACAACTTTCGTCGTGGTGCCGGCATCTGATATGCAACAGTATTTAACTCGCCTCCTCCAGTCTGATGAGGGCACTGATGTTTATTCGAGGTCAGCGGAGAGAAGCTACGTGCACACCGTTGCGTGCTTGCAGCCAGATCTGCAGTCTTCAGGGCGGAGCTTTATGGCCCCATGAAGGAGGGCACCACCACCGATGTCATACGCATAGACGACATGGAAGCAAGAGTGTTCAAGTTGTTGCTTAGTTTCATTTACAGTGACTCAGTGCCAGATGACATTAACGAAGAGGATAAGGAGTATGATGACGAGGAAGACATTGAGGAGGAGGAGGAGGAGGTCGTCGTCGACGACGCAGTGATGTGGCAGCAGATAGATATGATCTCCAGAGGTTAAGGCTCTTGTGTGAACAAAAGTTGTGGGGATACATCAACGTGACCAGCGTTGCGAGCATCCTTGAGCTAGCTGAGCAGCGTCATTGCCAGGGGCTCAAGCAGGCTTGCTTAGATTTTCTGAACTCCCCTCCTAATCTTCAACAAGCCATGGCGCGCGGTGGCCTCAACCACCGTTTGAGGAGTAGCTGTCCTGTCCTGATAGATCTCATTGCCAAGCTTGCATACCTGAAGCTTGATAACTGACAAACTCTAATTGGTATGTACTATGTACTACGCTTGAAAATGTTTCTACATCAAAATATATAAGTGTATCATTGACTACAATTTTGTGCTGATGCATATATATATATATATATATATATATATATATATATATATATATATATATATATATATATATATATATATATATATGCTCGATGTTATGCAGTATTATGAGTTAACTAGTTTCAAGCGAAATTCATTTTTCCTCTTCTGGATATGCAGGACAGAGCTGCATCTACCCTTAGGTGATTACTAAATTTTGATCAAGGTACCAGAGGAAGCAAAATGAAAGGTTCAGATCCCGTTGGTTTTTCTTTATTTTTCTTTTGAGGGTATTTATTATTATTTTTCCAATGACATTGTGTGGTGCTCGAGTTTTTGTGATGTTTGACTGGTTCCAGCTTCCTAGTACCTTGTCATGTACGAGGAGTATTGTTGTTCCATGCCAAACACCACCGAAACATGTCATTTTTATTATCTGTTGCACTTAATCGCTCATTTAGATTACAACTCAATGTACTGTTTTGACGTTTTGTCAGCTTTTAGTGTCGTGCTATTTTACATGTTGGAACGAGTAATCAGAGTACTCGCTGCCACGAAACAAGATCCAGGAAAATAAGCATGATGACTAGAGATTAAGGCTGGACGAAAAATTCGAAACTCGCTCGACTCGCTCGTTAATGACTCGGCTCGAGCTCGACTCGTTTTATAATGAGCCAGCTCGTTTGATAATGAGTCAGCTCGTTTTATAACGAGCCAGCTCGAGCCAGCTCGTGAGCTGCTCGTTAGCTCGAATGAGCCAGATAATTTGGCAGGTCAAATGAGCAGCATATTGAAATCGGCCTAGGTCAACCCAATTAGCACAAACCTCAGGCAAATATAGAAGTCCCCTTGACTCCCACTCACACCCGGCCACTCCTACATCTACGGTGCGCAGCAGATAGAGCAGTCAACGAGTCTTGCTTTTATAATTTCCCTAAAATATGTTTTTATGATTTGGCTCGCGAGCCTAACGAGCTAGCTCGAGTTTCTTAACGAGCCGAGCCGAGCTGCTCTTCTAGCTCGTTTACATAACGAACCGAGTCGAGTCAGAATGCTAACGAGCCGAGCTATAACGGCTCGGCTCGATATCCAGGCCTACTAGAGATGCAATGGGTAATACCCAAAAGTATCCTCTTTGTTACCAAGTAATTAATTTTGATGGCATGCTGATTTAGTTTATTATCTGCATCAATGAATTAGATATTTGTAATTATGGATGATTTTAGGCTTTTAGAAAGTTCTGGAACAAGTTACCCAAAACTAGCACCCTTGTGATGGTTGACAAACATTATATTAGAATCTGATATTCCTAGTTATGTGCGCAATAACCCTCGGATCTTTGAGTTATAAAAGCTTGAAGTGTCAATTCTTTAGTTTTATTTACAAGGACTTCTTAATAAAGGCTTCTATATCTTTTTCAAGCTTTATTTAACTAGAAGAGTTGTAAGTGTTACATACACCATATGGTAGAAGCAAAAACCAAACATGCCGACCTACATCACCATGGATAGAATTATAGGCGGTGTTATGCTTATTGATCGATATTGGACTCCCTGTTCTCATGGTACTTCTAAAGGGTGCCTTCCTCGCGTAGATCTCTCCTAAACGACTTGCCATATACCCCAAGGCTGCATTGTAGAATACTCTTCACAACATTCAAGCATTTGCTCACCAATCTGAAGCTCTCCACTTGCGAGTCCGAGGCGAGGGGCGAGGGCCTTACCTTCTCTATAGGCTATGGATTGTATCACCTCCAGATTAGTTATTTCACAGAACCAGGGCGGAAGCTTCCATGAACTGACTACCTTCATCCATGTGGCAATCACCACTGCTGAAGCCTTCAACTCATTCTTGGATAGCGTTGTGTCCACATTAATTTTAACAACATCCGTGAGGCGAGCAGTCGAAGCCAGGCTCCGTTGGGTCATGCGTGCAATAGGCTTATGCGTGCTTTGGCTTCTCCTCCACCTCCGACACAAACCTGTCCATGAAGCAATGCATCGATAAAGGGCTCTGATAGATGTTTTCACGAATTGTCTTCCGTCGCACCGTACCGTATCGCCAACAATGTCACTAGTCACTACCATGTTGGCAATGTCCTGCTGTAGCACTTCATTCGGACATTGTAACTAGCTAAGTCTTTGCACCGTTCCTTCTCCAATCCCAGATACATCTTGCAATGAATTTTTCACTAGTCCTCTATCACGCACAAAAATCAAGCAGTGCATTGGGCCATCTTCCTATGGTATAACACATCTCCTGATGAAGAGAATGTCTTGTCAGCAGTGGCGGAGCCATGAATTATACTCAAGGGGGGCTGGTCAAAAAAGTCAACATGTAAAAACTAAGTGTAGCTTAACTCGTTAAAATCTTTGTGTTGATTATCAAAATTAATTCATTAACTTTACGGACGTTTGTAATTTTTTATATATTGTAGGATCGAAGCGTTATTTTTCAGTGATGAGTGACATATACATTAACAAAAAGACGTTTAGATTGACTTTGTAAATTTTGAATGTGCGTTTTATATGATTTTTATTATCTAAATGATATTAATAGGTATATATGACAAGAATTTTATATAATCTCACTCTTAAAATAAATAAATAAAATAAATTATACTAATAATTTATTTTGTTGTCAAGGGGTTCACGGCGCAATGGCAAAGACCATTGGTTGGGGGGCTCCCACCCAGGGTTTAAATCCTGGGTGCGACACTTTATTCTGGATTTATTCCAGAATTTTCCTTTTCCGGCGCTACACATTAAGTGGTAGGCGACGGGAAGTGGTAGGCGACGTTCCCATCGACAGCGAGGCGCCTGTGGTGACTTCGTGAACTTCAAGATTTGCCGGCTCAGTCATTCGAAGGTGCTCATAGGAGGGGCATGGCCCCTGCCAGCTCCCATGGTGACTTCGTGAACTTCAAGATTTGTCGGCTCAGTCCCGTCAACAGCGAGACGCCTGTGGTGACCTTCAAGATTTGCCGGCTCAGTCCTTCGAAGGTGCTCATAGGAGGGGCATGACCCCTGCCAGCCCCGTGGTGACTTCGTGAACTTCAAAATTTGCCGGCTCAGTCCTTCGAAGGTGCTCATAGGAGGGGCATGGCCCCTGCCAGCCCCCCTTGGCTCCACCAGTGCTTGCCCGTCACGTGTGGTGTATCTACTTGGATTAGCACTGATAGTTAGGAATTGCAAGCAGCTCCGGTGGTTTTGGCGGTCGCCAGCGGTGACGAGCGCGGCAGCGATGAGTTGCAGCTCGCCAATTGCCAACGCCAACCAAGACGAGTCTGTCTTTTCCCCTCGCTCATGATAGATAGCGTATGCCTATGGTATGCTCGAGAAAAAAAAACGATAGATAGCGTATCGTTACAGCTGTTGGACAACAATGCTAGACACAGCTAGGCCTAAATGTTTCACGATTTCCATTCTGGGCCGGAGACTCTGCGATTGGGCTTCCTGGACCTTCTTTTTCTTGCTGCTGACTTCACCTGGTACCGGCCGTACCGTGACATCCCCCCTCCTTCGGCAATGGCTTGTCCCCAAGACCCCAAGCCGTGAAATTGGGAAACAGCCAGAGGATTTCATCCTGGTGGCGAGCTCAGGAGGCCAACCAGACCACTTTATCAAGAGTTGGTAATAAGTGCGGTGGGCCTTGGTACGAACTCGGTGATCCAGCGCCATTTCAGGTGTCTGCTGAGAAGATGTATGCGATGGTAAAGGAGTGAATTGAACTGGAGCAGTGCCAATTACCTTCTTTAACAGAGAAATGTGAAAGACCGGGTGGATGGTAGCATTTGGTGGCAGCTTCAACTTGTAAGCAACAATGCCGACCTTGGCTTCAATCTCATAAGGTCCAAAGTACCGGTAAGAAAGCTTCTGACAGAGACGATCTTGAAGAGAGTTTTGAGCATAAGGTTGGAGTTTGAGCCAAACACGATCGCCCACCTCAAAATGACGTTCAGTTCAAAGCTTATCTGCCTAAGATTTCTGCCTTTGCTGAGCCCGAAGTAATTGCTGATGTAGCTAAGCGTTGATAGTCT
Source organism: Microstegium vimineum (assembly GCA_022036555.1). NCBI lineage: Eukaryota > Viridiplantae > Streptophyta > Magnoliopsida > Poales > Poaceae > Microstegium > Microstegium vimineum. Next base: position 8,843,790 of record CM039128.1, on the reverse strand, counting down.
GATGGTGTTCAAACCAGTCATCCAAATTAGTAGAGATACAGTCACGGTCAAAGTTCAGCTAGGCGCTAGGCGGAATCTGGGCGCTGACCCACTGCCTAGTGCCTAGTCGGGAGTACTCACTCCTAGGCGTTCCTAGGCATTTTGGCAAAATCCAAAATAGCCATAAGTTTATAACTTATAGATATATATTATGTATATAACTATATATATATGTATATAACTATTATATAGGAGTTACAGTAAATATAAAAAGAGGGTAGTAGACATACCTGAGTCCTAGGTGGCTTATTCTTGCATGTTCCTAGCTCCTACAATACATTTTGACAGCTGGTAATTAGCAAATAATCAATAGACAGCAAGCTGCTCATAAAAAAAAATAGAAACCACTAAGTTGTCACTTATCTCAATGATTTCAGCAACCTCCCATCGATGAGCACACCATATCTGTAGGCTGCAGCTGGTAATTACAATACAAGCAAAGTGGATAGGAGTAGGACAGCAATACAAGTGCACAAGAAATCGATAACATTCAGTCAACCACATGGCACATGCATAATCAGTAATTGAAAGAATGAAACTATGAAAATATATTCAGGCAATTCAGTAATTGAAAGAATGAAACTATGAGTTTACAGAGTATGCTACTCAGCTACACTGCTACAGAATCAAACACATGCATACATTCAGATTCAGACAAGCAGAGTAGCAGACATTCAGTACTAGGCTACTGGCATTCAGACGAGGAAGATGGGAGTAGAGGAGCATGGGAGGGAGGGAACTCACCTTCTGGACTTCGGGTGGCCGACGGGGAGGGCTTCCAGACGAGGAAGAGCAGGACCGGCGGCAGCGATTCGAGGACGAGAAGGGGAGGAGCAGGGGAGAATCTCGTCCGGCGGCGAGGACCGGCACCGAGCAATGGACGAGGACGACCAAATGATTCACAGGGAGGACCGCGCTCGCCTCTAATAGTCCCGCGCCAGGGCCGCGGGAAATCTCCGCGCGCGCGCGCCTGGACGCGCCGGAAACCTCCGCGCGCTAAATTGCCGCGCCAAAATCGGCGGGCCCGCGGTCGCGCCGCCTCTCGCGCGCCTACGCGCCGCCAAGCGCGCCTCCTCGCCGCCTAGCGCCGCGATGCGCGCCTATGGCCGTAGTCGAGGCGACAGGGCTCGCCCAGCGCCTAGTCGCGCGTAGTCGCCGAGTACTCGCCGCCTAGCCGAACTTTGGTCACGGTCAGGATCAATGCCGAAAACAGGAGCATGTCCGTAGAGCACCTCGAAAGGAGTACGTTGGAGAGATGACTGAAAGTGGGTGTTGTACCAAAACTCCGCAAGATGAAGCTAGTCAGACCATCTATTGGGACATGAGTGAATGAAGCAACGAAGATAAGCTTCAATGCATTGATTGATACGCTCAGTTTGGCCATCACTTTGAGGGTGATAAGTCGAGCTCATGCACAGTTGAGTTCTAGATAAGTCAAATAACTCCTTCCAAAGCCTGCTGAATATTTTGTCACGATCAAAGACAATAGCTTGAGGCATTCCATGATGTTTATAAATCTGCTTTATGAAGATTTCAGCTATGTGCAAGGCAGAGAAGGGATGCTTCAACTTGACGAAGTGAGCATATTTTGAAAATTTGTCCACGACCACCAGAATACAATTGAATGCTTTGGAAGTAGGGAGGCCCTCAATAAAATCCATGGTAACCACTTGTCAGGCTCTGTCAGGAACGTAGAGGCTATAAAAGACTAGGATAGTAAATATGTTCAACTTTAGCTTGTTGATAAACAGGGCAAGCTGATACAAAGGACTTGATTGAGTCTTTCGTATGAGGCCAATAGAAAAGTTGCATGATCCTCTTATAGGTCACCAAGTAGCCAGAATGACCCCCAATGGGGGCTGAGAAATCACTTTCTGTTGTAGATCAGATGAATGACCAAGCCAGATGACTTGCTTACATTTGATAATTCCCTGGTCCAGACTGAAATGACCAACAGGGCTATGCAAAGAGAGTTGTTGAAGTAACTGTGTAGCTTGCTGATGGCCTTCATAAGATTGTTGAAGATCCAACGGCTAAGATGGGATGGCAACACTCAGAGCATGGGGAATACCAGCAGAGTGGGAGGCTCTTGAGAGGGCATCAGCAGCACAGTTGGTAGTTCCCTTCTAACAAATTTTATATTGATATGCCATAAGTTTTGTCATCACCTTTTGTTGCCAATATTAATGCAATTTCGGATCAGTCAAGTGCATTGAACTTCTTTGATCAGTATGTATGATGAATTCAGCTGGCAGGAGGTAGGCTTTCCATTGCTCAACAGCCAATAGAATTGCTAGACTTTCTTTTTCATAGGTTGAAATCCCTTGTGTTCTTGGTCCCAAACTTTGCTCACAAATGCAATAGGGTGGCATTCCTGTTGGAAAACAGCCCCTATGGCATAATCTAAAGCATCAGTTTCAATGATGAAAACTTTGTTGAAGTTAGGCACTGCAAGAACAAGAGCAGAAACTAATGCTTGTTTCAGAGTTGAAAAGCAGCTTCAGTTTTAGATGTCCAGAAGAATTGCACTCCCTTATTGAGCAATTATGTGAGTGGTTTAGCAAAGGGGCCAAAATCTTTGACAAATCTTTTGTAGTACCCAGCGAAACCCAAAAAAACTTCTCAACTCCTTGACAAATGTTGGAGTAGGCCAATTACTGACAATGGACACTTCAGCAGGGTCAGTAGACACACCATTAGGGCTGAAGACATGACCAAGATAATGAAGTTGCTGCTTAGCAAATGAACATTTCTTCGGATTTACTTTGACCTTATGAAGTTGCAGCAATTCAAAGACTTGTGATATATGTTGCAGATGCTCTTCATAAGTGGAACTGTATATGAGTATATCATCAATAAATACAACTGCACAATTTCTCTGTAGGGGTGCAAGAATAAAGTTCATCACATACTAAAAAGTGGCAGGGGCTCCTGTCAAACCATAAGGCATCACCTTATATTCAAAATGCCCATGATGTGTCTAAAAGGCGTAGTTTTGAACTGATCCTCTAGATGAACCATAATTTGATGAAAACCAGATTTGAGGTTTAGAGTGGTGAACCACTGAGCTCCATGTAATTCTTCAAAGAGTTCTTCAATGATTGGCAGGCGATATTTATTTTTAATAGATAAGCATTGAGCCTTCGATAATCAACACAAAGTCTGCATTCACCATTTTTTCACTAACAATGCAGGAGAATCAAAAGGACTAGAGGTGTGTTGTATCATACCAGAATTCAACATCTGCTCAACCTGTTGCTCAATCTCATTCTTCTGAGCTGGGGTGTACATGTAGGATTTCAGCCTGAAAGGAGTAGCTCCAGGTAATAATGGTATAGTATGGGTGTGAGATCTTGTAGATGGATTGCCAGGTTTAGTAAATAGCACAGCAAATTGATCAACAAGAGCAAAAACTTCAGGCAATAACTTAGGAGTAGGAATAGTATCAGATGGAACTGAGTAGACTTGAACTAGGCCAGGAACATCATTTATTTGCTCTAGATGATAAAGCCGGTTCAATGTAATTTCCTGAGCAGTGGAATATACCTCTTGAATACCTTGCAACTTAACCTGTTGACCCTGCTATTCAAAACTAAGCCATTTTTTTCCAATGCATGTTCATAGGATTGAACAACTCAAGCCATTCCATACCCAAGATAACATCAAAAGAATCAATGGGCAGGATTTCGAAAGTAGTATTGAACAAAGTACCTTGAACTGACCAAGAGCAATTGACTAGCTCATGGGAACATCTGATAGTGGCTCCATCAGCAACTCTAACTGCCATAGTGTGTGGTAATGGAGTCCAGGGAGTCAGCTGAGAAGCTAGCCTTTCACTGATGAAATTATGAGAGCTACCAATATCCACTAAGATCAAGGATTTGAAGTTATGAATATCAGTAGATAGCTTCAATGTGTCAGGAACAGGAATACCTTTTAGAGCATAATTATTCCCCAAACTTCTTCAACTAGATGCAGAGGCATAGTTTTTGCACACTTGTGGTTTTGGCTCCATTTAGCACCACATTTGTAACATAATCCCAAAGCTTTTCTATAAGCCTTAAGATTAGCGAGCATTTCATCAGATCTGTTCGAAGAATTAGCTTTGCTTGAGGAGTCTTCAGCAGATGGAGGCTTATGAGGATATCCACAAGCTGCCTGCCTAGATTTATATGCATTTTTCTAGGAATAGACATGATCTAGCTTCTTGAACTCTTTGTTTGGATAGCCCATCAATAGTTCCTCCTGTAAAATAGCAAGAGAGCTAGCAGTATCGAGATCTTTTAGCCTTTGTAACCGGACAACACATTTGATTTCATCTTTGAGACAATCAATGAACCTATTAGTCAGAAAAGCCGGGTTGACTAAAGGGTCATGGGCTAACAACTGATGCATTAGCTCATCAAACTGAGTAATGTACTCTAGGACAGTACCACTCTGTCTGACCTTGAAAAATTTCCTAATGAAATGATTGAACTGATCTCGTTCAAACCTTGACACAACATTATGACAAAGGAGATCCTAGGGGAGTTTATGAAGGTCAAGCTCGATGGTCTGCATCCAAAATGCTGCAATACCCTTGAAATTGATAGTGGCTAACTTAACCCAACGGCTAGGAGGGACCTCATACAGATCAAAATAAGACTCACACTGTTTGATCCATAACTTGGGGTTGTTTCTAGAAAATTTAGGGAACTCCGTAGGTGGTAAAACAGGATTCAGACTGTGATGACTACAGCAATTGACAAACTGATGACACTCATGATAGTCTCGGTCATGACAGGTAAAAGTAGGACGAGGTGAGTTGGGAGGAGTTTTGGGCTCACCTTTGATCGGAGGTGGTTCGAGGGTAGCATCGCCCCCCAAACCAGACCTCCAGTGACTGGTTTCGACGCCATGGTCTAACGACCCTCGCGTCGCCCCTTTAGGTGCGGGTTCAGATGAGCGAACCCCGGCGACTTGAAGCAGGAGTGCGCCGCAGCCTTGTTCTTCGGTTCGGCTGAGCGTAGCTTCTCCACTTGCTTGCGTAGAGTCTCGACTGAGGTGCCGAGATCCGCCACCTTGGAGTCGACAGTAGGCCTCCACTAATTGAAGTTCTCCTTGGCGGAGGTGACCACATATCACACCCGTTTTCAAGAACAAAAACAAGTGCATAAAAGGCTCATACGCACCCTACAAATAGTCGCACACATGAGATGACAAATCATAAAAGTATCATCACCATGCTTATTACATAGCGAAATAAATATTCATTACATAGGTCTGAAACAAATAACTTTAACTAAACCAAGATAACCGCGGAAGCTCCAAAGGGACTGGTTGACTGGTTGACTCCAAGACTAGTACTCATTGCGGTAATCATCAACCCAATCTTCATCTGTATTGTTTGAATGCAAGGGTGAACACATAAGTACTCAACAAATATAACACGTGGTTCATGAAGCTCAAAAAGGTATGCATGTTTCATAGCGATGAACATTTTAGATAGATCAAGTTTATATTAATATCAACAATTGTCAAGGTAATTGCATAAGCTCAAATATCCATGATCATAAAGAAAATGACAATGATACAATAAATAAATAACATTTGCATAAGCCACATAGAAATAAGAACCCAATAATTCTGTGAGTTTTCTGAGTCGCTCGTGTCCGTGAGCACGGCTATCATGATAGTTTTTAACTCTGCGCAGAGGTGTACAACTTTACCCACGAGTCGTGAATTACCCTTTCGCCCGAGGTAGCTATTCTCTTAACCCACTTCCAAGGTAGGCCGGCAGGGTTCACTATGAAGCCTTTTAAGGGTTCGTCTAACAAGTTAGGGCCGCAAGGTTTCCATGGCAGGGAGATATAGAGCCAACCTGTCCACGGTCACACTCATTCGCGGCTATGCCCATAGATTAGGAACCACACTATACCCGTCTCGGCACACCCCTTTCGCGCCATAAAGGTAACCATTGAACGAGCTAGAAAAGGTCCCCATACTGAGCTAAAGCCAGAGCCATATAGCCCTCGTGGTTGTACTGTATATCCCAGATTTTGCCGACAGATAAGCTCCTATAATCCAATGTTGCTAAAAAGCGAGTTTTACCATTATTGCATATAGTCATTAACAAGTTAAGATCATGTACATCTGGTATGAGCACTAGCAACACTAATCATATATGGTGGATCAAATCATAGGTGACAAGGTATCAGGATATCAATCTCTAGGATCATACTATGGCAACAAGGAATCATGCACATGTATTATATTAATTGTGAATAGGACAACAAGGATAATCCCATGTTATACTTGCCTTCTTCAAAGTACTCCTGCTGATCCTGCTGGTCTTGATCAAAGAAAAACTCCGGCTCTTCAACGGGTTGCTCAACGTCTACACCGATCAACAATCAACACCATTCATTCAACGGACAAACATACACGAAGCAAACAAGACTATGATTAGAACAGTACACCAACAGTAATAAAACAAGATGAAAAGTTTATAAAACTAATCTACGCATTGCTACGATCACAACGATGATTCGTTCACGAAAAACGGAGCTAGAACGACGAAGTTATGAAATAAACGGGTTTTCCTATACAAAGATATTAATTTAAATCTAAACACGAAATTAAACTTTTCCAAATCTAACTAACAGTGGTATTAATATAAAGAGAATTTTATTACGAACCTAACGCAATTTGAACGAGCGAAAACGGATTTAAAATGAGCAAGTTATAGGGTTTTGAATTTCAATGGCAAAGCTGTAAATACTGATTTTCATTTTATTTTCGATTAAAAGGAAATTCGGAAGAGGTTACGCTTTCTGAAGAAGAAAGCGCATTCTGGAATTACGCCAAAGGGGCGCGGTTGAGAGGGGGAAACTTCCAGGGACTCTTTAGCAATATTCCAGATCGAAGGGGTATCGGCGACCCACGATCGTCGATCTCGGATTGAAGGGCCGAGATTAGAAGGGGGTAATAGAGAGTGGCCGAAGGGGTATCCTTGGCTCTGGATCGTTCGATCGACGGTGGACGACACAGATTAGAGCTGAGGGGGAGAGAGGAGGCGTCGGCCGGTCACAGAGCAGGCGCGGCGGCTCGCCATGGATGCCGGCGAGGAGGTCGACGGCGCAACTGGATACGGCGCTACGGTCCACCAAAACACGAACCAAAGGTACCGGGAGAACGAGGAAGGAAGGGCGAGTTCACCAGAGGACTTGGCGCGGGCGGTGGAGGAGCAGGGACGACTGGCGACGCGACGGAGCGGGTGCAGACTCCCTGCGAACGATGGAGAGTCGAGGTGAACACACGGAGGCAAAATTGAGCGTGGGGTAGGGATCACGGAGTTCCAAACCATGCTTTGGAGGAAGAGAACGGCCCGCAGGGGCGACAGAGGCGTTTGCTGACGCGTCGAGGCGGCTCCCGATCCTCTGTGTACGTCGACAAGGTGGTGAGAGTCACGACCTGTGCAATTGAATGGAGGGAAGAGCTCGCAAGGTCTCGTACCGTGTTCCGAAGGGAGAAGAGGCCCTGCGGTTGACTGCAGAGCTCGGGAGGATGCTAATGGCGGCGGCGAAGTTCTGAACTCTTGACGGCGGCTCTGCTGGCTCGGTTGCGAGGCGTAGGTGCCAATTAGATGGGAACCGGGGACGGGAAAGTGTGCGGGACTGCTTATATGGGTGCTGGGTTGATCAAAGAAGCAAGAAATCCCGGGGAATCGGGTTCGGTTGGGATTTGGAGGAAGAGTTCGAGTCTGTTCGAACTCGGCAAGGGGAAGGGGAGGTGGAGGATGACGCGTGGGCCCGCGTGGTCAGCTGCACAAGGCGAAGAAGGAAGGGGGCGTGCAGGCTCCCGCTCTGGGCCTTTGGCCGAGCCGGCCCAAGAAGGGGGAAGGAGGGAGCTGCCGTGCAGTTGGGCCGATGGGCCAAAAGGAGAATAAAGGAGGGGGAGAGCAAGGCCTGCGGCCAAAAGAGGAATGGGCCAAAAAGAGAGAAAAAGAGAGAGAAGAAAAGAAAAAGCCTTTTCAATTACCAGAACCTGATTTTCAAAAGAATTTCCAAATACATTTTGAAAAACAAATTTGAATACTTTTCAAAACCAAAACCACTCAAACCAAGACATCAAATGTTCCAGCATGAATGCTCACTCATGTTCCTATATGAAAATTTTAATTTACCAAAACATTTAGAGCTTAATTATATTCAATGCATAGCAAGAAAACATAATTAAATCAATTTTATACTATTTCAAAAACATGCAAATTTTGGAGTGTTACAAATCTACCCCCCTTAAAAGAATCTCGTCCCCAAGATTAGCTGGCTTACTCAAACAACTGCGGGTATGATTTTCTCAACTCATCTTCTCTTTCCCAAGTTGCTTCTGCCTCTGAATACCGATTCCACTGAACCTTACACATCTTAATTACTCTGCTTCTGGTTACTCTTTCTGCTGTTTCAAGAATCTTAACTGGATACTCTTCATAAGTCAAATCATCAGCAACATTAAGATCATCCAAAGGTATTTGCTCTTCTGGTACTCTCAAACACTTCTTAAGTTGTGACACATGAAACACATCATGAACTCTAGATAAATTCTCAGGCAGTTCCAACTGATAAGCAACTTCACCATGTCTGGCTAAAACTTTAAACGGTCCAACATACCTTGGTGCTAGCTTACCTTTCATGTTAAACCTTTTCACACTTCTCATTGGTGATACCTTGAGATAGACATAATCCCCGATATTAAAAGACAATTCTCTTCTTCTATTATCAGCATAACTCTTCTGTCTCGACTGTGCTATTCTCAAACTGTCCTAGATCACTCTCACACGATCCTCAGCATCTCTAAGTACATCCACACCAAACACTTGTGTCTCACCGGTTTGATTCCAAAACAATGGTGTTCTACACTTACGACCATACAGTGCCTCAAACGGTGCCATCTTGATGCTCTGTTGGTAACTGTTGTTGTATGAGAACTCTGCATAAGGCAAACTCTGATCCCAACTAGTACCATATTGCAATGCACAAGCTCTCAACATATCTTCCAATATCTGATTAGTCCTTTCAGTTTGACCATCTGTTTGAGGATGATATGCAGTACTAAAGTTTAACTTAGTTCCCAAAGCTCTATGTACACTATGCCAAAAATTTGAAGTGAACTGAGTACCTCTATCAGACACAATCTTCTTTGGAACTCCATGCAAACATACTATCCGTTCCATATACAACTCTGCTAACTGAGCACCATTGTACTTTGTCTTGACTGGTAAAAAGTGAGCTACCTTGGTCAGACGATCAACTATTACCCAAATAGAATCATAATCTCGCTGGGTACGGGGTAACCCAACAATGAAATCCATACCAACTTCTTCCCACTTCCATTCAGGTATCTTCATAGGTTGCAACAATCCAGTAGGTCTCTGATGTTCAGCTTTAACCCTCTGACAAGTATCACACAAAGCTACATACTCCGCTACATCTGTTTTTAATCCAACCCACCAAAATTTCTCTTTCACATCCATATACATCTTAGTACTACCAGGATGAATAGAATAAGCAGACTCATGAGCTTCACGCAAAATCATTTTCCTTAAAGCTTTATCATCAGGTACACATAAACGATTACCATACCACAAAGTTCCATTATCATCCATGCGGAAACCAGGTGACTTACCAATTACCAGATTCTCTGCTATCTCCTTCAGTTTCTCATCCTGCAACTGACCTTTTCGGATCTCCTGTTCAACTGTAGGTTCCATCACCATCTCTGCTGCATTGACAACGAAACCCAAGTTCAAGCATTCAAACTCATCACACAACTCATCTGACATGGCTGACATAAACAACTCATGAACTCCACTCTTCCTGCTGAGAGCATCTGCAACCACATTAGCTTTCCCAGGGTGATAATGCACATCTAGATCATAATCCTTGATCAGTTCTAACCATCTGCGTTGTCTCAAGTTCAGATCAGACTGGGTGAAGATATATTTCAAACTCTTATGATCAATATATATGTCACACTTATGCCCAATCAGATAGTGTCTCCATATTTTCAAAGCATGTACTACCGCAGCAAGTTCTAAATCATGAGTAGGATAATTCAATTCATGTTTCCTCAACTGCCTGGATGCATAAGCAACAACTCTACCTTCTTGCATAAGAACACATCCCAAACCAGTACGAGAAGCATCACAATAGATAGAGAAACTCTTACTTAGATCTAGCAGTATCAACACAGGTGTTGTAGTCAACCTCTTCTTCAACTCTTCAAAGTTGGCTTGGCATTGATCAGACCACACAAACTTGGCATTCTTCTCCAATAAGGTTGTCATAGGCTTTGCGAGTTTTGAAAAGCCTTCAATGAATCTTCTATAGTAGCCAGCTAAACCAAGAAAACTGCGAATCCCAGTAACACTAGTTGGTGGTTTCCAATTCAATACATCTCTCACCTTGCTGGGATCAATAGAAATACCTCCATTAGAGACAACATGACCAAGGAAAGAAACTTCCTTCAACCAGAACTCACACTTGCTTCGCTTAGCGTACAACTTGTGATCTCTAAGCTTCTGCAATACCATTCTCAGATGTTCAGCATGTTCTTCCTCCGTTTTAGAGAACACCAATATATCATCAATGAACACAACCACAAACTTATCCAAATACTCCATAAACACCTTATTCATCATGTACATAAAGTATGCAGGAGCATTGGTCAATCCAAATGACATAACAGTATACTCATACAGATCATACCTTGTGGTGAAAGTTGTCTTGGGAATATCGCTAGCACGGATCTTCAATTGATAATATCCCGAACGAAGATCAATCTTTGAGAACACACAAGCACCTCTCAGCTGATCAAACAAATCATCAATTCTGGGCAAAGGATACTTGTTCTTGATGGTAACCTCATTGAGTGATCTATAATCAACACACATCCTCTGACTACCATCTTTCTTATCAACAAAAATAACTGGTGCACCCCATGGTGAAGAACTAGGACGAATGAAACCTTTTTCTTGCAATTCTTCTATTTGTTTCTTAAGTTCTTCTAGTTCTTTTACCCCCATTCTATATGGTCGTTTAGCTATGGGTGCAGTACCAGGTAATAACTCAATAAGAAATTCAATGTCTCGATCAGGTGGCATACCTGGCAATTCATCTGGAAAGACATCCTGGAATTCATTCACCACTGGATCATCCTGATTAATTCCATCATCGATCTGGTTCACAATGGCTGTCTCTGGCTGCTGCATAACTACATCAACACTGATCTAGTCGCCCTTTGGTGTAACAAGAGATACCGTCTTCTCTTTGCACTGGATCACTGCCTGATGTGCTTTCATCCAATCCATACCCACAATCACATCAATACCCGAACTTCTCAGCACAACTGGACTAATCAAAAAGTCTACCCCCTTAAGGTTAGATTAACCGAGGGGCATTTATGAGCAACTTGTATAGGTCCTCCGGGTGAACTCACTAGCATGTGATTCTTCATAGCTATCATGGGTATGCTATGTATGATAACAAATGCTTGAGAAATAAAAGTATGCGATGCTCCCAGAATAAAAAAGAACAGATGCAGGGATGGAGTTGATGTCAAACGTACCCAACATGACCTCTGGAGCCTCCTGAGCTGAAGCGACAGATACATGATTCACCCTTCCAGAGCTAGGAGTTTCTTGAGGTCTTCCTCTACTGCCACTGTCGTTGTTCTGGTTCTGCTTCCTTGGACAACTGTGAGCATAGTGTCCAGGATCTCCACATCGGTAGCATACTCTTGGAGTGCTGGGTTGAGGTGCACTATTCTTAGCAGGAGTGGAGCTGGGGGTACCTTGTCGAGGAGTATGGGTTCCACTCTGAAACTGATAAGGCGTGCGCTGCTAATTCTGAGTAGTACCCTGCTGGTACTGAGGCCTTTGCTGATTCTGATTGCGATTCCACTGGCTAACAGGTCCTTGGTACCTCTGCTGAGAGCTAGTGTGAGAATTGAAGCGGGGGCGAGTATTGCTCCCAGATGATTGTGCTCTCATCTTCCTCTTCTTGTCCATATCCTTGCGCTCATTGTCAAGCACAATGGCACGGTTCACCAGCATCTGAAAATTTGGGTACACATTACCCTTCAACTGCAGCCTCAGATCGTAATAGATTCCCTTCAGGAAGTGACGCTGTTTGTCTGCATCTTCTCTCACTTCATTAGGAGCATATCGAGCCAGCTGAGAGAATTTATCATGGTACTCACTGACCGACATCTGCCCCATTCTGAGATTGCGGAACTCCTCTTGCTTGAGCTCGATAATTCCCTCTGGGATATGACGAGCCCTGAAGTCCCTGGAGAATTCATCCCAGGTGATAACAGTAGCATTGGCAGGACGTGCAGCTTGGTAAGATTCCCACCATATCTGAGCTGCACCTTGCAACTGACCCGAAGCATACAACACCTTCTCTTGGTCATTGCACTGAGCAATGTTGAGATGTTTCTCCACTGCTCGAAGCCAGTCATCTGCTTCCAAGGGATCAGCAGCATGTGAGAACACCGGAGGATGACCTTGAAGGAATTCCCGGCGCTTGTTGACAGGTGCGACTGCTTGGTTTGGCGGTTCTGCATAAACTGCATCATCACCTGCATGAGTTGTCCCTGCATTGCCATCAGCTCTTCCGTAGACATGGTTGCCGGGGGAGGTGGTGGCGGTGGATTCCTGTTGGAATGAGGCATCTGTGCTCCAAACCACAAATAATTATGCTTAAAAACATAACTTATACCATCAAAATCATATTATATGCAAATCTGAAATTTTCTGGACGAGAGATTCTGACAACACTGCAGTAAAACGACCATAAATCAAGTTACAGATATCCGATGGAGTTGGTTCTGGACTTTATGGAAAGGTCTCGAAATTCTCTACAACTTTGTCTCAACTGACATTCCCAGATTCAGAAGTTAAAATTGCGTAAACCAGCAAAGAACAGATTCTATTTTCAGGTTCCAGACTGCGCAGAAACATCAACTTGCAACAGGCATATCTCTTAAAATATAACAGCTATAAGGGTGATTCCAGTTGGACATGAACCATGGGTAAGTCTAGTTATTCCCAGAATAAATTTCATGAATTTTGCATCAACAGACCTTGAGATATAACAGAAACACTGCAGACTGCTCCAGAAAACAGCAAGGATAGAGACGGGACAAAACCAACCCAACTATATGTATGACATTAACTAATTATTATTAAACCTTGGAAAATTGTAGGTATAACCACAAGATTTCCAGCAAGCATTACAAAGATCCAAATCATTCATAGTCATCATAACAAATAAAACAAGCACAAAGGGATCACATTACACCAAGACTCGATTACACTAGACGCAACGGCGATACTACTATCGTTCTTTATTTCATAAAAGGTGCCTAATTCCTATGGATAGATCTTGATTGTCGAGGGACTTGGGGTCTTCTCTCATGGCTGGAGTTGAGCTAGCTGGGCATTTAATGCTTCATTCTCTTCACAAAGCTTTTCATTGAATTCCTTCTCATACAACAACTCTTCTTTCAACTCATCTGCCACAGTTGCCATCTCATGACCAAACCTCACCAAAGCTTGTAGCTTTGGTTTCGAATCGTCTGCAGGTACCATGTACCAGGTTCCTCTACTTGGCACAAGGAAAGAAAGATGCTTAAAACTACCATCACTCGTGCCATGTCGATCCCGATACTGACCGTGATAGCTGATGAATGCTTCATGGGCAACATCCTCCATAGCCTTCCTAGGAGTGGATCGGCTCACCTTGGTCCTGAAGGTGGCATGCACCATACGACGATTATTTTCAACTTCCCAAATCCAAAGCTCTGCATGCCATTGGGATGGCCTCTGAGGATGCTTGCATTCCGTGCAATGGTACTCCAATGTGGCTTGCATCTCGTACAAGCAGTTTTCCAGAAACATCTCTATCAGATCCTGAAAAGGATAGTGACGGTTCGGCAGTATGACTTGGGTCTCTTCAGTCCAATCTGTCAAAGGGACGTCTTCTGGTGCTGGCTCCATCTGAACTTCTTCCTCTATGTCCTCATCCTGAAAGGCTCCCATTCTTGACTCTACATCAGAAATCTCCATCTCTTCAGTTGGTTGAGGCTGCCTAGGGGTGAACAAGGCACTGTACTCCGCAGCTATCATCCTGTTGTTCTGGTGAGAGGGAGGCATCTACAGAAAGTTTAGACATAGATTAGATAGAAGCAAAGTTTTCACAATAGAGTATAACCGAAGAAGCATTAAAAATTTTAGCAATTATCAAGACTTTAGTAGAAAGCATGAACATGAGAAGAAGGACTCTAAAAGCAACCATTCTAACTAGGCTTGCGTCCTACAGTCAACACATGCTCTGATACCAATTTATCACACCCGTTTTCAAGAACAAAAACAAGTGCATAAAAGGCTCATGCGCACCCCAGGAATAGTCGCACACATGAGATGACAAATCATAAAAGTACCATCACCGTGCTTATTACATAGAGAAATAAATATTCATTACATATGTCTAAAACAAATAACTTTAACTAAACGAAGATAACCGTGGAAGCTCCAAAGGGACTGGTTGACTGGTTGACTCCAAGACTAGTACTCATTGCGGTAATCATCAACCCAATCTTCATCTGTGTTGTTTGAATGCAAGGGTGAGCACATACGTACTCAACAAATATAACACGGGGTTCATGAAGCTCAAAAGGGTATGCATGTTTCATAGCGGTGAGCATTTTAGGTAGATCAAGTTCATATTAATATCAACAATTGCCAAGGTAATTGCATAAGCTCAAATATCCATGATCATAAAGAAAATGACAATGATACAATAAATAAATAACACTTGCATAAGCCACATAGAAATAAGAACCCAATAATTCTGTGAGTTTTCCGAGCCGCTCGTGTCCGTGAGCACGGCTATCATGATAGTTTTTAACTCTGCGCAAAGGTGTACAACTTTACCCACAAGTCATGAATTACCCTTTCGCCCGAGGTAGCTATTCTCTTAACCCACTTCCAAGGTAGGCCGACAGGGTTCACTATGAAGCCTTTCAAGGGTTCGTCTAACAAGTTAGGGCCGCAAGGTTTCCATGGCAGGGAGATATAGAGCCAACCTGTCCACGGTCACACTCCTTCGTGGCTATGCCCATAGATTAGGAACCACACTATACCCGTCTTGGCACACCCCTTTCGCGCCATAAAGGTAACCACTGAACGAGCTAGAAAAGGTCCTCATACTGAGCTAAAGCCAGAGCCATATAGCCCTCGTGGTTGTACTGTATATCCCAGATTTTGCCGACAGATAAGCTCCTATAATCCAATGTTGCTAAAAAGCGAGTTTTACCATTATTGCATATAGTCATTAACAAGTTAAGATCATGTACATCTGGTATGAGCGCTAGCAACACTAATCATATATGGTGGATCAAATCATAGGTGACAAGGTATCAGGATATCAATCTCTAGGATCATACTATGGCAACAAGGAATCATGCACATGTATTATATTAATTGTGAATAGGACAACAAGGATAATACCATGTTATACTTGCCTTCTTCGAAGTACTCCTGCTGATCCTGCTGGTCTTGATCAAAGAAAAACTCCGGCTCTTCAACGGGTTGCTCAACGTCTACACCGATCAACAATCAACACCATTCATTCAACGGACAAACATACACGAAGCAAACAAGACTATGATTAGAACAGTACACCAACAGTAATAAAACAAGATGAAAAGTTTATAAAACTAATCTACGCATTGCTACGATCACAACGATGATTCGTTCACGAAAAACGGAGCTAGAACGACGAAGTTATGAAATAAACGGGTTTTCCTATACAAAGATATTAATTTAAATCTAAACACGAAATTAAACTTTTCCAAATCTAACTAACAGTGGTATTAATATAAAGAGAATTTTATTATGAACCTAACGCAATTTGAACGAGCGAAAACGGATTTAAAATGAGCAAGTTATAGGGTTTTGAATTTCAATGGTAAAGCTGTAAATACTGATTTTCATTTTATTTTCGATTAAAAGGAAATTCGGAAGAGGTTACGCTTTCTGAAGAAGAAAGCGCATTCTGGAATTACGCCAAAGGGGCGCGGTTGAGAGGGGGAAACTTCCAGGGACTCTTTAGCAATATTCCAGATCGAAGGGGTATCGGCGACCCACGATCGTCGATCTCGGATTGAAGGGCCGAGATTAGAAGGGGGTAATAGAGAGTGGCCGAAGGGGTATCCTTGGCTCTGGATCGTCCGATCGACGGTGGACGACACAGATTAGAGCTGAGGGGGAGAGAGGAGGCGTCGGCCGGTCACAGAGCAGGCGCGGCGGCTCGCCATGGATGCCGGCGAGGAGGTCGACGGCGCAACTGGATACGACGCTACGGTCCACCAAAACACGAACCAAAGGTACCGGGAGAACGAGGAAGGAAGGGCGAGTTCACCAGAGGACTTGGCGCGGGCGGTGGAGGAGCAGGGACGACTGGTGACGCGACGGAGCGGGTGCAGACTCCCTGCGAACGATGGAGAGTCGAGGTGAACACACGGAGGCAAAATTGAGCGTGGGGTAGGGATCACGGAGTCCCAAACCTTGCTTTGGAGGAAGAGAACGGCCCGCAGGGGCGACAAAGGCGTTTGGTGACGCGTCGAGGCGGCTCCCGATCCTCTGTGTACGTCGGCAAGGTGGTGAGAGTCACGACCTGTGCAATTGAATGGAGGGAAGAGCTCGCAAGGTCTCATACCGTGTTCCGAAGGGAGAAGAGGCCCTGCGGTTGACTACAGAGGCCGGGAGGATGCTAATGGCGGCGGCGAAGTTCTGAACTCGCAACGGCGGCTCTGCTGGCTCGGTTGCGAGGCGTAGGTGCCGATTAGATGGGAACCGGGGACGGGAAAGTGTGCGGGACTGCTTATATGGGTGCTGGGTTGATCAAAGAAGCAAGAAATCCCGGGGAATCGGGTTCGGTTGGGATTTGGAGGAAGAGTTCGAGTCTGTTCGAACTCGGCGAGGGGGAAGGGGAGGTGGAGGATGACGCGTGGGCCCGCGTGGTCAGCTGCACAAGGCGAAGAAGGAAGGGGGTGTGCAGGCTCCCGCTCTGGGCCTTTGGCCGAGCCGGCCCAAGAAGGGGAAGGAGGGAGCTGCCGTGCAGTTGGGCCGACGGGCCAAAAGGAGAATAAAGGAGGGGGAGCAAGGCCTGCGGCCAAAAGAGGAATGGGCCAGAAAGAGAGAAAAAGAGATAGAAGAAAAGAAAAAGCCTTTTCAATTACCAGAACCTGATTTTCAAAAGAATTTCCAAATACATTTTGAAAAACGAATTTGAATAATTTTCAATACCAAAACCACTCAAACCAAGACATCAAATGTTCCAGCATGAATGCTCACTCATGTTCCTATATGAAAATTTTAATTTACCAAAACATTTAGAGCTTAATTATATTCAATGTATAGCAAGAAAACATAATTAAATCAATTTTATACTATTTCAAAAATATGCAAATTTTGGAGTGTTACAGCACATCGATGGAGCTCTGAACATCGTTCATTTTGCGGTTGCCCTCATTGACACCCTTCGTCTGCTCCTCGAGTTGCTTGAGGATGGCCGTGAGTTGATCTTCTATCTTCATGGTGAGCTTGCTCCAAGTAAGCGGTGGATCTGCCAGATCGGGGACGAATCAGAGCGGCGAAACTGGGAGTGGATGCGGATCAGTACCAGATGTGGTGTATCTACTGCGATTAGGGAATACTAGGTAGTTTATAGCATTGATAGTTAGGAACTGCAAGCAGCTCCGGTAGTTTCGGCGGTCGCCGGCGGCGACGAGCACGGTAGCGATGAGCTGCAGCTAGCCAATTGCAACGCCAATGTCTTTCCCCTCGCTCATGACATATAGCGTATCGTTACAGCTGTTGGACAGCAATGCCAGACGCAACTGGGCCTAAATGTTTCACGATATCCATTCTAGGCTGGAGACTCATGGATTGGGCTTCCTGGGCCTTTTCTTCTTACTGCTGACTTCAGCTGGTACCGGCCGTACTGTGACATCACCATAGGAAAACATAGATCTAGAAGAGTTGAGATGAAAGACCTGGGCGTTTTCCTAGGGTTGCGCGACCACGACGGCGATTAATCGGCGGCGAGGGATTCCGACCTTCTCCCTTCGATCCCGTGAGTTTTCCAGGGGTGGTGCGTTCGGGCTGATCAAGGGGTTGACTTGGCTCAACCACCCGGCCTTGGCACATCGTTCCTGTGTGGGCTCACGTGAGGTCTGTGTGGAGGTCAATCCATGGCGGCGGAGAGTTCCAAGGCCGGGGAGAAGAGGGCTGAGATGGATGTGGACGAGCTACTCAAGATGCTCCATTTGAGCGAGGAGGAGAAGGACGGCGTGGTGCTGGCAAAGGCGGATCGGGAGAAACTGCCGGCGGTGAAGTGGATGGCGGCGGCAAAGCTCCTCACGGTGAAGGAGTTCAGTGTGACCTCACTGGTGTCCACAATGCGATCTGCATGGAACCCAGCCAGGGATGTGATCTTTCGATCAATTGGCAAGAACTTGTTCGTCGTCCAAGCGTTCTGTCTGGGGGATTGGAAGCGTATTATGGAGGACGACCCCTGGATTTTTAGAGGATACGCATTGATGCTGGAGGAGTTCGATGGATCGATAACGATCGCTAGGGTGATCCCAAGTAAGGTGCTTGGTTGGATACAAATTCACAAGATCCCTCATCTATTTCGTACCGAAGCTACTGTGAAACAACTTGCTGCGAAGGTGGGCGAGGTTCAGCAGATCAAGATGAAGGCAATTGCATCGCGGACTGGGGACTTCCATCGAGTTCGGGTTAAGATTGCTGCTGCAAAACCCCTAATTCGGCTGGTGACCCTTGCTCCTGAGGGACAGACCAAGATCCTGCTCCAAATTAAATATGAGAAACTTCCTCGATTTTGTGCGCACTGTGGACTGATGGGACATGTTCATTTGGAGTGCGGTTCAGGGGAGTATGCCGAGAAGGATCTTCAGTTTGGATCGTGGATGGTTGCTGATGGGGAATACTGGCACCCCAGCACGCCGAGGTTCCGATCCTTGGCACCAGGTGACCGGGAGATGCCGAGGGATGGTGTTGGACGTGGTGGTGTTAAACCAACATGAGGTGGACGTGGTGGCCGCGGTTCCATGTGGAGGGCGAAAGCAAATACGTCATATGAATCAGGGTCCAGGAAACGGACCTCAGCAGAAATCGGTGATGATAAAAAGGATGATGGGGAGCTGGATGACACAAGCCTCGAGCCCGGTCAAGACAACAGCAAAGGCGAGCATGGGGCAGGAAACATCTCCTGATGCTCGTAAGCAGTTGGTGATATGCAGGTCCCTCCACCTCCGCCGGAATATATATCACCAAGGGAAATCAAGCGTGTAAAGAGGTCAGAGGAGAAGATAGCGACGAGTGTAAAAGACATTAATGGGGCGGGCTCCCTCGAGGAGCGCCGCCATCCCCAATGAGTTGCTTAAGCTGGAACTGTCGCGGGCTTGGCAACGCCGCAACAGTGAAAGAGCTTCGTGATTTGGTGAGGCGGGTTGCCCCTTCTGTACTATGTGTCCAGGAGACGCAAGTACATAAGGCGAGGGTGGAGCAGCTGAAGACCACATTAGGTTTTGATTTTGCTTTAAGCAGTTCAGGCCACAGTGGTGGCCTAGGGATTTTTTGGAAAAATAATATTAATTTACAGATTTTACCCTACTCATAGTATCACATAGATGCGATCATAAAAGAGGGCGAATGTGAGCCCTGGAGACTAACTTGTGTGTATGGGGAGGCACAGGTAAGCGAGCGTCATAAAACATGGAGCTTGCTTAAATTCATTCGGGCATCGTCACCGCTTCCTTGGGTGTGTGTCGGTGACTTTAATGAAGTCTTACATCAGTCTGAGCATGTGGGCGTAAAAGAGCGCAGCAGGGCTCAGATTGATGGCTTTAGAGAGATGGTTGATGTTTGTTGTCTCAGCGATCTTGGCTATGAAGGTCGCAGCTGGACCTTTGAAAAGAAAGTGGCAGGAGGTACGTACTGCCGTGTCCGTTTAGACCGTGGCCTAGCCAATGCAGATTGGTGCAGTCGATTTCCTAACGCAATTGTTAAGCACTTGTCAGCAGCAACCTCGGATCATGGCCCAATTCTTTTGCAGTGGAAAATAGTGGACCAACCAAGACAGCAGAAGAAGCGTTTCAGGTATGAGCAGATGTGGGAGACCCACCCAGATTTTTCTACAACACTTGCTGAATCCTGGAGAAGAGATGGTGAGACAACATCTACGCCTGAGCTACAAGAAAAATTAAAGGAGGTGTCCAATCACCTAGTTAAGTGGAATAGGACCATCTTTGGTAGTGTCCGTGATGAGCTTTGGAGATTAAATAAGGAGTTGGAATTTATGCAGCAGGACCCTCAACGCTTCAGTCCATCTCATGCGGAGCTAAAAGTGGTAGAACGGATCCGTCAGCTCAACTACAGAGAAGAGCTCATGTGGAGACAACGCTCCCGTGTGGAGTGGCTGGCAGCAGGTGATCGGAACACTCGTTTCTTTCACCTCAGGGCAAGTAAGAGGAGGCGAAGAAATAAAATTACAAGGTTAAAGAAATTAGATGGCCAGTTCACTGAAGATGAATGTGAGCTGAAATCGATTGTTTTCTCAGTTCTATGAGAATTTATATACATCAGAAGGAACAGAGGATATGGATAGAGTGTTATCTACTGTACCATCAAAGGTGACAGCAGAGATGAACAGTGAGCTACTTGAAGCTTATACTGAAGGAGAGGTAAAGGAGGCATTATTTCAAATGTTCCAGACGAAGGCACCGGGACCTGATGGTTTTCCGGCACACTTTTTTCAGAGGCACTGGGAGCTCTGTGGTACGGAGATTACTGCCGCAGTGATGAGAGTGCTTCGAGGTGAGGAAGATGCATCTTGCATCAATAAAACATTAATCGTGCTGATCCCAAAGGTCGCTAGTCCAGAGGAAGTTGGTCAGTTCCGACCAATTAGCTTGTGTAACGTGCTCTACAAGATCGCTTCAAAGGTTCTGGCAAATAGACTGAAGGTCATTCTACCACAAATTATCTCAGAAGAACAGTCAGCTTTTGTGCTAGGCAGGCTCATTACAGACAACATTATAACTGCATATGAGTGCTTACACTTCATGAAGCGGAAGAGGGCGAGTGATCTGAGAGAACAATTAGCCAAATCTCACTTGCCAAATCTTGTGTTTTAGCAAGTTGCTATAATAATTTACCAAGTTGAAAAGAGACCATCTCCAACAATTAGTCAAATCTCACTTGCCAAATCAAAAAAAGAGGATGGCCCACCAGTTTTTAGTTGGTGACCGGTACCCATCGTGGCCTTCATCCCGTCGCGGCTCGCACCCGTTCATCCCGTCGCGGCCTTCTCCGTCTCGCTTGAACAGCACCCCGACGGCTCGTGAACAGCCCCCGACGGCGCCCCTTGCATCCCGTCGCGCCGCTGCCGCAGTTCCTCCTCCCTTCGATCGACTCCTCCCATCGCGGCCCAGGTAGAAAACCAAGTCTCTCCCATCTCCATGTCCCAACAGTAGAGGATCTCCTATAGGACTACGTGATCTAGGTTTTGTTCTTGATCCTCAAACTTGTTGGTTTAGGAATCATGTCTAGGAAGAGATCCCGTGCGCGAAGAGAATTAGAGGCGATGAATCCATGATATTATCGGCTGCTCTAATTGTGCAAGCCTTCTCCAATAAAAAAGGAAGACATGGTGGCTCTGTCAAAGGTCATAGGTTTCTTTACCGTGATAGAGAAGGTGGTCATGCCAGGATGTATCAAGATTATTTAGCGGACAATCCAACATACGGCCCCGAACTATTCCGTAGAAGGTTATTGCTCTTTAAATTTAAAATGAATTTGTTTTACAATGTGCTGAAATATTTAGAGTTCATAATCCGTATTTACGTCTTCTTCAGGTACATGATGTCTAGGGATCTTTTCAAACGCATAATGAATGTTGTTGAAGTGCACGATGACTACTTTGTGCAGAAAAGGAATGCGGGCAATGTTCTTGGATTGAGTTGCTTCCAAAAAGTCACTGCGATAATGCGTATGCTCACTTATGGGGTGGCACCTGATGCGACAGATGAGTATGTTCGCATTGGCGAAAGCATTGCACTTGAAAGTCTACGTAAGTTTGTGACTGCTGTTGTTGAAATTTTTGAAGATGAGTACCTCAGATATCCCAATGAGGCAGACACAACACGCTTACTTGCAATGGGTGAGCAAAAAGGATTTCCAGGAAAGTTAGGCTCCATATATTGTATGCACTGGGCATGGAAGAACTGTCCATACGACAAGCAGGGTCAGTATAAGGGGCATGTGGAGAAGCCAACTATCATTTTGGAGGCTGTTTCTTTGAACGACCTCTGGATTTGGCATGCCTTCTTTGGAATGCCAGGATCTCATAATGACATAAATGTTCTTCATCGATCTCCTTTGTTTGATGAACTGGCAGAAGGTAGAGCTCCAGAAGTGAAATATTCCATTAATGGTCATGACTACACCATGGGTTATTATCTTGCAAATGGTATATACCCCTCCTGGGCTACTTTAGTGAAGTCCATCATTCTGCCTATGGGGAACAAGAGGCAATATTTTGCCAAAGCGCAAGAAGCTGCGAGGAAGATGGTGGAGAGAGCTTTTGGGGTTCTTCAATCTAGGTTCGCCATTATTCGAGGACCAGCACGACCTTGGGACATTCAGACTTTGGTGCTGATCATGAGGGCTTGTGTGATAATGCACAACATGATTGTAGAAGACGAAGGTTTTGTGACGGGCCCTAATGAGCGTTTTGAGTACGGTGGTGAAAATGTCGAACCTACTCGTGGTCAAACTAATCGTTCATTGGATGAATTTATTGAGGCACAGAGAAAAATCAGATACAAGCAAACACATTTACAGTTGAAAGAAGACCTCATCGAACACCTGTGGAATAATCATGCAGATTTATATTCGTACACTATTTGATGTTTATGATGAATTTATATACATTTGAATTTGGATTATATATGTTGAGTTTGGATTATATATGTTGAATACGGATTATATATGTTGAGTTTGGATTATATATGTTGAATTCGGACTATATATGTTGAGTTTGGATTATATATAATTAAATTTGGATTATACATTTGGATGATGTCTTCTGTCTCATCTCTCCCGTCGCAGTATGTAGCTACCAATCATTTGCACTTGATCACTGAAAACAAAGCACAACATCTGACACACGGGAACACCAGTAGGCCACATGATGTCCCGTCGCAGGACCATCAATTCGCCGCCGACAGAAGGTACAGGCCGTGCAGAGCGGTGCAGGAGGACTGATTTGCCGGCAGATGCTACAGGCCGTGCAGAAGGACGGTCAGCATCTGACACACACATCCATCTACTGTACACTAGTACAGCACCTGCCGGTTCATGCACAGTTGCAGACACACAAAACGTCCAATCAGATTTGCACACACACGTCGAATCCAACGGCTCCATGCACACACACGTGAAACAATATAGTGAAGCGTTTATAGCACACATACTCAAACAATATAGCACTAAAATAACATCAAATAATTCTGAAACAAATCATTGTTTATAGCTCATAATTCTGAAATAAATAAACTAAAGGTTCAATCGACGAAGAACTAAAATGACATGATCTAAGTTTAATTTCCAAGACGCTTAGCCATAATCTCCTTTTGCATCACCTCAAGCCATTGAAGTTGTACCAGGTCTAGGGAGGTCTTTTTCGTGAACATAATTTATTTTTCCTGTTTTAGCAATTGCGCATCAGCTCTCTTCTGTTCTGCATCAGCTCTCTTGAGATCTGCATCAGCCCTTGTTTTCTCAAGCTCTAGTGCTTGCTTGTCTAGGTCTAGTGTAGCCTCAAACCTCTCCTTAATTGCCTTTTCTTTTTCCTTATGAGACTCCTCCTTCTTTGCCCACATCCTGTCCAACGCCTCGACGCAAGCTTCCCCACCACCTCGCCTAAGATTTTCTTTTACCTTCTTAATGCCATCTGACCTTTTCCTTGCTTGTGATTCTTGACCAACAACATCTGTGCCTGCTTCATCAGTGTTTTTGTCTTCTTCGTCCCTTGGCCTGGACACCTTAGCGCTCTTCTGTTTTTTCTTGTTTTTTTCTGCTTTCTCCAGTTCCGCAAGTTCTGCCATCTTGGTATGCCACTTGTCATTGTTCTTTAGTATGTTCCAACAAGGAAGAAGAGTAAATTTTTTTTATCCTTGTCTTGCTCTTGGTACAACTTCGAAGCTTCTTCAACCTGTATACCAATGAATCAAGATTATATATCAGCCTCAAATAAACCAAATTCAGGTACAAAATTAAACACATAATATTTACCGTGTCTGTGACAGTACTTCCACTTAGATGCCTACGTTGAATCTGAGCATAGCATCCACAATACTTGTTGACTTGAGCCTGAATTGTGAGCCATCGATGCATGATAGAACTCTCGGTTCGCATAGCTGGAGTTTTTTTGTTCTTCTCAAAAAAGCATGAACTCGACCATAAAACGTGCTACGGTTTTGGTTGGCCCCGTGGAGGGGATCTTTGCTAGCGTCCAACCAGGCCGCACAAACAATGACATCTTCCGTAAAATGAAAATTCTTTGACCGCCTGGTTCCCTTGTTACCACGACTTGCTGACACAATTTCAACTTCTGGAGTAGTTTGTGTAATTGGAGAGATTGGAATGTCGATGTCATCTGAACCATCAACATGGCCATATTGTTCATTCAGGAGAATGTCCGACAAAAAAACCATCTCCTTGCATCTCCATGACTCTAAAAAAA
Source organism: Microstegium vimineum (assembly GCA_022036555.1). NCBI lineage: Eukaryota > Viridiplantae > Streptophyta > Magnoliopsida > Poales > Poaceae > Microstegium > Microstegium vimineum. The sequence goes on along the minus strand of CM039128.1, from coordinate 8,818,873 downwards.
TATGAACAATACATGATCAGTAACATGTACTAGCAGTAACAACATCTATGGAATGTACATGTACTAGCATGAACAATAACAAGATCCGATCCATGGCACCATATATATCAGGAAGAATAAGAAAGATCGGATCCACTACAAACACACATCCATGGCACTTTTCTGTGGCGACATGAACATACAGCCAAAGCGTGTACTCTGTATGTAGCTAGCAAGCAAACCAAAGGATCACACCTATACATGTACTAGCATATACGCACCTATACATGTACTAGCATTAATCAGGTGCAGCAAAACAAAGGATCGTATATGTGCAGCAACAGAGGATCATCCAGCCCTAGCCCGACATCAATTCATCTACCACTGATCGACACGATCCCTATACACGCACACGAACCCTAACAAAGACGAACCCTAACAGAAACGACGTACCTGCAGGTTCCTTGACGACGGGAAGAGATGAGCGGCGGCAGGTCGTTCCTTGATCGCGGCGGCGCGCTTGGCCCTGATCGCGGCGGCGGCTTGAACCTGATCGCGGCGACCCTTCCTGGTCGCGGCTGTGAAGACGATGGCGGCTGCTCCCTCCCTGATCGCGACGGGATATATGAGCAGGCGCGGGAAGGAATCGGGCGGAAAACAGGACCAGCGCGCGCGAGGGAAGGGAAGCGAAGACGTCGCGGCCTCGCGAGGAAGTTTCCACGAGCGCGTGGGGAGGGAAGCGAGGCGGCCGCCTCACGCGATGGCAAGCCTGATGCGCGCGCGTAAAGATACGCGCGCGGGCACCGAGGGATGGCAAGCCAGGAAGGATGGCAAACGGATTTGGCTAATTGTTGGAGATGGGTTTTTTCATGTTTTGCCAAATTCTGAAGGATAGCAAGTCATATAGGGAGTTGTTGGAGATGCTCTGAGATGCTGTGCATTGAAGTTGGACATAAAAAAGGCTTACGACCGAGTAGAATGGAGTTATTTGGCGGCAATCATAGTCCGATTGGGTTTCCACCAACAGTGGGTGGATATTGTAATGAGGTTAGTCACCTCTGTCTCTTTTTCAATTCTGTTCAATGGTAACAGTCTGGATAGCTTCAGACCGACACCGGGTTTAAGACAAGGAGATCCGATTTCCCCCTATCTGTTCCTCTTAGAAGCAGAGGGCCTCACCGGCCTTTTGAAATCAAGAAATCAATCATCAGTTCTCAATGGAATTAAGGTGGAACCATTGGCTCCAATGGTCAGCCATCTACTCTTTGCAGATGATAACCTGCTGTTTTTTAGAGCAAATAGGGAGAATGCTTTGGTGATCAAAGACGTCTTGAATACTTATTGTCGGGCGTCTGGACAACAGATCAATACGGAAAAATCCGCCATCCATTTTGCAAAGGGAGTGAGACAAGATAATCGTGATGATATTAAAATCTTGTTGGATGTACATAATGAAGCGCTTAGTGAGAAATACCTCGGAATGCCATCAGACGTTGGTTCTGCAACCACAAGTGTTTTCAAATATTTAAAGGATAGGCAGAATTGAAGGTTGGTTTGAACAATGCTTGTCGATTGGTGGAAAGCAGATCCTGATAAAATTAGTTGCACAGGCTATCCTCACATACTCAATGTCGTGCTTCAGGCTTCCGAGGGGCCTTTGTGAACATTTGACCGGTTTGTTCAGAATGTTTTGGTGGGGATGTAAAGATGGTAAGAGGAAAACAACTTGGGTGGCCTGGGACTCGATGGTAAAGCCAAAGTCTTTGGGTGGTCTGGGGTTCCGGGATATGGAACTTTTCAATCTATCTCTATTAGCCAAACAAGCATGGCGAGTTCTGCAGGAGCCATGTTCCTTGAGTGCGAGAGTCCTCAAGGCGATTTATTTTCCTGATGAAGAATTTTTAGAAGCAGATTTGGGGTCACCCCCCTCGAGAGTCTGGCGTTCGATCATTGATGGACGTGAGGTTCTCAAGGAAGGCTTAATTAGGAGAATTGGCATAGGGGATTTGACGTTGATTTGGACGACCAATTGGCTACCGTCAGGTACTTTACGAAGACCAATCAGGACAACATATCCTAATCCACCGCAGCTTGTTTCGGAACTCATAAATCACACGGAGGCTACGTGGGATTTGGATTTGCTGAATGAATGCTTTACTCCTATGGATGCTGCGACAATTGCTAATATTCCAATTTGCACGAGGAACCAGAATGATTTCTGGGCATGGCATCTAGATAAGCGAGGTATGTTCTCAGTACGGTCAGCATACTATATGTTGGTCCACCGCAGGGATCAATGTGATGCAGCATTACAGAATATTACTGGACGGTCTAATCATAAGGCTATAATGGAGGAATGGAAATCTCTGTGGAGAGTGAAAGTTCCTTCTAAAACCAGCATCATTCTATGGCGACTTGCACGTCTCTCCCTCCCTTCTGGAGACGTTTTGCACCACAGGAAAATGGCTCCGAGTAGTGCATGTTTCTTTTGCGGTTTGCAAGATTCCTGGAAGCACTCCCTGATAGAGTGTACTATGGCGAGATGTATTTGGGCCCTTGAAAAGGAGGGATTGATGGAAGAGATTTCCAGAATTTTAGAGACTGATGCCAAAGCTTGGCTAGCTGCAATATTTAATATCCTCTCACAAGCGGACGCAGTTAGAGTGGCGGTGGTTCTGTGGGCTATCTGGTATGTTCGTCGGAAAGCAATCCACGAGAATGAATTCCAAAGCCCATTGTCGACCCATAGTTTTGTTAACATGTTTATAGTTGATCTTGAGCAAGAAAAACCAAAGTTGACACCTCCATCATGCATACCCCAAAGGAGCCCGGCGTGGATCGCTCCCCCTCCCGGAGTGATCAAGATAAATGTGGATGCGGCACTATCAAAGAACGATCTTAGAGCGTCAGCTGCGGCTATAGCCAGAGACGCCAGTGTTCGTTTCCTGGGTGCGTCGGCTCTGGTGCTACGGGGGATTTCAGATCCAGAGGTGATGGAGTCTATTGCCTCTAGGGAAGGTATGTCCCTCGCGCTGGATATTCAAGTGGATAACTTCAGATTGGCGAGCGATAACCAAAACGTTGTGAAGAATATTCTTCAAGGTAGCCGTGGAGTCTATGGACAAATTATTCATGAAATTAATGCAAGAAGATCAGCCTTTGCTAGAGTTGAGTTCGTGCATAAGAAGAGGGACTCCAACGTTGATGCTCATAACATTGCTCGTAGTGCTCTCTATGACGGTTTAGGCCGGCATATGTGGCTGTTGAGTCCACCGTTTGATGTTTGTAACTCCTACACGTCTGATTAATAAAGAAGTGTGGGTTCTGCTCAAAAAAAATTTGGAAAACATAGATCTTTGAGGGAACTTTTACCTTCCACAACGATGTCCACTCTTTTGATTTAGCTCCATGCTGTGTTATCTGCCTTTGCAGCACACTATATATATTTTTTTTGCGCACAGCATCACACTATATTTTACCATATTTTATTAGGAAAAAGTATAAATAACCCCATGAACTATGGACCCTGGAACACATAACTCCCCAATCTATGAAACAGTCTAATTTACCCCCTGAACTATCCAAAACCGTCTATTTTACCCCTGGGCGGTTTTCGACGGCGATTTGCTACAGTAAAACCACTTTTGTATTTTTTATTTATTTCTGCTGAGTGTTTAAAAAATCATAGTAAATCATAGAAAAATCATAAAATGAAAAATTCAATTTCCTTGGACTCCACGTGATTAGATCTACACAGTGAATATATAATATGATATGCTTTAGTACAAAGTTTTTACTGTAAAAAAATTAGATTTGTTCAATGTAAATCTACAACAAAAACTTTATACTAAAGCATACCATATTATATGTTTATTGTGTAGCTATAATCATGTGGAATCCAACAAAGTTGGATTTTTCATTTTATGATTTTTCTATGATTTACTATGATTTTTCAAACACTCAGCGGAAATAAATAAAAAATACAAAAGTGGTTTTACTGTAGCAAATCGCCGTCGAAAACCGCCCAGAGGGTAAAATAGACGGTTTTGGATAGTTCAGGGGGTAAATTAGACCGTTTCATAGGTTGGGGGTTATGTGTTCGAGGGTCCATAGTCTAGGGGGTTATTTAGACTTTTTCCTATTTTATTACCATCTATAAAATTTAAGTAATACATTTTATTTATGTTGACAATAAATGATATTGTCCTGTTAATTAAGCTTGTATATCAAATTAAAATACAACCTTGGTAGATTTTTTTTTCTCACTAGTTGCAATGCACAAAATATTTACACATATAAGTATATCATAGCTTTAATTTTCATACATCCTAAGTGATGGTAGATTTTTTTGTCACCAGTTGCAAAGCACAAAAATATCATAGTTTGATTAGTTGGAATTTGATAGAGATAATTTAAATTGGAAGATTCATAATTATTAAAGTAATTTCATAAGACTGTACGATTTGGAGTACATCACAGTTATGATTAATTAATAGGGAATTTTGTGATTCTACCCTTATTTTGAATTTGGTGATTCTACCCTTATTTTGAACTCTAATTGTGATTTTTTAAGCAAACTCTAATTGTGATTTTACCCTCTTTTTTTAACTTTGTGTTTTTGCCCTTGTTTTTTGTGATCGAATGTTCCGTCAACCCTTTTGCCCTTTTTTGTTTTTTTAACACCACTGGTACTCATTATTAAAATGATGAAAAAAATAAAAAAGAAAAGATGGGCAATCCAAAAGACAACAATGCCCCTGAGTTCTTTTCCTCTTCTCCCGTACTCCTTTATGCTCGATAGGTTCATGCCCGTGCGTTGCTACGGGTTTCAAAATCCAAACAACCTTTTGTATTTTCCAGCAAACACATACGAAAGAAACATCTTGTGTGCCATGGTTTCCATTGAGTACAAACATGGGTAACTTAAACACTTTGTGTGGTCAAACGTTTTGCAACTACAACTTTCTCTTTATTAGAAGCCAATGATTAAAAGTCTACCATCAACACCTAAATTGTTAACTTTTTAGATCGACCATCAAAATAATACAATATAAGAGGCAAAACTAAGATGCACAACATCAATATACTAAAAATAACTAACTTATTCAATATAAATGGCCTGGTAATTCAATAGGAACCCATGTAACGGGGAAAACCTTTTCTTGATTGTAGCAATTTACATTTGGAACATGCTGGTTCAGCCTATCTTCTTATTTCCATCACATATTGCATACATGCAAACTTTGAGAGGGCATCACTTAGACTTTCTATAAATGAGCTCTAAGGCCAACGGCACCTGTATTGAAACCATCCTACAAGGAAGAAACACTTCATGAGACACTAAGCACAAGAAAGGGCTTGAAAAAGGTACAAGATTACTTTGTAGTCCAAAGCTCATGATCCCAACCTAGAACATACTTCCTGTCAAGTCTATCATTCCGCCCAGCATGTACCTGACTACAGGTGGCTCAAGTACTAAGATGAATATCACAAGCATCTTCTGAATAGGCATTGTCAAGCAAACAAGTAGTAAGAATTCCTACTCCTGCTGCTACCTTACCATTCTAAACCATCTACTTATAGGCATGTGATATTCATAATCAATAAATAAATTTGTGTGATATCTATAAGCAACAAGCATTTAGAAATCAGTTACTTGAAGAAGGGATAAACATGAGGCAACAAGGCACTGATGGGTGATAACATCAATTACGCAATGTGTTGTAGGTCCATATAACGGCCAACAATGATTCAAGGTGAATGGTGATAGGCTGACAGCAAAGGAGAAAAAAAGTCAGAACCTGTACTTGCCAAAGGAATGGTCAATGGTGATGTCATCATCAAAGGAAAGAATGCAGAAATGTGCAAGTATGAAAGACAACAGTAGGACAAACAATGGACAAGAAATGCCCAGCTAAATCCTCACACAAAGAAACGCCCATGGTCTCATCATATAGTTCATGTTTCTAATAGATCGCGAGAGTGATAGTCTTGTTGAGTCCTTTGTATTCCTTCTCCCGAGTATAGGTCTAGCAGAATATCCCTATTACATTGAAGTGATTGCTAGGTTCTTGATCTTCTCTGGTAATATCACTATGTATAGATATAACCTTTTCCTGCCATGATTGCTAGATGTTCTTGCACTAATCATTGTATGCTTTGACATTATAGTTAGAATAACTTAGGATTATACCCTAGATCGTCCTAGTCCATGCTAGTGTTATAAGCTTAGAGTACTATATTGAGATGTTTATCATTATTTCATGTGGCTAAAAGCTCTCATTTATCCTTTGTCAATTACTATTCATTTCTATATTTTATGTGACACTTACCTGTATTGAGAAGATAGATAAAGACAAGGTTAAGCTCTCCATTATCACATGTGCCAGTGCTCATTGCTCATTATCCAGTGCATTCCCTTCCCAGTGGTAAAATATAAATAACGATACCTGGATTACTCCCGGTTAAAATGCTACATCGGTATTATCTGTGCGCTTGCGGATGTCATATTTATTTCTAGAGAAGCAGTTACATTTAGTACCAACATTTTTGGCGCCATGTTGGGGATGACAACCTAGCACTAAGTGGCATTAGAAATGTCAACAAGCATTTTTGGCGCCGTTGCCGGGGAAGGTTGAAAGCCAATGGATAATGAGCATCACTACACTAGATAATGAGATTGAGCGTTGTCACCATTCTCTACTCATACAACCTTACCCTTGCCTTTTGTCTATTCTATGTATTTTATGTAGGGTAATGTATGAAAAAGTCTGATCTTCTTGAAAACTACCTTGATAATCCAGAAGCACTATTCAGGAAGACCAGAGCCAAGTTGAAGAAAACCAAGCAATCATCATCATCTTCTCAACTTGAAAGTTCGTCGGAATCAGAAGACCGACCTTTTGTCCGAGACTTGACACCAGCATTTGAAGCCATGGCGAACAAATCACTCCGTGAGTTCTCAGCTCCCACTACGGACAACATCTGTACTGGACTAGCTGCTGACATCGACAAATCTTTCGAGCTGAAGCCTGCGCTGATCAAAATGGTGCAAGCAAGACGGCCAGTTCTGTGGGAAGGCCCATGAAGATGCTAGTGCTCACCTCCAACACTTTCTGGAGATCTGCAACACTTTTACTATCAAGGATGTCCCCAGAGATGCTATACTACTTCGCCTCTTCCCATTCTCACTCTTGGGGAGAGCGAAGCAGTGGTTCTACGCCAATAAGGAGAATAACACTACATGGGCACTTTGTTCCACCAATTTCCTAGCGAAGTTCTTTCCCATGGGAAAGACAAATGCTCTCCGTGGGAAGATATCAAGCTTTCAGTAACAATATGATGAGACTATCTCAGAACCTTGGGAACGTTTTCAAGACTATATCCTCGAGTGTCCTCATCATGGAATGGAGAATTGGCTGCTCATGCAGACATTCTATCATGGGCTCAGCAACAGCACTCATGAGACCATGGATGCTGCTGCTGGAGGTGCATTCTTATCACTCACTATTCCTTAAGCCACAGCTCTTGTGGAGAAGATGGCATCCAACCAAGGTTGGAGTGAAGAAAGAACTCAAACCCGCAAGAGAGGTGGAGGAATGCACCAGCTCAAGGAGGTAGACATGATGTCCGCCAAGATGGACCTGCTGATGAAAAGGCTCGATGAGAGAGCCACTGAGAAGAAAGAAGTCATGCACATACATGATGCTCGCATGACATGTGAAGAGTGTGGAGAGACTGGGAACACAGGTGCCAACTGCCCAGAGCTGAAGGAGGACATAAACTACCTCAACAACAACAACTACCATCCTCAGCAGAATCAAGGCTGGAACAACAGAGGCCTAACTACTCAGGTAACTACCAAGGTAATAACTCCTCTTACAATAATTACAATCAGCCGCCTTTGAGAGAGTTAGTGCTTAGCCAAGGCAAGTTGATGGACAACCTGTCCAAAAAGCTAGCATCCAATGACAAAGCTCTAGAAACAATTAGCAATAGAATGGATGGTTTTTCCAATGCCATCAAGAACCAGCTTAGCTTCAACAAAATGCTAGAATCCCAAGTGCAACAGCTTGCTAACTTTGTTCCCTCCGCCGACCAAGGTAAAATGCCGGGACAGCCGGAAGGATTAGAAACTGTGAATCTTATAGACATATTCAATGCAGGAAACAGCTGGAGTGATCCATCAAGAGGGTCGTGGATTGACTCGACTCTGCCAATCAAGAAGGGAGATCCAGGAAGGCCAGTCGTCCCGATCTCCATTGGAAGTACCAACTTCAACGAGGCAATTTGTGACTTTGGTGCAAGCATCAACACCATGCCTAAGGTGATATATGAGAAATTGTTCAATTATCCTTTATTGTATACAACCATGTGTTTGCAGCTTGCAGACCAGTCACTTTGCTTCCCCATGGGAATACTAGAAGACATATGTGTACGAGTGGGCAACTCATACGTTTCTGCAGATTTCGTGGTAGTGGATACAGGCAGTAACGAAAGGTCCCCCATTATTTTGGGACGACCATTCTTGAACACTGCTGGAGCTATCATGGATGCCAACACTGCCAAGATCATCTTCAACATCATGGGCAAGAGAGAGACCTTCTTCTTCAAGAACAGAGTGTTGCAGTTCCCAGCACACCCTCAGCAGCAGAACAACCAAAAGAAGAAGACTCCTGCCAAAAAGAACAAGACCAAGAAGACAGAGACAGTAAGAATGGTCATTGCAGTCCACAAGGAGCATGACCACCCACTCAAGTCCCCACATCTAATCAAGAAGGGCGACCCTGGTGTCCCAAGAATTCAATGTTCCATCAACAAAAGCTCCTTCAATAAAGCTGTCCGTGACACCGGATCGGGCGTCAACATAATGGCCAAGGTAACTTATGAATATCTATATGGTACTATGCCTTTGGAACCTACCTATGCGCAGCTGCAGATGGCAGACCAGATATTCCGCTTCGTCGAAGGAGAAGTAAAGGACGTCCCCATCCAGATCGATGACCACTATGTCCCCACAGACTTCCTGGTTGTCGACATGGGAGATGACTACGATCCTCCTATCATCCTAGGGAGACCATTCCTCAACACCACCAAGGCCATCATCTACATTGGAACAGGAGAAATCCACCTCCACTTCCCCACTGAGAAGGTACGCCGCTATTTCAATAACAATTACATAATTGATGAGGAGCCAAAGAAGAACAGAACAAGGAGAAGGCAGTGTACCCGTCGCCAAAACATGAAGAACATCACTACAGATAGATGGGCTGACTATGAAGGAGAAGTGTCAAGATATGAAGATCGGTACCCAGAAGAAGAGAACATTGTAGAAGAAGAGGTACCGCCACAAGAAGAAGAAGTAATCCCACCAGAAGAAGAGATAGTGATCCCAGAAGCTTCCTCCTCCATGTCACCCTCTCCAACGAAGAAACTATGGAAGGTAAAAGCAAAATCAGAATCAATTCCTACACAAGAGGCAAGACCATCAGAGGCGCCATCCGACGCGCCCCTTGAACAATGAGCGAACAAGAAGGTCCTGTTCAGAGGGCTTAAAATCACCGAACACCGCGCCAAGAGGTAACTTGGTATTTATCAGCATTTTCCCTTTTTAGCATTGCATTTTTCCTTAGCATATTTATCTTCCTTACATGCATCTTAGTTGCATCTTCGCTTTACTATCTCTGCATTAGAATATAAAATAAAAAGGTGTTGTGCATTTGCATCCAGAAAATTGCTAAAGCCCCATGTGAATAAGCATTCACTGTGGTGGCATAAAAATAATTTTTTTAGCATATCTATTTTCTTGTCTGCATCTCTTATATATAAAAAGATAAAAATATTTTCTGTGATCCTATTAGAAGATAATTGGGTTAAGAAAGTTCTAGTCAACCAAGGCTTAGAGATTTTATCACTAACGCTTAACTAGTTCCACAAGCTTTGTTGTCTATTTGAGCTTCACAGAACATAAAGGATCAAGAAGAGCTAACAGGCAGAAGGACATCCAGTACCCTGTCGGAGTGCTGCCCGCAACAGTCAAGCGCTGTCTCCAACAACAACTATCCACGACACTCCAAGAGGACCAGAACGCCTTCACTGCCTGTCAGCAATATTAGCAGACTATGTCAACATCCAGCTTGGGGGAAAGCATCCCCGTGTACCGAGCTAAGTGTTCCAACTTGTCTGTTTATTTATAGAGCTTGCTTTGTTAAAACAACTAAAAAAGATGCAAAACCATAGAAACTCAGAAAGATTTCTTTATTTATCTTTTCCATTATTGGAGAGCTCTTTTAATCTGTCTTTAAAGTGATCCCTAGAATAAACTCTATTTGGAGATGACGAATAGTTGCTCTGTCGTAATTCCTTTCAAGTACCTAGTTTTCAACCTTGCACTCTCCCGAGTTTTAGACACAACGTTTAGATTTGTGATTTGCTCTGAACCTAAAACTTGTGGGTAGCGAATACTTGATCTAAGTCTAGGTAGTTGACGGTTATGATATGGGAAGGTTTTGAGCTGCTGTCCATCTTGTTCCTAGAGATACTAGAGTTCTGGAGAATTTATTTGTGAAAATCTTAAATTTCTGCATGATGAGTTCCTTTATGATGAGAGTTTAAATTCCTACCACAGCCATATATTCATGCTTACTAGATTAGGAAAACCAGCTATATATATTTAGATCATTTTGTAGGCATTGAGTGTGGTTATGCTGTGTTGACCCTTAGGAATTAATCATGCAGTTAAAGTCAATACTATGTGCTCTCCATCCATTGATCTATGTTACTTCTGTTCTCAGAAGCATGCACCCATTCATAATGCTACATTCACTTTGTGCTACTTTTGTCCCTAGAAGTACCACCCACATATAGATCCACATTCACCACTTTATGTGATGTTTCTACCCTGGAGACACGCACCTATGCTGCTCCTACCCTGGGAGTACACATCCATCCATCTACATATACATACGCCATTCATTTTAATCAATCCAGAAAAGTTTTACTCCTACCCTGGGAGTGAACATCCAAAAATAATCGTTGCCATTTTATCTACCTACAATAAAGCTCCGGTTATTGTTTCAGTTATATACTCCCCGTTGCTAAAGTTTCATTCAAGAGGATTGGTTGCTCTAAAAAAAGAAGAGAAAGAAAGAATAGCCAAGTCCTTCTCTTCAAAGATGTTTTCAAAGTTTCCAAATAAAGGGAGGTATGTTATCCCCAAAGGAGCAAGTGTAGGAGTAGATCTTCACCATTGATCACCCCTCATACTCATTTCTTTACTATCAGCATCATCTTATCACTCATTTCATTCCCCTCATTCTCATGCACATATGACTTGATTGTATGTTTAGTTTCTCTGGATCCATGGCTTAACTACGCAATATATGCAAGTGAGTTTTTGAGTGTCTCCCCACCTATGAGCTCCACATAAGCCTATTAGAAGTAGGGCGAGAGAGAAGGCAAAACCTTACTATTCCTTAGTTCCACAAATACCACATATTCTGAGAGAAGAGAAAAGGCATACAGTACTCATGCCATGGAAAGGATCCAAAAATACCACAAATGAGAGACTTGAAAGAGTCATACAAGGAATCTCTGAGTTTTATTTCAAAACCTTGCAAAAACTCTGGAATAATAGTTGATCAAAGATCGAGAAACATGGCGCTTGACTTGACCGTTCTATCCTTCAACTGCTCAAGACCCAAGTGACGGTTACAAGCCCCATGGTGAAAGGTAATATGAGTAAGTTTTTGAGTCAGAATAGTTCACTCTAATCCGGAGGAGAGTTCTTGTTTGAACGCATGTGTACTTTTGAGGCATGAAAGCATTGTAGCAACTCCTGATCCATCACTGAGTTTATCTTTGCTCAGGGACGAGCAAAAGGTAAGCTTGGGGGAGTTTGTTGACGGTAGATAAGTACCATATTTATACCGTCAACGCAGCAAGAGAAAGGACTAAAACTTGTTCACCTACTAAATATAGGGGTTACACTGATAGAATTCCATGAGTTTTGGTGAATGTCTATTTCTGTAGGGGGTTATCAGAAAAGAACCAAAGGAGGTCCACATGTCAGGATTACATAGAGATAAAGACCATTCGGGTAAAATTGTATACTCTAGAAGACTCCAGAAGGTGACCCTGCGAACCTGGGGCCCACCTGGCAGTGTCCAGGGGCGGCCACCCCAGGCTTGGAGGCGACCGCCTCCTGACCTCAACCAAACACGACGAGTCTCGCAGATTATGCCTCCACCGCCTTTGAGGATGAATAAAAATCATCCGATTATGTCGGTTGGATCCAAGGGTTGTGGTGCATCCTAGAGGGCTATATATTCAGAGCCCCTAACCTCGGGAGAAACCCTAATAATTCATTCAATTTAAGAGTTCATTCTCTCATCTGAAGAATTCAGAGAAGCCCTAGAACCACCATCTCAATTAGAGCTCCATAGTTTAGTAGCATAGCTACATAGGAATAGATCTAGAGGGAGTCAAGCCTAGCTTGGAGTCCGGATCTGTCGGAGTTCTTGGTAATTCCCCTCTACTTTATTGTAATATTCAACATTCTTCTTGCTACTATGAATAGTACTTTATTCTATTCTATTATATCAGAATTGACTTTAGTCTACTTGATTATGTTCTAAATTATATTGTTCTTAGTCTACTTTCATTATATGTTTAGCAGAGTTGGATTAGAATTATGTTTATGCATAGGATCGTATAGCGCTTGCTCATTAGGCTAATGGGTGAGTGATAGATATTGTGTAGGCATGGTGCCTAGACCGTATTTAACTGCGATTGCACCCTATATTCCGGATCGTGAGGTAGATCGCGGGAGTGATAGTCCTGTTGAGTCCTTTGTATTCCTTCTTCCGAGTATAGGTCTAGCAGAATACCCCTATTACATTGAAGTGATTTCTATGTTCTTGATCTTCTCTGGTAATATCACTATGCATAGATATAACCTTTTCCCGCCATGATTGCTAGATGTTCTTGCACTAATCATTATATGCTTTGACATTATAGTTAGAATAACTTAGGATTATACCCTAGATCGTCCTAGTCCATGCTAGTGTTATAAGCTTAGAGCACTATATTGAGATGTTTATCATTATTTCATGTAACTCTCTGTAACTCTCTGTGACGCTGAACATGGTCCGGACGCAGGCAACCAGACAGCGTCCGGATCAAAATACCCTTCTGTAACTCTCTGTGAGGAGTCCAGACACAGCCAATGGTCCGGACCCCCAAAACCGGACAGCGTCCGGATCGACAGACCCTTACTGGACCTCTCTGTGTAGGGTCCAGACGCAACCAATGGTCCGGACCCTGCACTGTTCACAGCGTCCGGTCGCTCTGGCAAGACAGAGCTAACCCTAGGGATCCGGACGCATATCCAATGGTCCGGAGCCTGGGTTTCACTAGCGTCCGGATCACTTTTCTTCACCTAATCATCACACTTCCAACATGGAAGTTGTTCTATTTTGTTCAAGGACTTTTTCTAAAGCTTCCTAGTGCTAGTTTGACAAGTGTGCATCACACCTAAACACATAGCCTCTCCTAGGTCAAGCTACTAGATAGAACCCCTCTTAATAGTACGGCCAAAGGAAAAATAAAGGTGTTAAACTACTCTAAGTGTCTCTCAACTCCAATGACACTTAGACCTAGTATAATCTTCAACCTTGTCGCCAATCCTTTGAAAACCGAAACGATTTCAATAACGGGGCACATATACCATGATAGTCCAAACAACCATCCATTTGAAGGAATACGAGGTTGCTACGCTAGCCGGAAAACAAAACTTTTCGACCTCATAAACCAGGATCTACTGCTAGTTAAAGGTTACGGGATTACCACTAGACGCGCAGGTGCAGCGGAAGACGACTTGATGTAGTCGTGCGTGTCGCAGCAGGCAGTGCAGTTGCGTGGTCGTCCGTTTCAATGTCCCCTTCGCGCGGTTCGTCCTTGTGCTCCAGATGCAGCACCTCCGAGGAATCCCACACGTGCAGGGAGGAAGCGTTGCGCCTCCGGACTGCTAGGTCCGCGAGGAGCAAAAGGCGCGAGCGTGGGGAGGCGACGGCGGCTGCCAAAAGGCGTGGATCAATTTGCCCCGCGCCCACCCCTTGCTTATATAGGCGTCCTGACGAGCACCCACGGTGGAGGCCCATTAGTAACCCTAAACCTAGTCTAATTCGGGTCCAACCTGAATTAGGCTTCCAGCCCCTTAAGCGTGCGACCCTATGGGCTCACACATACATAGACATGGCCCAAGTACTCTTACTCAACCAATAGTTGATAGCAGCCTCTAGCAAGGTGTGTCAACTCCTATGCATACGCTATGATCATATCAGACGAACCACTATGACCATGTACAAGTCATTCCCTTTGCCACTCGATATATGGTTCAACTCGTGGGTTAACACTTAACCCAAGCATGGCCATGCATTTGTTGATCCAATCACATGAGTGATCCAGTGATATCTCTCTCACGAAGAGAGGGGCAAATTCCATCTTGATTGTCTATGTCTCATAGCATGTTTCCCGACCACCCAAGGACCACCTTTATAACTACCCAATAACGGAGTAGCGTTTGATAGTTTCTAAGTAGATCGTTTCACATCTTGAGTACATACCACAATCTCAGGTCTAAGGACATAACGTACATGACATGAATAGAGACTTTCTCTTGTTGGGTCAGTCCAGCCTACATGTCTCACATGTGCCCACATTATTAGTTTGACATCTCCATGTCTATGACTTGTGAAACATAGCCATCAACTAATACATGTGCTGGTCTAATATTCAAGTGTGCTCTTACATGAATGCCGACCAGGGACAACTTTTAGAATAACCATTCAAGTAATTGAGTTCCACAAACAATTCACATAATCGTCAATCAATACTTGTTGTCTATAATGGATATTCAAAGAACACTTTATTAATCATGGATACAATCGGAATATAATCATCTACATGATTAGCTCTAGGGCATATTCCCAACACCATTACCATGACCTAACTTTCTTATTGCCTCTGCAAAACACACGTTAGTCATAGTAATCTTGCATTGTCGTTAATCACCGAAACTCTAGGGGCCTAGATGCTTTCAATCTCTCCCTTTTTGGTGATTGACGACAATACGCCATAGAGTATGAAAAGAGAGTTTTATTTTGGGTTTTCATGTGACTTGGCTTATCTAAGCATGGGTTAGTAAATATGAATGAATAATACATGCTTAAGTAATCCAAGCCACAACATGTACTGAGGATATGAATTAAGAGCAAGTACAAGAGATATGCTTAACACAGGTATATATCAAAGTAAAGCGCGGAAGCATATCAAGGGCCAAAAGCATGTGACATAATATATATGAGTGAACCACAAGTGTCACAAGTAAGTGTATCATCACACAAAAGCAAATGTATGCGATAGGGTAAACATGATGCATGAGTACGAGAGTAGTAAGCACATCAAAAGAACCAAGTCTCACTCTCAAATCCCCCTATCACTAGCATACTCTTACTCTCTCCCCCTTTGGCGACAAAGCACCAAAAACTAAGCGTCAGGCGCAGGAGGAGTAGCCAGGTCACTAGCACGAGCGCGGAAGTCAAACTGGTCGTAGTCTGGACTGGAGTCGCTGGCGTCGCTCTGACCCGTTGTAGCTGGAGCTGGAGAGGTAGCTGTCACAGGAGCAGTGGCCGCTGAAGTAGAAGCTGGAGCATCGACCACTGATTCTGCTGATGCATCGGACGACTGAGTATCCGGAACCACTAACTCTGGCTATGCCTGGGCTGGTGCCTCTGAAGTAGGCAAGTCCGCAGCTGGAGCTGGCACTGAGGGAGCAGCCTCTGACTCAGGAGCAGGAGTGGTAGCTGGTATCTCTGATACTGAGGTCTGAACTGCCTGTCCCTGAGGCTCATCGGCCACTGGAGTCACGTCCGGCTGGACCTCAGGAGTATTAGTAGCAGTAGAAGGGGGGGCTCCTGAGGTGCAAGCTTCGACAAGGCCACGGAGGAGGGGAAGGTGCCACCTGTCTGTGGTGCGGGCTCCGGCGGAGAGGGCTGGTAGTCGGTGGGACTAGCAAGGCCGGTGAGGGCACTGTAGCTAGCCGAGAAGTCACGAGTAGGAGTACCAAGCCCGGCAGACGCTGAGTAAGGTGTGAACCCGGTAGTGATCGGTGAAAACTGCGTCGTCTGCCCCACGGTGTCAAACCACTAGCTGATCTGTCGAACTGGGGGCTGAAACGACCCTGGAGGAGTCCCACTCTGCTGTGCACCAGAGGACTGTGTAGCTAGAGGGGGAGTCATTGGCCGAGTCGACACTAGAGTAGCTAACCGGCACACGTATGGGGAAGTAGGAACTGCCGGTGCTGTGAAGTACGAGGAAGACTGTGTCGGGTGCTGAACATAGTAGGACAGGCCAGGCGGAGGTGGCTGCGGTGAAAGCCCTGGGCGCTGTCCAAGTTGAGGCGGAGCTGAGGGACCCGCAACTGTCCAAACGGAGGTGGACCCTGACCCAACTGAAACTGCGGCGGCCTCTGAAGGAACGGAGGAGGAGGAGTGACAGTGTGCTGCAAAATGTATCCCATGAACTGAAAGGTCATCGCCTGACTGGCTAGCAGCTGCTCCTGGAACTGGTCCTGTCGGGCCTAAACTTGGCCCATCAGGGCCACCATCTGCTGCTGAGACGTATCGAGCCTGTCCAAATCTCATAGAAGGACAGGGTCGGTGGGCGGTGCTGGAGGTGGTGCTGCACTGGAAGGACCGGCCTCTGCGTCGTGAGCTGCTGCTGGACATGGTGGTGCAGGCCGGTGAGGATGGTAGTCGTTGTCATCGCTGTCAGAGGGTATCGGCTCAGTGTCCTGGCCCAGAGCCTCCTGTCGATGAAGTGTCTCAAGCTCTGCCTGTGCAACGGCGCACATGTCCTCATCCTGAGCATCAACCTCGGCCACCTCTCGGGCCAGGACTCCACGATGGATCACCCTCAGAGCACGGTTGCCTCGGTGACCATCGATTACTGCACTCATCTTGTAGATAGGAAACTCGGAAGAGGAGTGCTCAAGCTCACTAGCAATCCCTGGCACTGAGACTCGAAGAGACATGGCAATCAAGGAACAGATCCAGTGCCCGTAGGGAAGTTGCCTCCTAGAAATCATACCATCTACTATGGTATCCTCCATCTCACATAGAATGAAGTCTGCGATGTCGAATGGTGTCTGAGTAGCTAGCGCTGCGAGGAGGTACTGCTGGAGCTTCGTGAGCGCGTCATAGTACCCAGTGCGAGGTAGAAGAGTGTGCCTCATCACGTCGTTAACGAGACGAACGTGAGAGTGCAACTCGGCAGGAGTCCGACTGCAACCGGGACCAAATGGAGGACGAAAGCAGGGAGCGACCAAGTATGAGTCTGGCGAAGTACCTCCAACTGCTTTGCGGGGAGGGTCAACTGTCCCAAAACACTGCTCGTGTAGCCTCAGCGGAGCCTCTGTCAGGTGAAAACGAGCCTTGAAGTCTGTCAAATAGGTACGGTGACGCTCGCCTCTGAACGTGTACTGGAATAAGGCGTGGTCTGGGTCGATCCAAAGAGACGCGTAGAACTCCCGGACCCAATACTCGACGTAGGTCCCCGAGCGGCCTAGGAGGTCTGCCAGCCCGGGAAGATACGTGAGTAGAGGCTGAATCGCCTCTCCATCGGTCTGCAGGATGTGCTCTAGGGGGCACACACGGTGGGGTCGCAGCTGAATCCTCATGGTGATAGCTGCATCATAGAAGTCCTGGTGGCGAGGATGCCACCAACCTGGAGAAGCGTCTGGGTGACGCTGAACTGGACACCAATCCTCAAGAGGCACAAACCAGAGCTCGAACACCTGCTGTGTAGTAGCCAAACTGAGGTCAACATGGACGGGCATCACTGGGGGCCCAACCATGGACGGTGGTGGAGCTGGAGATGGAGCAGCTCTGGGGACTTTGGCACCCCGGCGAGGACCCTCAGGGCGAGGAGCTACCTCGACGCGGGTACTAGTGGAGCATCTGCGCGGAGGAGTCTGCTGAGCTAGCTCTGCTGTCTCTGCTGCCTCTGGAGCTGTACTGGAGCCGGAGTGGCCTCAACTGCCTCTGTGGGAGCCTCTGTTGCCTGTGTCTGAGGTGCTCTGACGGCTGAGGAGACTCGAGAAGACGGAGGGCGAGAACCAATCCAAAGTGAGGCACCACTCTCGGCCCTGTCTGCTGCCTCTGCCATGACGATCGCTGCCAAAGCGTCTCTGTCCAGAAGCTTTCGCTTCTTGCCTAGAACCTTCGTCTTGGCCTTCCCCTTTTGCTAGGTGGTGAGAGGGGGGCGGCAAGACGACTGATTGTCACCGGCAGCCGCAGGACTGGGCCGACGGGGAGGTTCGACGGCGGTGAGGTGGGCGGGCGGCGCTGAAGGCGGAAAGGCGCGACGACGGTGTACGGTCTGGGTGAGGCACGGGCGAGTGAAGGGGAAGACAGAAGAGGTGAGCACGAAGGGGTAACTGCACGCGAGGAGCGGATTCCGAACGCGGATTTTAGTCCGGATCCGTGACACTGGACGCCAGGCGGTCAAAAACGTGCGACAAGCTGTCTGGAATCTATTTATTCGGACACAGATCTGGGTTCGGACGCTAACAATAGTGTCGACCGGAGGACTGTGCGGAGGAAGGCACAGTGAAGGAGAGCTGACCGGATGCAAGCGCATTGGTCCGGACGGCTAAAACCGTGTGTCCGGACCTCGCGTCCGGATCAAAAACAGGAGTACAGAGGGGGATCCGGACGCAGACAATGGTCCGGATCAGAGAGAAGGTAGCGTCCGGACCTTGATCCGAAGCCCAAAGTGCACTGATTTTTTTCTGTCTCTCCCTTGCTCTCTCCCACACTATTTCCAACACAAATAAGACTCAAAAGAACACTTGTTGGACATAGTGTGAGAACCATCACTCGAACCCTCAAGATTTTTCAAATAGTTAGCCTTTGGCTTAGCTCTTTTTAATGAAAATAGGCAATAAAAGAGGGCAAGGAACATCGTACGACCATTAGTAGGGGTATAGTGACAACTTAAGCGTGGAATGCTCCCCCTAAAATGGACGAACGTAGAGGATGCTCAAACTTAACCGAAAAAGAACGAGCAAACAACAAACATGCATATGCAATGCATTACTTGAATTTGAATCTAGTTGCTTGTCAAGTTTAAACCACGATTAAGCTTCTTCACACGCTTTGGGGCGGTTATCCTAACCGCGTTAGACAAGCCTATGTGCACGTACATAATTTAAACATGAATGCAAGGTACCAACACAGGATCATCTTTTAGTGAAGTTACTTAGATCAAGCACATTTAGTTCACTTCTCAACCTACAAAAGGTTACTTCATCAAGTGGTTTTGTGAAGATATCCGTCAATTGATCTTCACTTCCTACACCAACTAGGGAGATATCTTTCTTTGAAACATGATCCCTTAGAAAGTGATGACGGATATCGATGTGCTTAGTGCGGGAGTGTTGAACCGGATTGTTTGCAAGTTTTACTGCACTTTCATTATCACAAAGAAGTGGTACACTTTTAAGCTCAACACCATAGTCTAGACGAGTTTGTTTCATGTATAGGATTTCTGCACAACAAGCTTCGGTGGCTATGTATTCCGCTTTCACGGTACACAAAGCCACACTATTTTGTTTCTTAGATGACCATGATACAATGGATCTTCCAAGCAAATGGCAACCTCCAGAGGTACTCTTCCTATCAACTTTGCAACTGGCATAATCCGAATTGGAATAGCCTATTAGTTGAAAAGTAGCTCCTTTGGGATACCAAAGGCCAATGCTTGGTGTGTGCTTTACATATCTAAGGATTCTTTTTACGGCACTTAGATGGGATTCCTTAGGTTTTGCTTGAAACCTAGCACACATGCACACACTAAACATGATGTCGGGCCTAGATGCGGTAAGATATAACAAACTACCAATCATAGAACGGTAGAGAGTTTGATCAATAGGTTTACCGTCCTCATCAAGGTCGAGGTGTCCATTTGTAGGCATTGGGGTCTTGATAGGCTTACAATCTTCCATCTTGAACTTCTTTAGCACATCATTGGTATACTTCTCTTGAGATACAAATGTGTCTTCTCTCAATTGCTTCACTTGAAACCCAAGGAAGAAGGTAATCTCTCCAATCTTGGACATCTCAAATTCCTTCGACATCAAGTCACCAAACTCCTTGCAATGATCTTCATTCGTTGAGCCAAAGATAATATCATCAACATACACTTGACAAATGAAGATATCTCCATCTTGCTTCTTGGTGAATAGTGTTGTGTCAACCTTCCCAATAGTGAATCCCTTCTTGAATAGGAAGTCCCGAAGATGCTCATACCAAGCTCTAGGGGCTTGCTTTAGCCCATATAGCGCCTTGGACAACCTATAAACATGGTTAGAATATCTAGGGTCCTCAAAATCGGGAGGTTGATTGACATAGACTAGTTCATTTATGAAACCATTTAAGAATGCACTTTTCACATCCATTTGATATAACTTCATATCATGGTGTGATGCATATGAAAGGAGGATACGTATGGCTTCAAGTCTTGCAACCGGTGCAAAGGTCTCCCCAAAATCCAAGCCTTCAACTTGGGAGAACCCCTTTGCAACTAGCCTTGCCTTGTTTCTAACCACTTGACCTTGATCATCTTTCTTGTTGTGGAACACCCACTTAGTTCCTATCACTCTTGCATCTTGTGGCTTTTCTTCTAGAGTCCATACTTGATTCTGAGTGAAGTTGTTCAATTCTTCATGCATAGCATTCACCCAATCCGGATTCTCAAGCGCTTCCTCTACACTAGTAGGCTCAACACAAGAAACAAAGGAGTGATGTTCAATAAATGAAGCAATATTTTGGGACCGAGTCATTACTCCCCTTGAAGGACTCCCAATGATGAGTTCTTGTGGATGGGATTGGAGTATGGGTGTGGATCTTTTATCAGCCACTTGAGGAGGAGGTGTAGGTGCATCAACATCTTGAGCTTGGGCCTCTACTTGAGCTTGAGGGATGAATGTATCTTCATTTGTTTCCCTCATTTTATCATCATCATCTTGAGGCCCTTATGATGTAGAAGGTTGAGCACTTGCATCAACTTCAACCACCACTTGATCTTCTTCATTGGGGTTGATTGCACTGGTAGGCATGTTCTTCATAGCCTTCCTCAATGGTTCATCACCTACATCATCAAGATTCTCATTTGCTCCTTGGGAGCCATTAGTCTCATCAAATTCCAAGTCATACGTTTATTCAACTAAGCCGGTGGCTTGGTTAAATACACGGTATGCTTTGGATGTCAAAGAATACCCAACTAGGAAACCGATATCACATCTTCTTTGAAACTTCCCTAGATGTTGACGCTTCTTGTAGATGTAGACCTTGCACCCAAAGACCCTAAAGAATGATATATTCGGCTTCTTTCCATTAAGCAACTCATATGGTGTCTTCTTCAAGAATCTTTGGATAAACAATCTATTGGAAGCATAGCATGCAGTATTGATAGTTTCGGCCCAAAACTTCTCCGGGGTGTCATACTCATCTAGCATGGTTCTTGCAAGAGAAATTAGTGTCCGGTTCTTCCTCTCAACCACTCCATTTTGTTGAGGTGTGTATGTTGCGGACACTTCATGCTTGATCCCAACTTCATCACAATAATCTTCAATCTTTGTGTTGATGAACTCGGTGCCATTGTCACTTCTTATTTTCTTGATCTCTACATCAAATTCATTTTGGGCTCTCTTGGCAAACTTCTTGAATGAGCTTGTGGCTTCTCCTTTGTCATGAAGAAAGAACACCCATGTGTATCTTGAATAGTCATCCACAATCACAAGACAAAAGAGGTTGCCTCCCAAACTAGCATATGTTGTAGGTCCAAATAGATCCATGTGTAGAAGCTCAAGAACTCTTGATGTTGACATGAATGCTTTGTGGGGGTGAGTGTTGGCAACTTGCTTGCCGGCTTGACATGCACTACAAAGCTTATCCTTTTCAAACACAACATCCTTGATGCCTCTAATCATTTCCTTCTTCAATAGATTCTTGAGAGTAGACATTCCAACATGAGCTAGCCTTCTATGCCACAACCAACCAAGAGATGACTTAGTGAATAAGCATGTTTGGAGGTTGGCATCATTTGATGAGAAATCCACAAGGTAGAGGTTATTGTGCCGAAAGCCTTTGAATATGACTTGAATATCATCAATCTTTGACACAATGACTTCATTTGGAATGAACAAGCATTGGAAACCAAGATCACACAATTGGCCAACCGAGAGTAAGTTGAAGCTTAGTGATGCAACTAGCAAGATATTTGATATAGAGTTGTCATTTGAGATTGCCACTTTTCCAAGTCCTTTGACCTTTCCCTTTGAGTTGTCCCCAAATGTAATCTTCTCTTGATTATTGACATCTTCTTCTATTGAGGTGAACATCCGGGGGTCACCGGTCATGTGTTGAGTGTATCCACAATCTATCACCCAATGACTTCCACCGGTCTTGTAGTTACACACACAAGAGATCAAGCTTGTTGTTTAGGCACCCATTGAGTACAGGGGCCCATTGCTTTCTCTACTAGTGACTTAGCCACCCAAAGTGTCTTTGGCCTATTCTTGTTGGGTGGTCCTAGGAACACAACAAGTGGCTTTCCCTCGACATCCTTGTTGATGACATAGTGAGCATTGTATGCAAAAGGCCTAGTGTGCTTGGGCAAGGGTTGTGGAGGTGGAGTCACACAATCATGAGCAAAGTGTCCTTACTTCCCACACTCAAAGCATGTCTTCATCTTTGGCTTTGGCTTTGCTTGATAGAAGTACTTGGCTTGTTGTTGATATTGAGCTTTGTCTTTAGCTTTGGTCTTCTTCACTTGAGCGGACTTGTAGCCAAGACCGGCTTTGTCATTCTTCATGACGGTGTTCATAAGGAGCTCACTTTGAAGATTGTGGCCCTTTGTGAACTTCTCCATTCCAATGGCTAGATGGTTCTTCTCATTCTTTAGCCTCTTGTTCTCTGCTCTAAGCATATCAACTTCAAGTGCCACATCATAGTCTTCATCTTGTGACTCAATCACAATTGACTTGGTTGATTTGATCTTGACAAGATCTTGCTTGAGCTTCTCATTCTCACTCTTGATCTTGACATAGTCATCATAGTGATCAGCCACAACCACTTGCTTGCCTTTTCACTTAGGCTCTTGCTCAATGGCCTCATCAATCAAGTCATCACAAGAAGTGCCAATGTCTATCTTGACAATGGGGTTAGCAACAATAGGCAAAGCATCTTCAAGACATTCATTTTCTATAAGGATAGTATCATAGTTCATTTTTACTTCGGTGTACTCTTCCCTAAGCTTGTTGCATCTTTCTCTAAGCTCTTGTGATGTCCTCTCTAGCTTATCATGTTTCTCTTTTAGCTCTTTGAGAGAGGATTTGAGCTCCCTAGCATGTGAGGATAAGGATTTGTTTTCAGTAATTAGCTCATCACTAGCATTGGATGTTATTTCAAGTTTGTCTTGCAAGTCAACATTTTCTTTTTCAAGCTCTTCATTTTTAGCTTGCTCCTTCTTCACAATTTTAGTATACTTAGTGAGCAATTTTATGAGTTCATCATAAGAAGGAGCTTGGTATTCCTTTTTACTTTCACTACCACTATCATCACTATCATCACTATCCTCTACTTTGGATTGTACCTTCCAGTCACCCTTGGCCATAAGGCATAGGTGTGTAGAGGATGTAGTGGAGGAAGACGGTGGTGGTGGAGGAGGCAATGAAGTTCCAATGACTAGTGCGGCCACCTTCTCATCATCACTATCATCGTCGGATGAATCACTTGAATCTTCAATATCGGTTAACCAATCACCAACTATGTATGCCTTGCCATCTTTCTTCTTTTGGTGTTGGAACCTCTTCTTCTTGAAGCCATCTCTCTTCTTAAGTGGCTTCTCATCTTTCTTCTCATCGTCACTTGACTCATCTTTTTTCTCTTTGCCATTCTTGTACTTCTTCTTGTACTTGTCCTTCTTGGGCTTGGTGCATTGGTGAGCTAGATGGCCAAGATCACCACAATTGAAGCAATCCATTTCCGACAATGGCTTCCTCTTGTTGCTAGTGAAGAACTTCTTCTTTCTTGAATCAAACTTGACACCGCTCTTGTTTAGCTTCTTTAGCATCTTGGTTGTCTTCTTCACCATTAGAGCGATGTTTGAGTCATCATCATCTTCACTTGAGGTATCATACACCACCTTTGACTTGCCCGTGTCATGGCTAGCTTTGAAGGCCAAGTCTTTCTTCTTGGTGGATGATGAAGCTTCATCTTCTTTGTGGAAGTGCATGTACATCTCATGTGCATTGATCTTTCCTAAGACTTGAGTTGGTGTATATTTGGAAAGATCACCTTGATGCAACACGGTCACAATGTTGGCATACTTGGCAATTGGAAGCACACAAAGAATCTTCCTCACAACGTCGGCTTCATCCATTTGCTTTAGCCCAAGAGCATTCAATTCTTCTACAAGAACATTTAGGCGTGAGTACATTTCATTAGCATTCTCATGAGCAAGCATGGTAAAAGCATTCATCTTATTCATGACTAAGTGATATCGCTCTTCCTGCTCGCTCTTTGTGCCCTCATGAAGAGCACAAATGTTCTTCCACAACTCATGTGCGTTCTTTGAGGTTAGCACATGGTTGAACACATCCTTGCCAATGCCCCTAAAGAGGGTGTTGCGGGCTTTGGCATTCCACTTCTCATAGTGGACTTTGTCACCGAATGGTTCTCCATCATAGGTCAGAAAACCATCGGTGGCGGCTTTGAGCACACCAACATCTAAGGCTTCGAGGTAAGCCTCCATACGCACTTTCCAATATGGAAAGTCGTCTCCATCAAACATGGGCGGCGGTCCATCCCCATGGGACATCTTGCTCTAGGCGGTGAAGCCTAATTTAGAGCAACACGGCTTTGATACCAATTGAAAGGATCAAGATGCCCAAGGGGGGGGGGTGAATTGGGCTCTTTTAATTTTCTAAGCAATAATTAAAACCTATCAAGAGCCAATTAACCCCCTAGTGCTTTTCCATGTGTGTCCTAGCTAAACAAGCAAGACAAGACAATGAAAGCGGTAAAGCCCTATGCAATTCTACTCAAGCAACAAGAATATAAAGCGGAAAGTAATGCTTAAGAGTAAATGCAATAAGTAAGGAGTAGGGGCAAAGGAAATTGACACGACGACATTTTGCCGAGGTATCGAGGAGTCGACACTCCCCCTAGTCCTCGTTGGAGCACCCGCGCAAGGGTATCGCTCCCCCTTAGTCCGCGCAAGGACTAAGTGCTCTCTATGGGCTGATTCTTCGCCACTCCGGCTCGGTGAATCGCCCACAACCGATCACAATCGAACTTGGATCATCCACAAGGAACACCACCGGATGATCACCAAGCAAACCTCCGCGAAACCGTCTAGGTGATGTCGATCACCAAGAGTAACAAGCACTAACTCTCACTTGACCAAGGCTAGTCTAGTGATTGAATGGATGCACACTTGCTAACTCTAAGCAACTAGTGAGAATCAACACATGGAATTGCAATTCACACTCTCACAAGGCAATCTCAGCAATTGGAATGGGCAAGAGAGCTTCCATGGGGCTGATGAGGAAGTATAAATACCCCCCAAGCAAGCCCCTAGTCGTTATAGGCAAAACATGCCTCTCTGTGTCACTCCGGACGCTAGCAACAGTGAGGAAACTAGACCATGTCACATGCGTCCGGACCCCTCCCCCTCTCTCTCTGTTCTCAGCACAAAACGCCAGGCGGTCCGGACGCTGAACATGGTCCGGACGCAGGCAACCGGACAACGTCCGGATCAAAATACCCTTACTATAACTCTTTTTGAGGAGTCCGGACGTAGCCAATGGTCCGGACCCCCAAAACCGGACAGCGTCTGGATCGACAGACCCTTACTGGACCTCTTTGTGTAGGGTCCGGATGCAACCAATGGTCCGGACCCTACACTGTTCACAGCGTCCGGTCGCTCTGGCAAGACAGAGCTAACCCTAGGGATCCAGACGCATATCCAATGGTCCGGACCCTGGGTTTCACTAGCGTCCGGATCACTTTTCTTCACCTGATCAGCACACTTCCAACATGGAAGTTGCTCTATTTTGTTCAAGGACTTTTTCTAAAGCTTCCTAGTGCTAGTTTGACAAGTGTGCATCACACCTAAACACATAGCCTCTCTTAGGTCAAGCTACTAGATAGAACCCCTCTTAATAGTATGGCCAAAGGAAAAATAAAGGTGCTAAACTACTCTAAGTGTCTCTCAACTCCAATGACACTTAGACCTAGTCTAATCTTCAACCTTGTCGCCAATCCTTTGAAAACCGAAACGATTCCAATAACGGGGCACATATACCATGATAGTCCTTACAACCATCCATTACCATGACCTAACTTTCTTATTGCCGCTGCAAAACACACGTTAGTCATAGTAATCTTGCATTATCGTCAATCACCGAAACTCTAGGGGCCTAGATGCTTTCAACAACCTAGCACTAAGTGGCGTTAGAAATGTCAACAGGAGGCAGGTGGCGGTTCACGGACGGGGAGCTGCGAGGTGACGTCGTGCGCAGGGGCAGATTATGGAGTAGTGAAGCGGGGGTTACGGAGTGGAGAAGGGAATTACAGTTTTTATTTTTGACAGGAGACGGGGGAGGGGAGGGTTACGGTGCAGGGGAGTGGGATTACGGGAGGGGGTCATTAACTTTGAGGAAACGATACCATTTGAGTCCTTTTAGCGTAGGAAAGAACGATACGACTCCCGTCGTCTTCGTCATCCACCGGTGCCCTACTCCTGTCACAACGGCTCCTCTCCCCTCGCCCCCCTTCTCCCCTTCGGCTTCGTCCTCTGCCCATCGCCCTCCCCTACTGCAACTCCTAGCGCGCGGCATGAGGGGCGAGGGTTAGGGTCTCGGGCGGCGGCGGCGCTCCCAGTGGCCGGTGGCGGCTCTCTCGAAGGCCGGTTATCCCTATTGGCCTCCTCCTCCCCATAGACCTCCCCCATTGCTGCTCCCAACGTGCACAATATGACGGGTGGGGGTTAGAGTTTCAGGCGGTGGGGCTAAGCTCTCGTTGGTTGGCAGCAGCTCTTTCGGCGGCCGACGATCCCTCTCTCATTGCCCTCCCCCCATCTCCCCGTCGTCCTCACCCCCAGGACAGCCACCATGGGAGTTCCCAATTCCTGATATGTGTGTTTCATTGCAATCGAAAATAGAAGAGATTAGCATATGTGTTGACTTGTTTCTCTGTTGTGATTTGTAGGCTAAAATTCTAATTACATGGAGCTCAGTAGAAATGCTGCTGAAATTTTCTAAAGAATATATATATATATATATATATATATATATATATATATATATATATACTTGTTGATCTAAAATAGGGGTAAAAACACAAATATTATTATAATAAAATGAGGGTAAAAACGTATGGGAAAAATTGTCCTTTTTAACACCGTTAGAGAGAGTTAATAGACCAGGGGTAGACTTCACCTTCATTTTGAAAAACTAGGGGTAAAATCACAAAGTTAGAAAAACAAGGATAAAATCACCATTACGCTTAAAAGCAAGGGTAGAAACACTGAAGCCCCTAATTAATAACGCAGTAAAATGTCGATAAAGAAACAGAAAGAAAAAATAAAAGTTAAGCTCAATGGTTGATGTAAATTGGTAGCACCACAATTATGATTAAGTGCTGGGAAACAGAAACGCATAAAAGGGAAAAGAAAAATAAATCATGAAACAGAAATTGGAAACCGAAAAGAATAAGGAGAAATCGGAAATAGAAAGAAATCTGGAAAGGTCGGGAAACAGAAACATGGAGAGTTGGAGACCTATACGGGAAATAGAAACGGGAAGACGTAGACCGTCTGGAAACAAATGCATCACGGTCGATTTGTTGCTTCGCTATGTCGTTCGCCGGTGTATCTTTCATTGGCGACGGCGGGCCGTCGACATGATCTACACCAGCAGCCATCACCGCCGCCGTCACCAACAACGGTTACCACCTGCTTGTGGTGAACGGGCACTCGCGCATCAAAGACACCACCCCGAACGGCCATTGGGTAGAATCTTGGCCATTCATAGTCGGTGGCCATCGATGGCGTATCCAATTCTACCCCAACGGCAGATACACATACTTCCAGGCTAACTACGTCGGTTTTTGTCGTACTTGAACTTGATGATGACAACATTTCGGAGACTGTGAAGGCACAAATCAAATTCATATTATTTGTTGACAAGGCTAAGAAGCAACTGCCATCAAACAACATCGATGAATGCGAAGTGCATAATTTCAGTAAGGAGAGTTTGGATTGGGGCTACGGCGGTTTCCGGAATAAAACGGTGCTGGAGAAATCGGCACATATCAAGGACGACTGCATCACCATAAAGTGTAACATCACCATCATCAAGGATGTCGATTTCAACACTGCGCCGTTCGTGCTGGTGCCAACATCTGACATGCATCAACATCTCAGCAGTCTCCTTCAGTCGACAGAGGGGTCTTCCGATGTGACCTTCGAGGTCGGCAATGAGATCTTTGCTGCACATCGGTGCATGCTCGCCTGCAGGTCCGCGGTCTTCAAGGGGCTGCTCATTGGCTCCATGAATGAGAGCACGACGGCAGGTGTCGTACACATAGACGACATGGAAGCACAAGTGTTCAAGCTCCTGCTTGCTTTCATTTACAGTGACTTGGTGCCGGAGCTGGAGCAAGAAGACGATGATGTCATGTGGCAGCACTTGTTTGTGGCCGCAGATAGGTACGGGCTCCTAAGGCTAAGCCTGATATGCGAACAAAAGCTGTGTACATATATCAACAAGACTACATCGCCAACGATTATTTCGCTAGCTGAGCGGCACCATGGCCGAGGGCTCAAGGATGATTGCTTGGACTTCCTTATCAGGGCTCATGCCACCAACCCGCTGGAGGTAATGGTGCTTGGCGACCTGGACCACCTAGCTAGCACCTGCCCTCTAGTCCTCAAAGAGCTCATTGCCAAGCTTGTGTCACGTAATACTAATAAGAAGGTTAGGATTGATGTCGACGCAGCACACATCGTGGTGCCGGCGTCTGATATGCACCAGCATTTCGCTCGCCTTCTCTAGTCCGGTGAGGGAACCGATGTTGTATTCAAGGTTAGTGGCGAGAAGATACATGCACACCGCTGCGTGCTTGTGGCCTGATCTGCAGTCATAAGGGCTGAACTGTTTGGCCCCATGAAGGAGGGCACCACCACTGGTGTCATACAGATAGACAATATTTTTTTGAATTAGGGGGATCTGTTGAAACAATCTCGTACACTTATTTAGCATCGTTCTATAATTAGACAGTTGCATTACTTGCACGTTTACGTTTCCTAAACAATAGATAGTTGCATGTTAGATGAACGGTGGACAGGGCCAGAACCACGCTGCGTTCGTGGTGTGGCTACGAGTGGTCAGCGCCATGCCGTAAGAAACGCTCCCGCGCTCAAGGCGGGCACGTCGCAGAGTGAGGCGTGCATGGCGGGGGGATCGTCGGTCATGGACCGTGTAATCACCGTGAATAAATAGAAACAAAGAGACCGAGAAAAGCTGCAACGTTTGGCAGCACCATTTCTTTCGTGTTCAGTTACATCGCGAGAGCACCGGAGAAAAAGCGAGTGCAGGCGACGCCATGCGCGAGCGCAGTCACAGAGCGTTGAGAGATCGCCGTCGGCGCAGCCATTCCGGCAGCCGTCGCCTACATTTGGTATCGGAGCCGAGGGGACTTCGTCCGGCGAGGTGAAGAGGCACCGCGGTGGAGGACACTGGGTGGAGTCGTTCGCCTTGCCCGAAGAGGGACTGCCTGGTTGATTTGAGGAAGATGCTTCGTCATCAAGCGCACCGGCACACGGAGTCCGCGAGGGCTCTCTGATGTGGCTGATGCTCACCCGCTCGAATTATGCCGAGTGGGCGACCCTCATGATGTGCAACTTCGAGATCCTCGAGGTATGGGAGGCAATCGAGCCCGGTGGCGAGGGGGTGAAGAGAACCCACGATCGACAGGCCATGGGCGGAATCCTCCGTTCTGTGCCGCACGTGATGTGGCAAATGCTGGGGGAGAAGAAGACGGTGAAGGAGGCAAGGCAGGCGGTGAAGAGCATGCGCATCGGTGTCGAACGCGTGAAAGAAGCCAACGCCCATCGCCTGCTCCATGAGTCCGAGAACATCTCGTTCAAGTCTAGCGAGACCGTGGATGACTTCGCTCTGCGGATCAACTCCCTAGCGGCGGATCTGCACGTATCGGGAGAAGCCATCGAAGATACGCGTGTCGTGAAGAAGATGTTGTGCGTCCTCCCCAAGCAGTACCAATCAGTCGCCTTCTCCATCGAGACTTTACTCGATCTGAAAACTTTGACGATCGAGGAGCTCGTTGGGCGGCTGAAGATGGCGGAGGAATGTCTCAGGATCGAGATCGTCACTGACAATGCCGGAAAACTCCTGCTGACAGAGGAGGACTGGACAGCGAGAAATCGCCATCAAATCAAGTCTGAATCATTGGCTTCGTTAGGAGGAGAGAAGAAGGCCTGGAAGTCGAAGAACGGTGATCGTGGCGACAAGAAGGAACTAGTTGTCAAACTGACAACCATGGGCACACCAAGGCGCAAGGGGCGGTGTAGGAACTGTGGCATCTATGGCCACTAGCAAGGAGACTGCAAGAAGCCCAAGAAAGATCGCAGGGAAGAGGCACACAATGTGCAGGCCGACACCGAAGAGCCAACGATCCTTCTGGCCACGGTGAACGTTGTGCGCGTGTCCCCGCGCAACGTCGAGCCGGTGGCAAGGAGATCGGTGTGTCATCAAGTGCACATCAATGAGGAGAAGGTGTTCCTCGCCGATCAAGGAGAAAATGAGGGTCCGTTGGTCCTTGACAGCGGGGCCAGTAATAACATGACAGGGCGTCGTGACGTGCTCGCGTCGCTGGACACATCGGTGGGGGGAACAGTCCGCTTCGGAGATGGATCACTCGTCGACATAGAGGGCATCGGCACAGTGCTGCTACAGACAAAGAAGCAGGGGCATATCGCCCTCTCTGAGGTATATTTCATTCCCAAGCTCAAAAGCAGTATTGTTAGCCTAGGCCAGTTAGAAGAGGGAGGTTGCAATGTGTTGACACCGTTTTTCGACATGTGTCAAATGGGCTGACGCTTGACTGGTCAACGGCCGTTCTCCATCGATAGTGCCGATGGAAGAGTGCTGCGGGAAGACTAAGTGTTTTGCCGATGGAAGCTGATGAGCTTTGCCGACAAGATCAGTAAAGTCTTGCTGAAACTGATTGCCGATGAAGAGTCCTTGTCGATTGCCGATGAGGGGTCGTTGCCAACTGCCGATGAAGGGTCATTGCCGATTGCCGATGAGGGGTTATTGCCGATTGTCGATTGGGGATGATTGGTGAGTTCCTGGCACAAGGTCGCTAATCGAAAATGTTGCCGATTGCTAATCAGGAAAGTGTTGCCGATGCCGATGGGCGTGACAGCGCTTGATGACAGCCGAAGGTTACTGATGGTCAAAAGAAGGAAGGCGCAGATTAAAGGGATCTGCCGATGGAAAGTTTCCATCGAGAAGAAGTATAAGGAAACTGGTGTTTTGTGCCAGTATTATTATAGTAGTTTGAGTCCGACTCTTGCATGGGTCGCTTATTTTCCCTTAAAATAGGTGTGTTTGTTTAGGAAATGAATATTATTATCCGGCTCCTGCGCGAGTCAGTTTCCTTTAAAGTAGAAGTTTGTTTTAGGAAGGATATGTGTCGTGTCTTTGTACAACTCTCCATGCGAGAGTATAAATATGTGCTCGAGGGCTATGGAATAACAATCAATCCAATTCAAAACAAACCAATTCTACTTTTATCTTACTTTTATCGCAATTTACCTTTTACTGCATTAGCTATAGTTTTTCAACGAGTTCTTCAAGCTTTCGACGGGCTGCATCACCTTGATCTCCGTCAAATCCTTGCTAGTTCCGCGTGGGAGTACCTCTAGGCTTTGGCAATCCGGGCGCATCGCTGTTTGCCTCGTCTAGCTCTGCTCTAGTTACCCTTGATCAATCTGAGCCTTGACGTCCAGGCGCATCGCTGTCGTCTCGTTCAGCTTGTTCTAGTTATCATCCTTGTCGATTGATTGGTCAAATCGACTGGCACGCCCTCGACATCGAGCTTTGGGTAATAGCCCGAGGTGTTCACAGATCTGACGCTTTTTGTGTCAACACCTCTTTTGGCACGCTCGGTGGGACCAGATTATACAAATCTACACATTCGGCATGGCTGATCACGCCGATGTCAACCAGAGGAACGTCATTGAAGTGTCTGAGGCCGATCTGAAAGATGATCAGAAGCAGGCCATGGAGCGGGCTATGGAGGAGTACAAACAGCTGTATCTCAAATCCTTCAGCCTCAGCAGGAGTGGCGAAGCAATTCAGAAACAGGATCCGCCGTTGCCACGGCAGGTCACGTACGACGCCAACCCTGGTAAGCTACAAGAGATGGTTAATGCCGCTGTAAGTCAAGCTTTGATTAACCACTCCAGCGTGCTATCCAATACTGTCTACAATGCTGTCGCACAAACTTTCAAAGAAGGACATGCACCGCGATATGTCGGTCTAGCGTACCATCAACCTGGATTTGCATCTACAAGCCCATCGGCGGCCCAAATGGCGTCTTCCACCCCTGTGGAACCGTATGCCGATGTGGCTACATCACCAAGACCGAACGCTGACGACACTACCAAGTTCAATGCAGATCCGGCCGCGTCAGCGACTTCAGGGCCAGCCCCCGCTAACTCGTGGGGATACGGTATGCCTCCGAATCTATATGCTGGTTCTAATCTGGTGCAGGGAGACGGTTCAGCCTGGAGGAATTCTACGGCATCGGCAACACAATCACAGCCGATGGCTCATATGATGCACAACTCTGCGCCTGCTCCTACCATACAAGTGCCATCAGATGACCTCCAAGTAATCCCCAAGATACCTCTGATGCCACCATCGGCAAGCTCCGTGCCGATGCAACATATCACAACCGCCGGCTGTCAATCTCTGGCGGCAAATTCTCAAGCTGGAGTGTTGATTCCCCAAGGTAACCTGGTGATCAATTGCTCTAGAATTCAAGAGCCGCATGCTCCGGTCAGCTATCAGCCATCGGCAAGTCACATGTCGATGCTTTATAATCCTGGATGTGTCAACTAGCCGCCGGCTCAGCAGCCTGGTGCGCCGATGCTTTATTATGGAGGCCCAACTTACACTCAGAGCGGACCATCGGTACAACAACCGATGAATGTGATGGTTCAGCCAGCTCCGCTAAGTGTGCCAAACTATCCATCGGTAAGTCAGCCGATGCATAGCGTCCAGATGACTGGTGCTACGCCCGCGACTACTGCACATCTTCAAGAGGCGCGTCAGCCGACTCCACCAGTCGACAATCAGCCAATGAGTCGGCAAGAGCAGGACGCATACTGGGTCGGTAAGATTGCCGAAGTCATGAAAGAGCAATTCGGTATCAAACCCAAGGTCAACACGTACTCCTATCGGACCCCGTACCCGCCTGCATATGACTTGATTCCTCTTCCAAATCGGTACAAGGTGCCCGATTTTACCAAGTTCTCCGGCCAAGACGACACGTCGACAATGGAGCATATCAACCACTTCATTATTCAGTGTGGAGAAGCTGCCAGCAGGGAGGAGTTAAGGGTGAGATTGTTCTCTTCGTCATTGTCTGGATCGGCATTCACATGGTTCATATCGTTGCCTTCAAATTCTATAATTACATGGGCCGATCTGGAGAGGCAATTTCACAAATACTTCTTTGCTGGCATACATGAGAAGAAGCTTACCGATTTGGTCAAGATGAGGCAACGCAACGATGAACCGGTAGAGAGCTTCGTGCAAAGGCTGCGGGACGTGAAGAACAAGTGCTACAGTCTGGTGCTTGATGATCGGCAACTAGCAGATTTGGCCTTCCAAGGGTTACTGCCGCATATCAAGGACAAGTACGCGTCCCAGGAGTTTGAGAGCCTAAGCCACCTGGTGCAGAGGATTGCCGATCAAGATATCAAAGCCTTTGAGCCCAGGAAGACTTGGAATAAGAAGGTAACCTTCATCGGGAAAGAAGAAGACTCTGGATCGGATGAAGAACTGAACGTCGATGCGGCCGAATGGGTGAAGGATAAGAAGCCTGTGTCTTGTCCGTTCGGCCAAAAAGAAACTGAGAGGTTCACCTTCGACATCACCAAGGCCGATAGGATGTTTGACTTGTTGCTACAAGAGGGGCGAATCAAGTTGGCGCCCAACCAAGTGATTCCATCGGCCGAAGAGCTCAAGAAGATTAGGTACTGCAAGTGGCATAATGCAACCTCACACAGTACCAATGACTGCAAAGTATTCAGGCAGCAGTTGCAGTTGGAGATCGAGTCTGGGCGTATCAAGTTTGAAAACTCTAAAGTCCAGAAACCGATGAAGATAGATCAACACCCATTCCCAAACAATATGGTGGAGATCAGTGAAAATACCAGAGTGTTGACATCGGAAGCTGCCAGAAAGAACTCATCAGTAGACCCTGGTTACCAAGCGCCTGAGCACGATGCAAGGAGGTTTGCCGATGACAGAAGGGGTAAGAAGGTTGCCGATGAAGGTAACAGTGCCGACAGGGCTCCTGGGGTTGTGATCACGCACAAACAGCCAAGGCGAAGTCATCGGCAATCACGTGAAGAATGGTATCAGCAAGAAGAAGAGGAGCATCGGGAATGACTTCGACACAAGGACCACTGGAGGTGTCCTTTCTTCGTTCATTGCTGGGAAGAAGGCATCAAGCTGCCCACTGCCGATAACTGTCCAGAATGCAATGGGTACTACACAGCCGATCGGTCAGGTAAGCGACCTTGTTTTGATGATCAGGCACCCAAGTACACCAGGCTACTCAGAGAGAATAGATCAGCACATGACCGACTGGGGGGCAAGCTCAGTGCCCATGATCGGCTTGTCAGGCGTGTTGACCAGGGGGGCTGGAGGAGATGGCCAATGCTAGAGTGCCCGACGAAAAGATATTCTCCAGAGATCCCAACATCAGAAGAAGTGCCGATGTAAGCGGTGAGAAGCAGCACCAACCCGTCTGGAAGACCAAGCTTCCTCCATGGTGCCCTAAGGGTTTGACTAAGACCCAGAAGAGGAGGATTCAGCGCCAGCACCGTGACGACCTGTATGACAGTGCAGAACCCTCGGGAGAGAAGCAATGGAGGCCGAAGCGTAAGGACAGGGACCCATCGGCAGATATAAACATGGTTGTCATGTTGCCGATGGAGTTCATGGCGCCCGTCAGCGATGATGAAGAGACTACCGATGTGGCACAATTGGTGTTGGACCCGATGACGGCTATCTTTGAAAAGTCTGCCGAAGATGAGAGGCAGCACTTAAGGGCTCTGTTTGTTAAGGGCAAAGTAGATGGTCAGGCGATGACCAAAATGCTAGTGGATGGTGGCGCGTCGATCAATATAATGCCCTATGTCGTATTCAGAAAGCTTGGCAAAGGTGATCACGACTTGGTCGAAACCGACATGAAGCTCAAGGACTTCGAAGGCAACATGTCAACCGCCATGGGAGCCGTATGCGTTGACTTAACCATCGACAGTAAGACTTTGCCGACAACGTTCTTTGTAATCAGCGGCAAAGGCACGTACAACTTGCTCCTCGGAAGGGATTGGATCCATGCTAATTGCTGTATCCCTTCTACTATGCATCAGAGCCTGGTACAGTGGATCGGGGACAGAATTGAAGTCGTCCGCGGTGAAGCCCCATCTACTGTTGCATCGGCAGAGTTGGACACTTATGAGCAGACTAGGTGTATATCTGGCGAAGCCTGGGATAAAGAGTTCCTCAAAGTTGCCGATTACCGCATCAAGCCGATCCAAGTAGTCGGTCCTAAGGAGGAGTCTTAATGGATCAGTTCGCCGATGACGGAAAATTGGGGCAGGGCTTCACGTCTGCCGATGACTTGCTCGAGGTCGACATCGGCGATGGTAGTAAACGTGGGCCTACTTTTATTAGTGCTAAGTTAGATTCCCAATGTAAGCAACAGTTAATCGATTTATTGAAAGAGAATAAAGATTGTTTTGCTTGGGATTATACAGAGATGTCTGGTTTAGACCAATCAATAGTTGAACATCGGTTACCCATCAAGTCTGGTTTTCAGCCATATCGGCAGCCGGCACGCCGATGCAATCCTACTATCTTACCCGATATTAAGGCTGAGATTACCAAGTTGATCGAGGCTGGATTTATTCGGCAATGCCGATATGCCGATTGGATCTCTAATGTGGTTCTTGTGTATAAAAAGAATGGAAAACTCCGAGTTTGCATTGATTTCAGGAATCTGAACAAGGCTACGTCGATGGATGGCTACCCGATGCCTGTTGCCGATCTGCACCAAATTATTAGCTTTATGGATGGTAATGCTAGGTATAATCAAATATTCATGGCTGAAGAAGACATATCCAAGACTGCTTTCCGATGTCCAGGTCACGTTGGCTTATTTGAGTGGGTAGTCATGACTTTTGGCTTGAAGAATGCCGGTGCTACTTATCAGAGGGCAATGAATTTTATCTTTCATAAGTATATCGGCACAATAGTTGAAATCTACATCGATGACGTGGTGGTTAAGTCTGGAGACTTCAAAAGGCATCTTGCCGATTTGCGGAGGATATTAGAGTGCACGAGGGAGCATGGATTAAAGATGAATCCTAATAAGTGCGCGTTTGGCGTATCGGCAGGGTAGTTTCTGGGTTTCATGGTGCATCAGAGAGGCATTGAAATCGGCAGAAAGTCTATTGATGCAATTAACAGGGTAGTTGCTCCCACAAACAAGACTGAGTTGCAATCTCTGATCGGCAAGATTAATTTCATTAGAAGATTTATATCCATTCTGTCTGGTAAGATTAAATCTTTAAGTCCTCTGTTAAAGTTGAAAGCCGATCAAGAGTTTATATGGAGAGAAGAGCAGCAGACAGCCTTAGAAGAGATTAAAAGATACTTGGTAAATCCTCCAGTCTTAGTTCCACCTCAACACGGGAAGCCTTTCAGGTTATATTTGTCTGCCGATGACGGTGTTATCGGATCAACCTTAATTCAAGAGTTTGAGGGGAAAGAGCGTGTAATATATTACCTGAGCAGAAGATTGGTGGATGCTGAAACCAGGTATTCGGCTATAGAAAGATCGTGCTTATGTTTATACTTCTCTTGTATTAAATTAAGACATTATTTACTGTCGGCCGAATGCACTGTTGTCTGCAAAGATGATGTGGTCAAGTACATGTTGTCAATGCCGATTTTGAGTGGACGAATCGGTAAGTGGATTTTGGCGCTATCAGAGTTTGACCTAAGGTATGAATCGGCTAAAGCTGTTAAGGGTCAGGTAATGGCTGATTTCGTTGCTTAGCACTGCAATGTGGTGAGCTTTGTTGAGATTGCTCCTTGGGCTCTATTCTTTGATGGGTCTACGTGCAAGGATGGAGCAGGTATCGGTATTCTGTTGATTTCACCCCGAGGACAGAGGTATGAGATTTCATTGTCGATTGTTGCTATTTCGACAAACAATCAGGCTGAGTACCAGGCTTTGCTTAAGGGGTTGGAACTACTCAGGGAGGTGCGTGCCGATGCTGTTGAAATCTTCGATGATTCCATGTTGGTGATTAATCAGTTGATCGGGACATATGAGTGCCGAAGCGAAGTGTTAATTGCAGCCCATGAGCGGTGTTTGCAGTTGTTAAAGGAGTTCAAAGAATACCTCCTTGAACACATTCCAAGGTTGCATAATGAAGAGGCCAATCGGTTAGCACAGAATGCCTCAGGATATCAGCCGATTCAGGAAGTCACGACATCGATAACAGTTGTCGATGACTGGAAAAAGGAGATTGCCGATTACTTGAGGGATCCGTCCAGGAAAGTTGAGAGGCGTCTAAGGTTCCAAGCTACTAAGTATGTGCTCCTTGATAATGAGTTGTATTATCGGACAATTGATGGGGTTTTACTTAGATGTCTTGGCAAAGAGGAATCAAAAGAGTTGATGGGTGAGATCCATGAAGGTGTATGTGGAGCGCATCAATCGACATTCAAGATGAAGTGGATGATTAGGCGGAATGGATATTATTGGCCAACAATCCTTGAAGATTGCTTCAATTATTTCAAAGGGTGCCAGGACTGTCAGAAGTTTGGTAATGTGCAAAGGGCACCTACATCGGCAATGAATCCTATAATCAAGCCTTGGCCGTTCAGAGGATGGGCTATTGATCTCATCGGCCAAATTTATCCGCCATCAAGTAAGGGGCACAAATTCATACTTGTTGCTACCGATTACTTTACCAAGTGGGTCGAAGCAATCCCCTTGAAGAAGGTGACGTCGGCAAACATGGTAGATTTCGTTAAGGAGCACATCGTTTACCGATTCGGTATTCCTCAGACTATCACTACCGATCAAGGGACCATGTTCACATCGGGAGAGTTTGATGACTTTGCAGTTAGCATGGGTTTCAAGGTGTTGAATTCTTCTCCTTATTATGCTCAGGCTAATGGTCAAGCTGAAGCGACTAATAAGGGAGTCATTAAGCTTATAAAACGTAAAATTGAAGAGAACCCTAGAAGGTGGCATGTAGTCTTAAACGAAGCTTTGTGGTCGTATCGGATGGCTTGTCATGGTGCAACCAAGGTCTCGCCGTATCAGTTGGTTTATGGACACGATGTTGTCCTACCTTGGGAAATCAAAACTGGTTCTAGGCGACTATCTTTTCAGGATCAATTGACGACCGATGATTATATTACTCTGATGAAAGATGAGTTAGAAGATTTGGCAGGTCATCGGTTGAGAGCATTAGTTAGTATTGAAGAGAACAAAAAGAGGGTTGTCCGATGGTATGATAAGAAAGTAAAAGTAAAGGAATTTGCCGATGGCGATTTGGTTTGGAAGTTGATTTTACCGATTGGGACTAAGAGCTCTAAATTTGGGAAGTGGTCCCCTAATTGGGAAGGTCCTTATCGGGTAAAACAGTCTGCTCCTGGTAATGCGTACATTTTGGAAACTCTCGAAGGAGTGGCGTTTTCTAGGGCAATCAACGGCAAATACTTAAAAAGATATTACCCTAGCATATGGGTAGATGCATAGTGCTCAGTCGGATGCCGATGAAAAGAAAAATTATAAAACATCGGTAAAAACAAACTGGCCTTATATTACAAATCAAGATCAAGTGTCAAGTTACAATTCTCGCTGATACAACAGACAAATTACAGTAAGGAGTGGATAACTGATATCGCGCATAGGTGAATTTGCTCTATTTCGTCCATCTCCTTGGCATCGGCGTCGGCAGAACCCTCGACCGGCTTGATCTTCTTCTTCCACAGTATAGCTTGTTGCGCGTTCTAGTCCCTTTCTTGCTGCAGAACCTTGATGGAGTCGGACAGTTGAGTTTTCTGCTGGTTGGCTGCCGTCAGATCCCCCTCAACCTTTTGTAGCTCCGCCAGTAGCTCCTCTTTCCTTGCCGACAGTCGGGAGATTTCTTGATCAAGGTTACCGATGGAAACTTTTGCTTGACCAATGCTTCTGTGCTTCTCATCGGCAAGGTGTTTGAATTTGAGCTTCTCTTCCTCGCTCTTGGCTTGGGCAGCTCTATCGGCAATGCGACGAATGAGCCTCTGGTACTGGATCTGTTTGATGTCAATAGAGGCTGCCTGGAGAAGGGTTTCCGCTGCATCGGCAGAAAGATGACATTGGATATCCTTGAATATAATCCTTGCCGCCGATGAGTCCTGGACAAGTTGAGATGTGTCTTGCAGCAGTAAGGAAAGCAGTTCTTCAAGTCTGGACTTGATTTCTGCCGATAGAGTGGGGACGGAGCTTTCTTCTTCATCGTCATCGGGGACGTTGACGGCAAAAGAAAATAGGCTGTCCGTTTGAAGGCGGCCTTGGCGCTCATCTTCGTTTTGAAGGTTTAAGCTGTAGGAGAAGAGGCTGTCCGGAGAATCTTGGGCCTGAAAACAGAGGTTAAAATATGCCGATTGT
This sequence comes from Microstegium vimineum, assembly GCA_022036555.1. Lineage (NCBI taxonomy): Eukaryota > Viridiplantae > Streptophyta > Magnoliopsida > Poales > Poaceae > Microstegium > Microstegium vimineum. The sequence goes on along the minus strand of CM039128.1, from coordinate 8,778,767 downwards.
AAAACTATAAGCTTTAAGGAAATCGACTTACCGTCTTGAAGCAGATCTCCTGCCTGGGACTTGGCATTCTGGATGGTCCAGCTTCATCCTGAACATCGGCAGCGGATGCCGATGACTGGGCCCTTGTTGGAGAGGCAGCCGACGCCGCTGGTGCTGGTATAGTTGTAGCCGACGTCGCCTCCGATGTAGTGGCAGTTTCTTGTGGCGGTTCCATTCTGACATCAGGGATTTGGGTCGATGGTGCCGATGCCGACGTCGCTGCTACTGCGGGAGGTTGAGTTGTTTCTTCGCCGGGTAGTCTGGCCGATTGTGCCGATGAGGATGCTTCCGCTATCATGGCGGGTGGGGTTATCTCTTGAACCGGGACGTCGTCCATCGGTCGATCAGGAACATTTACCGATGGAGGCTCTGCTGATGACCCACCGGTGGTTGGCGCAACTGAAGTCGATGGAGGTTCGGCCGATAACCCACCGGTAGTTGGTGCGATTGGGATCGAAGGCAGTCCTGCTGGCGGCACATCGGCAGCTGATGGCGCAGTTGGAGCCGATGGTGGAGGAGAAGCTAGCCTCAAGCGCCTCTTCTTCGTCGGCGCAGGAGCAGGGGAGCCAACCCGCTTGGATGAAGACCGGGGGGCATCGGCAGCCGGGCGGGAAGGCGTTTGCCTGCTGGAAGCAGATGCCGATGACATACAAAGCAAGTTATGCAAGATAAATGTTGCCGATAAAACAGTACGTAATCGGTACGGGTAAAAGCGAGTTTACTGCATAAACCCGTGTCAGGGCAACGGCAGCGGCCGATGTAGCCTGGGTTTTTGTGGGGTGTCGGCGCGGGTACCTGTTGAGGCGTGAAGGCGGCCAGCGTCGGAGCTCTGGTGCCGATGATCGATATGGGGCCCATTATCCGAAGATTAAAGGGCCTACCACTGTTACTAATTGTAGGAACCGGATCATCGGCCTGTCAGGCGTAAGGGTGCAAAGGAGTTAGGCGTTAATACCGATGATAAATAAAGTAATGAAAGTACATCGGATAGCAGACTTACTGCGTCGTCAGGGATGATGTAACTGGCGTCGATCAAGTGCCGATAATAGTGCGAAGACTTGGCGAGTAGCTGGCACTTCCACTCTTGCCACCAAGACTTGAATTCGTTGGTGATGAAGGAGGTTGGCGACCAGGAAGATAATTCGAGGTCTGACAGGTCGGCATTGGTAGGAAGGCTGATGACTTTATTCCAGTCCAGATTACTAGAGATTGTCTCCCTAGGTTTTACTACTCTGGAGAAGCAGAGCTTGATCGGCAGTTGGCCGAATGCCAGTTGTCTCGCTGCTGCCGATGGGTAGTAAAACTCATAGGATGGTGGAGTGTTCTTCCCAGATCCAAAGATATTCACTGGGATGGCTCGGGGAGTAATGCTGGCTCTCATAATTGCTTGGTTCTCAGGCGAGCTCATGTCAGACAAGTTGAACAGCAACGGGAACTGGTTGTGTTCGTCAAGATATGGCCACCAGGCCCGTTCCGAGGAGGGAAATCCGTTGTAGAACTTCTGGAAATAGTAGCCGAAGTGTTCCACATCGGCGTCGGTACCTGGCAGCATTATGACGGCCTCTCCAAAGTTAAGCGGAGGCCAAGTTGCCGATTCGTCATCGTCGTATCGGTAGTCTTCTGATATGTCCCTCGGGAATTGTTGGGCAAATAGGTCAAACCCGAGAGCCTTGTGCATATGTGCGTTCAGCCATAGATTGACAAACCACCAGGGGCCTCCGAGATTGCCGATGGGCTCTCCTAGCAGTAGCTTATTGGATACTTGATGTAGCAATCGGTAGACTGATCTGAGGAGATACCTGCCTAAAGGGAGCCTTGTTCCATTGGCAAGCAGTTCAGCCGCGGGGAGGTGCATAGTGGCCGGGCCGATGGTTTTGCCGCAGAAGACAAACTTCTCCAACCACATGTTTAAGAAGATGGCATGCTCCGTTGGGTTACCGATCCGGTTTTCTGGTGTTCCTGAATATAACCTGTCCAGCCTCCGATGCTACGGGTGTTCACCTTGTACTCAGATTTTCTGTTGAAGAGGCTAAGCGTATCGGCAGAGGTGATATCCAAACCGGTCAACATGTAAACATCGGCAAGGGTGGGAGTAGCTGGTCCATGCCTGAAGAGGAAAACGTTCATGCTGTCGGACCAGAAGTATGAAGCTGCCATCATCAAGTTTTCATTCCTCTCTGCATCGGCAATTGAGAGCCTAATGCATTGATCTAAGTCACGCTCCTGCCAGTACACTTGCTGTGACCTAGCCAATCTCAAGAACCAGTTCTTCCATCCTTTGGTGTGCTTGGGCCATGAGCGAAATGTGTCCTTCCACAATCCTAGATCAAAGCTCTCAGATCTAAGCGGTACCCGGTTGGTTTCTGCGTTGATGATGGAGGTGGGGTCTGGATTGCCCATTGGGCCTAGGCAGCTGAGATTGGAACCAGCGAGGGGGATGATTACTTTATTGTACAGCTCCTAGGGTTCGAAGAAAAAGGGACAAATCAGAAAGAAGAATGGGGATAAAATCAGGTTTTTGCAGGGAAAAGAACCAGGCAGAGAGGTTGGATTGAATGGAGAATGAGTTTTACCTTCGGGATGTCGACTTGGATCGCCATTTGGAGTCAGAGAGATGCTTGGTTCGTCCTTGGGTTGCGAAAGAGTACTGTTGCTCGAGCCTGTGTTCTTCAGAGCAGCCGGAGGTTGAAGACGAAGGCAGGAAGGTGAAAGTAAAATGAGCTCGGGTAAAAAGGACAGTGTAGATCCCGGTAATTTTTATAAGCCTGTTCAGGGGTATTTTGGGGTTCTGTTTCACACTGTGTAGGAATGTGGAGAGGCCCGCAGTAGATACGCGCGGTGATCGAGATGGTTTGCAACTGTTTGTGCTACAATCGAAGGATTTTATTATTAAATTGCGGTTCCATACGCGAGGATCGAGGAAACCATACACCTATCTCGGAGGTAACGGCTACAGCAACGGCTACAGTGGAGAGAATTTTGGCACGTAAAGTTATACGCTCCAAAACTGGGGGGCATGTGTTGACACCGTTTTTCGACACGTGTCAAATGGGCTGACGCTTGACTGGTCAGCGGCCGTTCTCCATCGGTATCAGGAGTCGATAGTGCCGATGGAAGAGTGCTGCGGGAAGACTAAGTGTTTTGCCGATGGAAGCTGATGAGCTTTGCCGACAAGATCAGTAAAGTCTTGCTGAAACTGATTGCCGATGAAGAGTCCTTGCCGATTGCCGATGAGGGGTCGTTGCCAACTGTCGATGAAGGGTCATTGCCGATTGCCGATGAGGGGTTATTGCCGATTGCCGATTGGGGATGATTGGTGAGTTCCTGGCACAAGGTCGCTAATCGGAAATGTTGCCGATTGCCAATCAGGAAAGTGTTGCCGATGCCAATGGGCGTGACAGCGCTTGATGACAACCGAAGGTTACTGATGGTCAAAAGAAGGAAGGCGCAGATTAAAGGGATCTGCCGATGGAAAGTTTCCATCGAGAAGAAGTATAAGGAAACTGGTGTTTTGTGCCAGTATTATTATAGTAGTTTGAGTCTGACTCTTGCATGGGTCGCTTATTTTCCCTTAAAATAGGTGTGTTTGTTTAGGAAATGAATATTATTATCCGGCTCTTGCGCGGGTCAGTTTCCTTTAAAGTAGGAGTTTGTTTTAGGAAGGATATGTGTCGTGTCTTTGTACAACTCTCCATGCGAGAGTATAAATATGTGCCCGAGGGTTATGGAATAACAATCAATCCAATTCAAAACAAACCAATTCTACTTTTATCTTACTTTTATCGCAATTTACCTTTTACTGCATTAGCTATAGTTTTTCAATGAGTTCTTCAAGCTTTCGACGGGCTGCATCACCTTGATCTCCGTCAAATCCTTGCTAGTTCCGCGTGGGAGTACCTCTAGGCTTTGGCAATCCGGGCGCATCGTTGTTTGCCTCGTCTAGCTCTGCTCTAGTTACCCTTGATCAATCTGAGCCTTGACGTCCGGGCGCATCGCTGTCATCTCGTTCAGCTTGTTCTAGTTATCATCCTTGTCGATTGATTGGTCAAATCGACTGGCACGCCCTCGACATCGAGCTTTGGGTAATAGCCCGAGGTGTTCACAGATCTGATGCTTTTTGTGTCAACACAATGTTGTGCTAGAGAATGGCTACTGCAGTGTCTTTGATGTGAATCGTTCACTGCTGGCAAGAGCACCACGAGTCAAGAATCGGTTGTATTTGTTGACCATAAAGATTGCAACTCCAGTCTGTCTTGTAGCTAAGGCTAGTGATCAGGCTTGGTTATGGCATGGCCGATATGGCCATCTGAATTTTCGAGCACTCAGAGATCTTGGGATAAAAGACATGGTTGATGGGCTACCCTAGTTGGATCGGGTGGATCAGTTTTGTGAAGGGTGTGCACTGGGTAAACAGCAGCGGCACCCATTCCCACAAGTGAGCAATTACAGGGCTGAAAAGTCCTTGGACTTGGTACATGCTGATCTGTGTGGGAAGATCAAGCCAACTACAGTTGGTGGTAAGAACTATTTCCTCCTCATTGTGGATGATCATAGTCGGTTTATGTGGGTTGAATTCCTGACTAGCAAAGATGAATCATTCAAGTGCTTCAAGAAGATCAAGGCTTTAGCTGAAACAGAACAGGAGAGCAAGTTACGGGCGTTCAGAAGTGACAGAGGGGGTGAGTTCAATTCAATTGAGTTCATTGAATATTGTCATGAGCATGGTGTCAAACACTTCACCACCACACCCTATACACCTCAGCAGAATGGTGTGGTGGAACGTCGTAACAGGACAATCGTTGAGATGGCTAGGTGTCTACTCAAGAGCAAGAATGTGCCAGGACAGTTTTGGGGGGAAGCAGTGTCGACAACAGTCTATCTGTTGAACAGGGCACCAACAAAGAGCTTGCAAGGCAAGACCCCATATGAAGCATGGTACAAGAGGAAGCCCAAGGTACATCATTTACGTACATTTGGGTGTGTGGCTCATGTGAAGAAGATAGGACTTGGAATTTCAAAACTGTCTGACAGATCGGCTCAAATGGTGTTTGTCGGTTATGAGTCAGGAACAAAAGGCTATTGGTTCTATGATCTAGTAGCCAAGAAGCTTCACATATCTCATGATGTGATCTTTGAGGAGAGTCGAGCTTGGATCTGGAGTCTAGAAGCTCAGGATGACACAACTGTCCCGGTGTTTGAAGTTGAAAACTACACTATTGCCAGACCGGGAACAGTAACTGAATTCGACAATGCAGATGAATTGGCTGAAGAAGAAGGCCCAGTTGGTGCAACTTCACCAGGACCGCAGTCACCTGATCAGGAGCATGCGGCACACCAGCAACTGAATTTGCAAGTCCACCAACAGGAGAAACAGTGGATTCAAATGGAGCTCCATTGAGATTTCGATCTCTACATAATATCTTTGACTCTACTGAAGAAATCCATGGGTTTGAGTACAGTGGGTTGTGTTACTTAGCTGCTAAGGAACCAGGAAGTGTTGATGAGGCTTTGGGAGAACAGTGTTGGAGAGAGGCAATGCAAGCTGAAATGGAGTCTATTCAGTCAAACAAGACTTGGGAACTAGCTAACTTACCTGCTGGACATCGTGCTATTGGTTTGAAATGGGTCTTCAAGGTGAAGAAGGACCCAAATGGAAATGTGATCAAGCACAAAGCAAGGTTAGTGTCTAAGGGATATGCTCAGCGTGAGGAGTGGACTTTGAAGAAGTGTATGCCCCAGTTGCTAGAACTGAGACTGTCAGGTTGCTGATAGCATTGACAGCTAGAAGTGGTTGGAAAGTACATCACATGGATGTCAAATCGGCATTCTTAAATGGAGACTTATGTGAGGAGGTTTATGTTCACCAACCTCCTGGCTTTGTTGTAGAAAATGGGAGTCGCAAGGTACTCATACTAAAGAAGGCTTTGTATGGGTTGCGTCAGGGACCAAGAGCTTGGAATACAAGGCTTGACAAGGAGCTGTTGAAATTTGGTTTTGTCAGAAACCCACTTGAGCATGCAGTGTATAGGCATTCAGATAATAATGGAAGTTTTCTTGTGGTGGGTGTGTATGTGGATGACTTGATCATCACAGGGCCAAGTCAAGACAGTATTGATGTATTCAAGCAACAAATGATGAAAAGCTTCAGTATGAGTGACCTTGGTCTACTTACATATTACTTGGGAATTCAAGTTGATCAGAAAGAGAGGGAAACAACCTTGTGTCAGAGTTCCTATGCTCAGAAGATTTTTGAGCAGGCTGGAATGAGTGGGTGCAATCCTTGCACTGTTCCAATGGAAAACAAATTGAAACTGAGCAAGGTAGATAAGTCATCTCTGGTGGATGCAACAAAGTACAGGAGTGTGATTGGGAGTCTAAGGTAGTGAATACAAGACCAGATTTAACCTATTCTGTGGGGATAGTGAGCAGGTACATGGAAGAGCCAAGGGCAAGTCATTGGGCAGCAGTCAAACAGATACTTCGGTACATTGCTGGAACTCTGAATTTTGGGTGCAGATACATCAGATCAGGTATGTCTGAACCAAAGTTGCTCGGTTTCAGTGGCTCAGTGTTCTTTGTGGGGATGAATCTGGTGACTTGGGTGTCACAAAAGCAAAGGGTGGTTGCTCTATCTTCTTGTGAGGCTGAGTATATTGCAAGTGCAAATGCAGCATGCCAAGGCATTTGGCTCAGTCGTTTGTTGAGTGAACTGCTGGGAATATAGGCTCCAAAGGTGAATCTCCTTGTTGATAATAAGTGTTGACACAAAATGCGACGTACTGTGCCTCACACACAGCAAGCCGGAAAGTGTGGCTTCAATCGGGTACCCGCGGTGCTTCGAAGTCTGGAAACGTGCCAGTCAGTTTGACCTAAAACTAACAAGGGATGAAGATCATTAGATATAAACTGGAACATGCCAGGTCAAACCAAACAGTTCCATATATACGGCCCTGAAGCCACTTACAACGACATACAACTATAGAAGTTGTTTGCCAACAGGTCTTATAGATCATTCAGCTAAAAGAATCATAGAGTACATGAAAACATTGATTGCCGAATGTGCATGCATGGGAAAGTACGTTTGGACGACGTACAATTGACTATGAATTAAAGCGTAACCAAGCTCGGCAATCCAACCGAGTTGGGGTCCATGATGAAGGAACACGTACGTAAAGCATGATCAAACTAATCTAAAGCTCGTATCCGCCGCACGATACCTAACTTTATCAAAGCTAAAACATGATTAACATGCATGAACCCGCAACACGTAACAATCTAGATCAAACCAATTCGGCTATCATGAACATAGATCTATTCGTAAAGACATGATGAAAGCAATAATTGTTAAGTTTAAACAGATCTATAAGAAAGAAAAGAGATGAACCGTATCAATCTAGATTGGGCAAAAGAATGTTACAAATATATAAAAGATCTAAAACATGCAACACGTGATAAATTAATGAATCGGTTAGATCTTGCCAAATCTAACAAAGCCGATAACTATCTTGCTTTTGCTAAGCATATCGAGCAAACACCTGTCGCACGGTATTTAATCGTAAACAAAACCTAAGCAAAGACGTCTTGATTGTCAAGCAAGGATCTGCCGCACGATCATTGAAAACAAACAAGACTACTTGTATCAACATCTAAATCCACCGCATGATACTAGACATGATAACAAGGTTTTCGGGACTTACGGAGGTCGATAGTTCGATTGTTCCTCTCAAAGAACTCGACGACACGACGAGAGACTCGAAATTGGCACGGGACCGGTTGTATTGATTTGGTTGTGAACCCTTTTTACAATGGCCAAGGGTTTATATTTATACCCTGGTCATGACATGAGTCCTAAAAGGACACGACTATAAAATATCAAAGGAAACACGACACATTTAACTCTAGTTTCCTTCGGAGCCTTTATTTCCTTAATTATCGCAATTTTTGTTGCCTGATCGGCTCTCACTTGCCGATTTCGCCACCTCTTCGACGGAAAACCGCCTTTCCTCTAAGTAGCCGACCGCACGACCATTTACCGAATCGGAAGAAATTAGCCGACTGCACGAACACTTGCCGAATGCCCCGAATACTGCCTCGGCAAATTCACCGCACGCCGGCCCACCTGTCATCTTCTTAACCATGCCAAAATCTAGTGTTAACACATGCCCCCTCAATTTCAGGATAAAAGTAGTTTTGTTCCGAAATTGACCACAAGCTTCCTCTTTCTCCTAGGTCAATACCGTTCAACACCGCAGCCGCCGCTCAAGAAATCCAAGACCCAGCATATCTTTTGAATCCACCTCGACTCTCCAATGGCGACTCAAGACGAAATTCCAGAGGTAAATCCCCTTTACTTCCATACATTCGGCGATTCCTAATTGGTTTTCTTGCTTCTTTCCCGATTCATTCGTTCTTCCGATTTCACTATTCTCTGAAGGAATACAAGAACCACATTTTGATCCCCTATGCTGCAAATCCTAATTCCTACTTTCTCGGTCCAATGGGAGATGCTGACCCGACTGAGATCATCGAAAAGGAAACCTTGAGAATTCCTTTCAAATCTGGAGTCACCCACCAAGCCAATGGCCAAACACCTTCAAGACCTGGACGTCTCCCCCAATCGTTGGATGGCGAAACTGGTACCGGAGGATGTTGGAGAAGAGCAGCAGCCATTGGGATGCTCAAGACATCAGTCACTGTCTGGAACTATCTCTATCAGAGATGCTAAGGAATGAATCTCTTCTCATAGCAGCTTCTCACTTTTGGTCTGATGTTGTCAATGCTTTCGTCTTCGGCCATGGTATGATGACTTTCACCTTGGTAGACGTATTCATGATGACTGGCCTAAATGTGTCACATCCAGTATATCCTTACAATTACAAGAGCAAGAGCAGCCAGAAAGCTGTCAAATCCGAAGGTGGATGGGCCAAATACATTCAGACCTACATGGAAGCATCTTGTGCTGTTCTTGACAAAGAATGCAAAGCTTTCATAAACATGTGGCTATGCAGGTTCATCTTTTGTGGAAAATCTAACGAGCCAACTTTAAATCACATGAGAATGGCTGAAGATTTAGTTGCAGGTAGCCTGATCCCTCTGGGCAAATGTCTCCTAGGATCTGTTTATCATAAGATGCATCAGATCACTGCCCAAATGTATCATGGTGGGGAGATCTCTTGTGTGAGTGGCCCTTGGTGGTTTGTCCAGATGTGGTTGCAGCTGTATATGCACTAGATAATGTCTGTGCCCCTTCACAATTTAAGCTTTCCTTCTGTTAATTATGATGAAGGCAACATAGAAAAAGTTAAGGACTGTCAGACTTATGGAGAAGCAACATCTTCCATCAGCATTGACCTAGACATTGGTCATATTTTCAAGCTATTTTTAAGGGTTTTGACAACATGCTCTGGCTACCTTATAGACAAAATGATAATTTGACTTTTCCCTACAAATTCCGCTATGAATCTGGCTGCTCTGATAAGGTGTCCACAAAAATTTTCAACTCTTTCATCAGGTCTTGCATCTTGCCAGCCGAATTTCATCATGGGAGGTTAGTGCAATCTACCTATGAATTCTACTATCCAAATATGGCAGCCAGGCAACTAGGATGTAGACAGTTGCCCCCAAGACTCTTCTTTTCAACAACCATAAGATTCAGGGAGCTGATCACAAATGAAATAGAAGCTAAAAAGATTTTTGAGCTTGGATGGGATTTGCCATCATATGAACCTTCTCCATTTGGGCTGGTAGACACTGCTCATTCCCTTTTTGCTTCTTGGTGGCAAGAGTGGCACAATCACATCCTCAACACACCAGTGCACCCTCTATGTCAAGCTCTACAATCCCAATTTGCCTCTGACAGTGAGGTAACTCCACTGCATTTACTATTCTCTGCTTTTGAATTTCACTCCCATTTTAACCATTGATTATACAGGATTTTGAGCCAATTCCTCCTGTCAAAGCACTTTAGTACTGCTTGGCTGGACCCAAACCTGTCTTGGGTTTTGATGCTCCAACTCTAGCAACTTTTATGAAGATCCTTATAGCTTTGGCTACTGCACCTTCAGGAGGAGCAGGTAAAAGGAAAATACTTGAGGACATTCATGTGGCCAGAAAAACAAGATCCAAGAAAGTCAAACGATCTTCCAAGGTATGAATCTTTTATCTAGCAGTACATCTCATTCAGTAACAACTCTGAGTGCCTCCATACTAATCACCTCCTGTTGCAGCCACATGTTGAAATTCCAGGATCAAGCAATATCTCAACAACAGTGGACATCCCTCCTCAAGCTTCTACAGAGACTCATGAAATCGAAGACACAGAAGTTCATGAAGCCGAAAGCACAGATGTTCATGAAACCTTCAAACACATTGGTACCATTCGACTAATCACTTTTCTCTTTATATGATATCTACTCCCTGTTCTTACACTCCATTACCTGTATTATTGGAAATAGATAAATTTCTAGACAATCTAGCAGAAGAGCACTCTTCCGGTCCAGCTCCAGGTTCACCATCCTTGGGTATTCAATCAAGCCCTCAACCAGATCAGGACACAACCCATCTTGAGGATCAATCACAACAGGTAATATCTTGTCTTAAGCTATTCTCTTAGCACACTCATCTAATCGGCTAACACTTCTCTTTTTCTTAAGAACACCACCAAACCAACTGCTAGTTATTCTTTCACTATTGATGATTATATCAATGAAAAAGGTGAAGAAGCCTCCTCTCAACATACTTTGTCAATGGAAAATCAAGCTTGGCTGAAGGACATAGCCAATCTGCTGAACAAGGACATCAACATTCTGGTCCAAGATTCAGATTAGATAAAAGATCTCCTCGAGCTCATCAACCAAGACCTTCCACCTTTCCTTAAGGCTTCTCTGAAATCTGCAACCCACCTTGATGATTATTACACTATGGTTGAAGAGGGCAAATAAAAACATAGCCTCCAGGACTGTCTTGCAGAACAACAGGTCTCTAAAGAATCAAGAAGCCAAAGCCCTACACTCTCAAATTCAAGTCACTAAGGACTCATTCGTGACCCTGGAGTCTGAACTGAAAATCATGAAGGATGAGAAAATCAAATTAGAGGCTCAACTGACTGAACTGAATGCCAAAATTCAGTCTCATGAAGCCAAGATGATAGATTTTCCGAATTCTATAGAAGCAACTTCATAAAAAATGTCAATCATCCTGAAAGAAGATCAACAGCTCAAAGCAAAGCTGTCTAGCATCCAGAGCTCTGAAAATGAAGACCAGAAAGTGCTGGACAATGTTAGCCGAATCAGGATCGAGGCCTTAGATGCCATCAGCCAACTTCTGAACTAGTAGAAACATGGCTTGTAATAGATTAAGCACATCACATTTTGTCTTTGAACAATTGGATCTCTCTACTCTTCATCTTTATATATTTCTACTTGTATGAGACTATGATCGGCTGTGTTATTTTCTTGATTAGAATATAGCTAATTTTCCTTTAACTTTTCGATCAGAATAATAACCGGTCGTTCTAATCCTCTCGGTTTATGGATATAGCCGAGAGATTCTAGATTTAACCAAGCATGGCCCAGTCCAGTAACGACCCATCCGAGTGGGAACAACCCTAACTCGTCGTTTGGTATTCTCACTCGGCTTATAAATAAACCTTCCTTCTTCCGCTCCTGTCAACAGTTCCAGCCAAGCATTTTTGTCTCCGTCTCCTCACTTTCTTCGCCTACACCAATCTAGAGGGAACCCTAACCTCCACATTAGCAATGTCCGGAGGCGACGACCACGGTAAGCTCCCTACCGAAGGAGAAGCCGAAGGAAGCCGAGTGCAGCGCTATCGACGACGTGGGTGAGAATCGATCTCCTCCCCCCTTGCGGTTGTATTTCTTGTTCATCCTTCAAGCCCTAATTTCTTCTTTCATTCATCAGAATCAGGGTTATCTCTACCAGTCAGAGCATCCCTTTCCTTTCGGTGACGGCAGCTCAACCGGGGACTCCGTCATCCAGCCCCTCCGGGTCCCCAGGTTCCTACCACTCCAGCCCCTGGGACTTGGATTTGGGTTCGGATGCCATGGACGTCCCCTATACCCATGCAGAGGCGGTCACCTTCAAAGGCGAAAGGGACGAGGCCTGAGGAGAGCTGGAGAAGACCTCCAAACAATACGACATTGACAAACTTGAATGGGAGGACCAGCGGAAGCAGCTCTGCGACGCCATTAGTGGTTAGCAAAAATAACCGCGCTCAAACTCCCTTTTTTGATTCCACCCATTCACCCGATTTGTGTTTCTTTGTTTAGCACTTTCTGTGGAGGTTGAGCGTCTGAAGGCTGCGGCAAACAAGGTTGCCGACAAGGTGAACGCCCAGGGGGAAACCGCCAAGGCCTGCCTTGATGATGCGGACGGCCGTATCGACCAAGTCGCCATTCATGGCGTGCATCACGGCGTTGCCTTGGGCTTGGCGGCAATGTCCACCAAGCGGTGTGAAGATCTCTCCTTCATGCCAGTTGGTTTCCTTGGTGGTGTGCCCCCAGAAGACGTTGAAGCCATCGACGATCTTCTGGAGAGCTATGAAGACCATGCAATCGTCCTTGCTCAAGTCACAGATGCCCAGTCTGTCCTCAACAAGTTGTTTGAGGAGTAGTTTGTATCTAGGAATCCTCTGTAAAAAATCACTTATCCTGTGAAATACCATCTGTGATCTGAAGAACGCTTTCTGAACTGCATGACCAGTCCTTAGTTGATTGTGTTTATATTTTTTTGCTCTAAAGGCGACACATACCGCATCGGCTATTCTCCAAGTTTTAGAGTATTTTTCGGCTAAAGACGATGCTTTTATATCGGCTATTTGTGCACAAAATCTCTTCAATATGTTTATGCACCGACCTCAACACTGGGGTGAAATTTCTTAAGAAACCTTCCATTAATAGCTCTAGTGAACTCTTCCCCCAGTAGAGTCTTTAAAATATATGCATTGCCAGGTGCACACCTTACTATCCAAAAAGGTCCTTCCCAATTTGGAGACCATTTGCCGAATGCTTTATCTTTTGTCCCAATCGGCAATATAGTCTTCCAAACCAAATCTCCTTCCACGAATGGCTTCTCTCTGACCTTTTTGTTGTAATATTTGGCAACATGTAACTTGTTCTTTTCAATATTTTCCAATGCTTTGAGATGAACTAAATGCAAACCCTCTAATTTATCCATCATCAGGTCCTTATAATCTTCTTTCTTCAAATCATTCTGCAATGTAACTCGTCTTGAACCCGATTGCAACTCCCACGGCAGCACAACATGATGTCCATAAACTAACTCATAGGGAGATGCTTGAGTAGACCCATGACAAGCCATTCGGTAAGCCCATAAAGCCTCATTAAGAACCGAATGTCATTTCTTCGGCTTTTCATCAATCTTTTTCTGAATAATCTTGATCATGATCTTATTTGATGCTTCAGCCTGATCATTAGCTTGTGCATAATAAGGAGAAGAATTGTACAACTTAATTCCCATTTCTTCAGCAAAGTCGCAAAATTCAGATGAAGTGAACCGAGTTCCTTGATCTGTCGTTATAGTTTGAGGAATCCCGAATCTATGAATTATATGTTCTTTAACAAAATTGACCATGTTTTCTGACATAACCTTCTTCAAAGGGATAGCTTCAACCCACTTTGTAAAATAATTTGTGGCCAATAGCACAAATTTATGTCCTTTGCTAGAAGGAGGATGAATCTGACCAATCAAATCTATGCCCCATCCTCTAAATGGCCAAGACTTGATAATCGGGTTCATAGCTGATGTCGGAGCTCTTTGAATATTACCGAATCTCTGACAATCGTGACACCCCTTGTAATATTCAAAGCAATATTCAAGCATTGGTGGCAAAAAATAATCGGTTCTCCTAATTATCAACTTCATTCGGTAAGCTGATTGATGTGCACCACACACCCCTTCATGCACTTCATATATCAGCTTTCTGGCCTCTTCTTGATTCAAACATTTTAGGAGTATTTCATCTATGGATTTGTAATACAACTGGTCATCAAGGAGCACAAACCTGAGAGCTTTGTATCTGAGCTTTCAGGAAACCTTTTGTGATGGATTTTTTAAGTAATCGGCAATTTCGTTCCTCCAGTCATCAACTATCTGATCCTCATTCAAAGCATAAATCTCTTGATCCTCTCGGTATCCCGAAGCAGGTTGAGCTAATTTATTTGCTTCTTCATTATGCCCCCTAGGATGTGATGCAAGGTTACCACTTGGAAATTCTTCAAAAGCTCTCGGCATTCTTCATAATATTCTCTCAACATATCACTCTTGCATTCATATTGGCCGATCAGCTGGTTAATCACCAACTCAGAATCTCTGAAGATTTCAACAGCAACAACCCTTATTTCAACAAGAAGTCAAAGTCCTCTAAGCAGTGCTTCATACTCCGCTTGATTGTTAGTAACATGGAATCCATTAGGGACAACATACTTAAAAGTCACCCCTTGTGGAGAGATCAAGAAAATGCCAGCACCACCACCCTTTCTATAGGATGAACCATCAAAAAACAAAGTCCAAGGCGCAATACTCATCATGTTAGCAGAAGGGTCACGATGTTGAGTAACAAAATTGGCAATAACTTGACCCTTTACCGCTTTTGCCGATTCGTACCTTAAATCAAATTCCGATAAGGATAAAATCCACTTGTCAATCCTTCCATTTAAAATTGGCATCAACAACATATGTTTTATTACATCAAACTCATAAATTACCATGCATTCGGCATTCAGCAAGTAGTGCCGAAACTTGGTACACGAGTAATACACGCACAAGCAAAGCTTTTCTGCAGCCGAATACCTCGTCTCTGGATCTAGCAGCTTTCGGCTAAGGTAAGCTATTACTCTTTCTTTTCCTCCAAACTCCTGCATGAGGGCTGATCCTATCGTCAGGCTATCGGCCGCCACGTACAACTTAAAAGGCTTATGAAGCTGTGGAGGTACCAATACAGGTGGTGCCTTCATGTATTCTTTGATCTCATCAAAAGCCTTCTGTTGCACGTCACCCCATACAAACTCTTGATCCTTCTGGAGCTTTAACAGCGGAGAGAAAGGTAAAACTTTTTCTGACAAATTGGATATGAATCTTCTCACAAAATTAATCTTGCCGAGTGTTGACGGTAATTAAGAGCTACTTTGTCACCATCAAAATACCGTCAACATTCTCGTTTCCAAAGGAAAACAAGCATAACCTGAATATATTGTGCCAAATAATTGGTTCCACATGTCCCTTGACTATTTGATGCAGGTAATGACAAATGGGGCGTTTTGGGAGCCAGTGGGCCCACATCAAGAAGATTAACGTGACAACTTAACTCAGAACCAACATCCAAGACATATGACAGGTGGGACCAGTACCCAGGAGGCAGAGGTGGGCCAGATCCCACTATAGGCATTCGGCCAAACTAAAGTTGGGGCCAACCAGGCCCCACTTAGCCCCCTGAGTATTGGTTCACCTTCTAGAATACTAGGGAGGGCCCACATGCCAGTGGGGGTTCAGCCGAATCCCCCCTAAGGCGGTTTCACTCCCCAACCGACTTACCTAGTCCCCACATGATGTAAATCAACACCCTTGATGCTTAGGCGGTTCTGAGGTCGGTTGGATCCAACGGTGCTTGATGAAGGTGACGCGGATCGATGACGTGGCACCGGAGTAGCCCCTACTCCACCTCTAGCTATAAATAGACCCCTAGAGCTCCCTATTCATTTCATGCCTCATTGGAGAAACTACTCTATAGCCTCTTAGTGGAGCTCTTCCGTAGTGTTATGCTAGTTGGAGGATAGTGAGGAGCCTTCTGGAGAAAGCCCCGGGTCTGTCGGGAATCTTCTCCAGACTTCTTCCTCAGCGGATGCGAGTCTCTTATAAGTTTAGCACTTGTAAGTGACTTCTTCTGAGTTCTTTATAGTATTCAGTGTTCTAAATCTGGTTTAGCTGTTATACAACTTTTCACGCTTGATCATCGCTTTGCTCTGAGTAAAGTGCTTTAATCTTAGGCCAAGGTTAAAGTAGTAAGATTAGTGTAGACATGGTGTCTAAGCTTAATCTTACCTTTGTAAACCGCTTATCGCATGGATTGTTTGTGGGTGCTAGTAGAAGGTGACAGCTCTATCTAGTCTTTGTATTCCACCACGTGTGTAAGATAAGTTCTTAAAAGGTAAGGCTTCAATACAACTTGACGGCGCGGTCCGGTTAGAGTTTTGCTCTCTTTCTCATCTATCCCGTCGCCTCTTGCAAGAGAAGGGCCGATAAGGCCGGTATAACCAGCTATCCCTTGTTAGACATCTGTGCTATCTTGAACCTCTCAACCCAGCTATCATAATCTCCATTGAACATCATAGGACATATCTTTAATCCTAGTTAGATCACTATCGTTCACTGAGGAAAATATGATACCTGGAATACTCTCGGTGAAGTGCTACATCGGTATAATCTGTGCGCTTGCGGATCTATCCAATAGTCATAAGAAATACCAACAAGCATTTCTGGCGCCATTGCCGAGGAACGGTAGCTTTTAACTAGTACCCTTTGGTCCTTTTTTATCTTTTGATTGATTTCATCTTTTCACTCCTTATACACATATGGATCAAACCCTGCTTATCGAATATGGTGCTCCAACGGGCGCTAGCTTGGAGCCATCTAAATCATCTCAAGCCGTTCTGGCCATTCGTTATGAGCTTCGCCCAAGTCTCATAGCGATGGTTTAGGAAAAACCGTTTTCTGGGGACGAAGACGAGAATCCCTATACCCATATACGTGACTTTGAACAACTTTGTTCATGTGTCCACATCTAAGGGATGAGGCCAGGTACCCTTAAGTGGAAGTTATTTCCATTTTCCTTAATGGGAATAGCTAAACGATGGTACGTTCGCCACGTAGATGACGCAAAAGGAGATTGGGAAAAATTGGTGCCTAAATTCTGTTTGGCATTCTTCCCTATCCCTTGCGTCATTCGTCTTCAAAAAGAGATCATCAATTTCTCACAAAGAGATAAAGAATCTCTAGGTAATGCATGGGCCCGTCTGACAGATCTAGTATCTTCAGGCCCTGATCTTGCTATAACCAAGCCTACAATGTTACAACATTTTTATGGCGGTCTTAGCAGAGATTCTACACAACTCCTTGACATATCTGCCGGGGGAGCCTTCCTGTGTTTACCCGTTAGTGCAGGGAAGAGTCTTCTCACGAAGATTCTTGATAACACCCCATATACTAACGTTTATTATGAAGGACCCATGGAAGAACAAAAACCAGCCCCCAGAATAGAAACAACATCGATAGCCGAAACTTTCCCTCTACACCTCAAAATCTTGCTATCGAACCTGAACCACCAAGGGAAGAAGAAATTCATCCCTTGGAATTCCCCCTTCATATCGAGGCTGATCTATTTTCCGATTTTGGGAATGCCTCGAATCAATCTGTGCAAAAGAAGTCTTATGCTCAAAAAGCTCCGAACCGCCACATCCCTAGTCTCATAGAAGAAGCATACCTTCAGGAGACGGTTCAAGAGCTTGCTTCTGTCATGAGTCATGAGTGGTTAGAAGAGGCTGAAGCTTCATCCGAACCAATCCGAATTTTGTCTTCCTCTACCACCATTCCTTGTCAGATCGATAGAGCCAAGTTAGACTCTCTTTATTACGATCCTGCCGTAGGTGCTTGCATTATGTCTAAATCATTAGCTAATGCTCTCCTAGGCAATATAAAACTAACTCCAACCAACAAGTTCTTGAAGCTTTCTTCAGGACAATTGACTGAGAGTTGTGGGATCGCACAGACCATTCCTACGCTAATTAACAAAGTCAATATCCTCTTAAATTACTTCATATTTGATATGGACGAATTTGACTTGTTAATCGGACATCCACTCATGAGATTCTTTGATGGATCTCTTGATGGAAGTCTCAAGGGTCATCTTGGGAGTAACATCAAGCTTTCGATTCCGCTCACCAATACCATGAACACCATGATGGAATCACTCCCCGAATCTGACCCCATAGAGGAAGTGATGGTTGCATCTCTTCTAGAATCATCTCATCCTGATCTAGAAGAAGAAGCCGAAGATTTCATCTAGGAAGAAGACGAGCTAAACGAACTCATAGATCTGGAGAAATCCGAACCCCCATCTAAGCCCTCTATAGAACTTAAACCCCTTCCAGCTGGTTTAAAATATGCCTTTCTAAATGACGATCGTGAGGCCCCTATAATCATCAGTGACAAACTCTCTTCGGAAGAGACATTCAAACTCCTCACTATCTTAGAAAAGCACCAATCAGTCTTAGGCTACTCTCTTCAAGATCTTAAGGGCATTAGTCCCACTCTTTGCACACATCGCATCCCCATAGAACCTGAGGCTCTTCCTTCTAGAGAACCTCAGCGTAGACTGAATAATGCGATGAGGGAAGTAGTGAAGAAGGAAGTCTTGAAACTCTTGCATGCAGGGATCATCTACCCCGTTCCTCATAGTGAATGGGTTAGCCCTGTCCAAGTTGTGCCTAAGAAGGGAGGTATGACGGTCGTTAAAAATGATAAGAACGAGTTGATTCCTCAATGAACCGTCACGGGTTGGAGAATGTGTATAGATTACCGGAGACTTAACAAGGCTACAAAGAAAGATCATTTCCCGCTACCCTTCATCGATGAGATGTTGGAGCGGCTTGCAAAACACTCTTTCTTTTGTTTCCTTGATGGTTACTCAGGATATCATCAAATACCAATCCACCCCGACGATCAAAGTAAGACCACTTTCACATGCCCCTATGGAACATATTCATATAGGCTAATGTCTTTTGGCCTATGCAATGCTCCTGCTTCTTTCCAAAGGTGCATGGTGTCCATTTTCTCCCGATATGATCGAAGAAATCATGGAAGTTTTCATGGACGATTTATCCGTCTATGGAAAACCTTTCGATGATTGCCTTGAGAATCTGGATAGAGTCTTACAGAGATGTGAAGAAAAGCACTTAGTCCTGAACTGGGAGAAATGCCACTTCATGGTTCATGAAGGCATAGTGCTAGGACATAGAGTGTCCGAACATGGGATAGAAGTGGATAGAGCCAAGATTGAAGTCATAGAACAGCTTCCACCTTCCACGAATGTTAAGGGAATTCGTAGCTTCCTTGTCCATGCGGGCTTTTACAGATGGTTCATACAAGATTTTTCTCAAATTGCCCGTCCTTTAACAAGCCTGCTATTCAAAGATGCACCCTTTGACTTCAATGATGAGTGCTTAGATTCTTTCTACATCCTAAAGAAAGCACTCATCTCAGCTCCAATCATCCAACCCCCTGATTGGAAGCTCCCCTTTGAAATAATGTGTGATGCTAGTGACTATGCTGTCGGTGCAGTGTTAGGCCAAACCAAAGATAAGAAGCATCATGCTATTTCATATGCGAGCAAAACCTTAACAGGGCCACAGCTAAATTATGCAACCACTAAAAAAGAGTTGTTGGTCGTGGTGTTTGCTATAGACAAGTTTAGATCTTACTTAGTAGGAGCAAAAGTCATTGTTTATATAGATCATGCTGCTCTTAAGTACTTGCTCACTAAGAAAGATGTGAAACCACATTTAATAAGGTGGATCTTGCTACTCTAAGAATTTGATCTTGAAATAAAAGATAAAAAGGGAGTAGAAAATTATGTTGCCGATCATTTGTCTAGAATGCAATTCAAAGAAGCACAGGATTTGCCCATTGACGACTTCCTCAAAGATGACACACTCCTCAAGGTGACAGACTCCAACCCTTGGTACACAAATATAGTCAACTTTATGGTGGCAGGCCATGTACCACCAGGGGCAGATATGAAGAAACTAGTTCAAGAGAGTCGAGTGCATCTCTGGGATGAGTCATACCTCTATAGAGTATGCCAATGATGGATTATTAAGAAGATGCGTACCTATAGAGGAGGCAATCAAGATTATGGAAAGATGTCATGGAGTAGAGTACGGAGGTCACTATGGAGCATTCAGAACTCATGCTAAGATTTGGCAGAGTGGGTTCTTCTGGCCAACCATGTACAAGGATACTCTTGACTATGTCAGAAAATGTGCAAGGTGCCACAAGCACAGGAACATCAATACCTGAGATGCCATGCCACTCACCAACAACTTACAAGTCGAGCTCTTTGATGTATGGGGCATCGACTACATGGGGCCCTTTCCTCCATCAAAAGGGTACGAGTATATCTTAGTGGCAGTGGACTATGTGTCCAGGTGGGTAGAAGAGTTACCCTACTGCAAAGCTGATGCTCCCAATTTGAAGAGAATGTTCCATGAAGTGATATTCCCCAGATTTGGAACCCCAAAGTTAATCATAAGTGACGGGGGATCTCACTTCATTGACAAAGGTTTCCGCCAGTTCCTCACTAATCAAGGAATCCGGCACCATGTTGCAACTCCTTACCATCCTCAAACAAGTGGTCAAGCAGAAACATCCAACAAACAAATCAAGAACATTCTGCAAAAGACTGTTGAAGAGATGGGTAAGGCTTGGAATCACAAGCTACCAGAGGCATTATGGGCATATAAGACCGCATACAAGATCCCAATTGGTATGAAACCATACCAACTTGTATACGGGAAGACATGTCATTTGCCTATGGAATTAGAGTTCAAAGCACATTGGGCAATCAAGAAATGGAACATGGATTTACCAGCTGCTGGAAAATTCCGGAAGATGCAAATCTCTGAGTTAGAAGAATGGAGAGAGAAAACATACCATAATGCCAGGAGATACAAGGATAGAACCAAGAAATGGCATGACAAAAGAATCAAGGTCAAGGAATTCAACCCAGCACACAAAGTCTTGCTATTCAACTCAAGATTCAAGCTCTTCGGTCACGGGAAACTGAAAAGCAAATGGGAAGGGCCGTACCTCATTGTCAACGCCACAACTCATGGAGCAATCACACTCCAGGACGACGACGGCAAAATCTTCAAGGTAAATGGCCAACGTCTTAAAATTTTCTATGAGCATGAAATTCCTGAGCAAGAAATTGATATGATAGATTTTGTTCTTAATCCAAATTAGAACTAAAATCTACATGTTTTAACTTTTTTGTTAAGATTTCGAAAAAGACCTTAGAAATAGCCTAGACTTAACCTTGACTCTCCCCTCGTGAAAGATCGGCCCATTTGGCCACTTTAATGGTTCGGTCGAATGTAAGTTTGGGCCAAACAACCCGAAACTTCACGAGCTGACTCACCTGACCCGATCAAGTTCGAAACCTGGCGCCTTCGTTCAAAAACTTTCAAAAGGTGTTCGGCCGAACGTAGTTCAAACTCGTTCAAACGCCCAGTCGCGCAAGAGCGTCGGGCCAACGCTCCCCTTCTGTTTTCATCGCTATCCGAGCGAAAACAAAGGCCCCGAGCGTTGTTTCTCTTCTTCTTAACTCCTTCTCCTTCCTCCTTCCACCTTGTTTTCTTTCACAACCAACAGCACCACGAGCACCATTTGCAATCTTTCACACCTCCTTGACCACCACCATGGCTCCACTGCGCAACAATGGCAAGGCACCGCTCGTTCCGTTCTTTGGAAGCCCGTCCAAGACCAATGAAGACATCAACGTCGATGCCATGGCCGTCGAGGTGCTCGACGTCACTCCTCTTGCCATGGCACCACCACCGGCGCAGCTGAACTCCCCTATAGGGGGTCGGCTGACTGGGCAGTGGAGCTCGGAGAGGATGCGGAGCATCGCTCGGTCGATGTCCCCGCGCCACAACCTCAACAAGCCCGCTGCGCGACCGGTGATGCCCAAAAGGCCGACAACCGGTCAAATTGGGGTAAAGAATGCGGCCATCTCCTCCACCGACGGTGACACGAGTACGGGTTACACCCACTCGTACTCGCCATCAACACCGCCAGGGATGCAGATTCAGCAAGCTCAAGGAGGACCGGGGAGAGGCAAGGTCCTCGTCCCTCCTCTCACCTCCGAGGAGAGGAAGGGGGTGCACAGATCCCTCGAGACAGAGGAGTCTCACAAGACCATCCGACGGACTAGCAAGACACCATCCATCTCTGGCCCCCAGACCAGTTTGAGGACGAAGATGAAGAGAGTGATATGGACAAACTGCTCCGCGTAGTGGCTAGGCTTAGAGAAAATAATATTAAATTAGCAGAACGTGCAGCAGAGGAGAGGATGGCACGTCTTGATCTTGAGGATAGTTTCAAGTCCCTTCGCATTAGTACCAATGAGAAGATCAAGCATCTTGCCCAAGCCATCGAGAGAGAGGATCTCTATGACCCTCCATCTCCATAGATCGCTAGTCTAAAAATAAAATAGGCACTTAGGTTGTTTTTCCAAATTTATTTTCCCTTCCATCAATGTAATGTGTGCCTATAAGAATTTGAATTGAATGAAAAATGTTTGGTTCTACTGGTATTTTGCTCAGCAGAACCCCTGCATTTGATGTCTGCTCTGTCACTGAATTCAGCATGCTCCGAAACAAGTATGGGGGAGTTCGGTCGACACTCCAACTTGTCAAAACATCAAAAGGATCACTGAATCATGCTGAACACAGTCATGACACGTACCAGAAAAAATTTGGACCAAAATGGCCACCTTTTTGGTTCGGTCAAATCACATTTGAGGCAAAAATTCAGAAAGTTCAGAGCATATCAACATTCAGAGGTAAGGAATTAAAATGCAGAGATCTAAATGGCCAAATGGCTCCAAAGACATTCGGTCGAATGTGCTTCTAGGGCCTGGACCCACAAGCCAGCATCCTTTGAATTTCAAACGTCAAATCTGACTGGTTTGCCACGTCTCCTCCCCTTTTCTCTATACTTTTTCATTTGTTTATTCACTTTCCCTTCAAAAATAAAAATGAAATAGAAATAATTTCTTCATGAAATTTATCACTTAGTTTAATTTCCCTTTTAATATTGAATAAAGCAAGAAGATCGCATCCAAAAATTAAAATTTTGAAAAGTGACATGATCTATGACTTTTTAAAGGGCAAAAGTGTCATAAAGACAAATTCTTGCTTCTTGCTTATGCTAGTGGGAAAAATACTTTGATAGGAAAATCATATGGACTAAGTTGTTGATTAATGTGATATAGTCTCGACTCATGATTCATACCCTTTCTATTTAAAGTTCTTGGAGATTAATTTTTGAAAAATGTCATAAAACCATAATGTCACTACTCCTCTATAGTGAGAAAATCCTACCAAAGCCATAAACATTTATGCAAGTTCAAAACCTTCCTCAAATGCTTCTTGTATTTACTTTGAGTGTTATCAAACCTTGTGACCCTTGTTGAGAATTATGTCATAGTTCAAAGATCAAGATCACACGCACGCCACATATTTCTGCTACTTCTACACTGGAAGTACGCAAAACATGCCTTTCATTTACATGATCCATGATCATCCATTGAATACTCTTGAAATAAATGTTATGATCTCTCCCTATATTCTTTCAAAAAGAGATATGGCTATCATAAATGAAAAAAATGATGATGAGCAAAGCTCTTCAATTCTAAAAAAATAAAAAAAATCTTATCATGATATCCATGTCTCAAGTAATCTTAAAGTTAGAGAGATCATATGCATAGCTAAGGAGTACAAGTTAGACCAATACCTTTGTCCACACACATGCACATCTTGATCTAGAATTATGACATTCTTCTCCTTGGATCCTTGTTTTGACTTTACAACATAAGTGATGCAAGTTTGCTACATTTACCATCCCTACCTAAGCTCCACATAAGCCTTTAGAAGTAGGAAGATACAAAGAAGGTAAACTCTTTATGCCTTGGTAAGGAATCATACACCTTGAGTGACTTAGAGTACTATAAGAGGAGTAAGTTGACTTATGAGCTTTCTTTTGAAAAATTTATCAAAAACTCCAAGTACTAAAATATGATTCGGGGAGATGACTCTGCCTCGAAGATCTATTCCATTTCTCAACTTCTCAAGGATATATGTTAGCCAATACCACATATCCCATTGGTATGACAAAATGTCTTGAATGAATCTATATGCTTGCTTTATACTTTGAATAGCATAGACTTGTTATCTTTTAACCTTTACTCGAGGACGAGCAAAGAGGTAAATATGGGGGATCTTGTTGACAGTAATTAAGACTTTGTCACCACCAAAATACCGTCAACATCCTCATTTCCAAAGGAAAACAAGCATAACCTGAATATATTGTGCCAAATAATTGGTTCCACATGTCCCTTGACTATTTGATGCAGGTAATGACAAATGGGGCCTTTTGGGAGCTAGTGGGCCCACATCAAGAAGATTAATGTGACAACTCAACTCAGAACCAACATCCAAGACATATGACCAGTGGGACCAGTACCCAGGAGGCAGAGGTGGGCTAGAGCCCACTATAGGCATTCAGCCGAACCAAAGGTGGGGCCAACCAGGCCCCACTTAGCCCCCTAAGTATTGGTTCACCTTCTAGAAGACCAGGGAGGGCCCACATGCCAGTGGGAGGTTCGGCCGAATCCCCCCTAAGGCGGTTTCACTCCCCAACCGACTTACCTACTCCCCACATGATGGAAATCAACACCCTTGATGCTTAGGCGGTTCTGAGGTCGGTTGGATCCAACAGTGCTTGATGAAGGTGACGCGGATCACTGACGTGGCACCGGAGTAGCCCCTACTCCACCTCTAAATAGACCCCTAGAGCTCCCTATTCATTTCATGCCTCATTGGAGAAACTACTCTCTAGCCTCTTAGCGGAGCTCTTTAGTAGTGTTATGCTAGTTGGAGGAGAGTGAGGAGCTTTCTGGAGAAAGCCCCAGGTCTATCGGGAATCTTCTCCGGACTTCTTCCTCAGCGGATGCGAGTCTCTTGTAAGTTTAGCACTTGTAAGTGACTTCTTCTGAGTTCTTTATAGTATTAAGTGTTCTAAATCTGGTTTAGCTGTTATACAACTTTTCACGCTTGATCATCGCTTTGCTAATCTTAGGCCAATGTTAAAATAGTAAGATTAGTGTAGATGTGGTGTCTAAGCTTAATCTTACCTTTGTAAACCGCTTATCACATGGATTGTTTATGGATGCTAGTAGAAGGTGACAACTCTATCTAGTCTTTGTATTCCACCACGTGTGTAAGATAAGTTCTTAAAAGGTAAGGCTTCAATACAACTTGACGGCGCGGTCCGGTTAGAGTTTTGCCCCCTTTCTGATCTATAATGTCGCCTCTTACAAGAGAAGGGCCGATAAGGCCGGTATAACCAGCTATCCCTTGTTAGACATCTGTGCTATCTTGAACCTCTCAACACAGCTATCATAATCTCCCTTGACCATCATAGGATATATCTTTAATCCTAGTTAGATCACTATCGTTCCCTGAGGAAAATACGATACCTGGAATACTCCTGGTGAAGTGCTACATCGGTATAATCTGTGCGCTTGCGGATCTATCCAATAGTCATAAGAAATACCAACACCGAGCAATGATTGCAACTCTGTGAGATTAGTTGGAGGAATAACTTTGTCTATCGCTTCCATGCTCTTTTTACCGACTTCAATTTCTCCTTTATGGATTAGAAATCCTAAAAACTCACCAGCCGAGACTCCGAAAGCACACTTGTTCGGGTTCATCTTCAAACCATGCTTCCTGGTGCATTCCAATGTCTTCCTTAAATCGGTTAAATGCCCTTCGTGACTTCTGGACTTGACCACCACATCATCAATATATATTTCCACAATTTTTTCAATTAACTCGTGAAAAATATAGTTCATGGCCCTCTGATAAGTTGCACCGGCATTCTTTAAACCAAAAGTCATGATGACCCACTCAAACAAACCAATATGACCAGGACATCTGAAGGCTGTCTTCGAAATATCCTCTATTGCCATGAAGATTTGATTATAGCCAGCATTACCATCCATGAAACTGATGACTTCATAACCAACCGATGCATCGACAAGCAAATCGGTAACTGACATTGGGTAACTATCCATTGGAGTGGCTTTATTGAGATTTCTAAAGTCAATGCAGACCCTCATTTTCCATTCTTCTTATACATTAGAACTATGTTTGAAATCCACTCTGCATACCTGCATGGCTGAATGAAATTTGCTTCCAATAATCTCTCAACTTTCTTCTTCACGTCGACCAATACCTCCTCTTTGAAAATTCTCCGAGGAGGTTGTTTGAAAGGACGATACCCGGGCTTGATCGGCAATCAATGCTCAAAAATAGAACGATCCAGTCCGGTCATCTCTGTGTAATCCCAAGCAAAGCAATCCTTGAATTCTTTCAGAAGGTCTATCAATTCTAATCTACACTTTGGGTCTAAATTTGTACTAATATACATCGGCCTTGGTTTGATATCGTCGCCAACATTTATTTCTTCTAGTTTATCGGCCGACATAAATCCACGTCCCAACTTTCCTTTGTTGCCATCAATCGGGTTCCCCATCAAAAATTGCTTTGAGAGCCGACTGCTTGGATCGGTTGTTGATCCTTACTGAAAACGTTCACAGGACCTTCTCCCCATATTTTTCCAGAGAAACAATTGACGTTATCATATTCCCAGAAGGTAGGCTCTATGGCAGCAACACTTACAGAATCATCAGCTTGAACAATTTCAACATCATCTCCAATCCATTGAATGAGAATCTGATGCATGGTTGAAGGTATGCAACAGTTAGCATGGATCCAATCTCTTCCCATGAGCAGACTATATGCCCCCTTGTCATCAATGATGAAATTAGCCGACCGTACGAACACTTGCCGAATGCCCCGAATATTGCCTCGGCAAATTCACCGCACACCGGCCCACCTGTCATCTTCTTAAGCATGCCAAAATCCAGTGTTAACACATGCAACACGTGATAAATTAATGAATATGTTAGATCTTGCCAAATCTAACAGAGCCGATAACTATCTTGCTTTTGCTAAACATATCGAACAAACACCTTCCGCACCGTATTTAATCGTAAACAAAACATAAGCAAAGACTTCTTGATTGTCAAGCAAGGATCTGCTGCACGATCATTGAAAACAAACAAGACTACTTGTATCAACGTCTAAATCCACCGCATGATACTAGACATGATAACAAGGTTGTCGGGACTTACGGAGGTCGACGGATCGATTGTTCCTTTCGAAGAACTCGACGGCACGATGAGAGACTCGAAATTGGCACGGGGCCGGTTGTATTGATTTGGTTGTGAACCCTTTTTACAATGGCCAAGGGTTTATATTTATACCCTGGTCATGACATGAGTCCTAAAAGGACACGACTACAAAATATCAAAGGAAACACGACACTTTTAACTCTAGTTTCCTTCGGAGCTTTTATTTCCTTAATTATCGCAATTTTTGTTGCCTGATCGGCTCTCACTTGCCGATTTCGCCGCCTCTTCGACGGAAAACCGCCTTTCTTCTAAGTAGCCGACCGCACGACCATTTACTGAATCGGCAAAAATTAGCCGACCGCACGAACACTTGCCGAATGCCCCGAATACTGCCTCGGCAAATTCACCGCACGCCGGCCCACCTGTCATCTTCTTAAGCATGCCAAAATCCAGTGTTAACAATAAGTCTGCCATAGCCCTGAGTAAGAATCCGGTGCATCATGACCGGAGCAAGCACATAGACACAAAATATCACTTTGTGGGAGATTGTGTCGACAATGGGAGCATTGACATTGATCATGTGGGTACACAGAACCAGCTAGTAGATATCCTGACAAAAGCACTTGGGAAGGTGAAGTTCATCGAGCTGAGGCAGCAGTTGGGTGTGATAGAAGTGCAGCGAGATTAGGGGGTGAAATGTTGAAACAATCTCGTACACTTATTTAGCATCGTTCTGTAATTAGACAGTTGCATTACTTGCACGTTTACGTTTCCTAAAGAATAGCTAGTTGCATGTTAGATGAATGGTGGAGAGGGCCAGAACCACGCTGTGTTCGTGGGGCGGCTACAAGTGGTCACCGCCATGCCGTAAGAAACGCTCCCGCGCTCAAGGCGGGCACGTCGCAGAGTGAGGCGCGCATGGCGGGGGGTCGTCGGTCATGGACCGTGTAATCACCGTGAATAAATAGAAACAAAGAGACCGAGAAAAGCTGCAACGTTTGGCAGCGCCATTTCTTTCGTGTTCAGTTACATCGCGAGAGCACCAGAGAGAAAGCGAGTGCAGGCGACGTCGTGCACGAGAGCAGTCACAGAGCTTGGAGATCGCCGTCGGCGCAGCCATTCCGGCAGCCGGCGCCTACAGGATCCCCCATTTCCATTAATCGGGATTAACGGAAATACAGATAGAGTTTAAGATTGTTCAGAAAAAGAAAAGACATGTCCAAAGAATTTTGACCCATACAGAAAGTGATGACCACCGATAACACGACTGATAAGCCATACAACGTAAACTGAAATAAAAGAACAGGACGCTTTTTTTTATCATTCCGCGCCTGCATCCTCGTGGTCTTCCAGACGGTCTGCAGCACTTGGGGCTTCAGCTTCCTTATCAGCATCTTCATTGACGGCCGGCATCAGCAACAGTTGCACCGGGGCTTTGATTTCAGTAGCTTTACCGCAATCTTGTACATCGCGTCAACTCCAGATGTCATCGCTCCCCTCTCTTCGGGCTTCAATAATCCTGTCCAGTTGTTCATGAGAGCACAAGCATGACTAATTATCGTCAAAGGGTTTTGAATTTTTTTGCCTTCAAAACAAATGTTGTTTCTTGACTTGCAAAGAGCCTAGCAAACGGCCCCATTCCCAATAGCATGTGATTGTTTTGCATCAAGAAGCCATGCTTGGCACCAAACCCAACATTGATCAAAGTTTAGAGGAATATTAGAAGCGCCCAACGCAGTAGCTATAACCCCCCCCCCCCCCCCCCCCCACCACACACACACACACTTAGCTGTGGAGCAAGTAAACATCAGGTGATCTATATTTTCTTCCAGTTCACAGAAGCAACAGGAGGAATCCCCAATCCATTTTCTTCTGAGCAAGTTATCCTTTGTTAAAATAGCTTTATTAGCTATCAACCAAAGAAAGATTTTAATCTTAGCAGGTATTTTGCCCTTTCAAATATACTTGAAGGACGGCCCATTTTCAGATTTGATTAAAGCATTATAAACAGATTTTACTCTGAATTTTTTCCTATTATCAAGCTTCCAAATGTATTGGTCATCACCATCCACTAGAGTGGTATGGTAAATGTTACCCAGAATTTGATCCCACCGAATTCTAAGATCAGGGGTCAGCCATCTACTGAATGTGATGGCTTGGCCATCCCCAACAAACTGCCACACACTGATATACTGTTGATTACACATTTAAACAGATCAGGAAAGAGCTGAGCTAGGGGTTCATCATACACCCATGCATCCAACCATAAACTGGTATTTTTTCCATTCCTAACCAGCATTTTCCTCCCCTGTAAGTACACATTTTTTATTTTGAGCAAATCTGTCCACATAGGAGAATCAGTTTGTCTATGTTTAACTGTAGTCACAGAGTCTTTCTTAAGATATTTATAGAATATGATGCCCTGCCACAACCCAGCCTCCACCTCTAGTTTCCACCACCATTTGCATAGCAAGCTCACATTCATGAGATTAATGTCTTTTATTCCCAACCTTCCTTTCTTTTTACTTTTACAGATTTTCACCCATTTGACAAGGTGATATTTCCTTTTGGTGTGCCCCCCTTGCCAAAAAAAAAGGCTCTCCTGGTCCTATCTATTTTTCTAATGGTGGTTTTAGGCAGCCTGTAAATAGACATATGATACATAGCAGTGTTGTTGAGGCTTGAAGTAATAAGAGTGGATCTGCCAGCTATTGACATACAGGAGCCTTTCCATATGTCTAACTTCTTATCAATTTTTTCATTCAGAGGTAACTAATCACTCAAATGAAATCTACTTTGGCTAACAGGGACCCCTAGGTACTTAATGGGGAAATGAGTGATCTGGCAGTTGAAAATCTCAGCATAAGTAACAACATTATCCCCATAGTCATTGATCATCACAATCTCACTTTTGTTAAAGTTGATCTTTAGTCCGGAAATCATCTCTTATACGTACAGTAGTAACTTAAGATTTCTAGCCCCCTCAAAACCATGTTTAATGCACATAATTGTGTCATCAACATATTGCAAGACTGCTACCCCCTTAGGTATGATGTGCCCAATTAGCCCCATGAACAGTCCATTGCTTTGAGCTTTCAGAACCATTCTGATTAGACAGTCAGCCACAAAGTTGAACAAAATGGGGGAGAGGGGATCACCCTGTCTAACTCCCTTATAACTTTTAATATATGGCCCTATCAAGTTGTTAACTTTGACACTCATAGTCCCACCTGTCACCACTTGTTGTATCCAATCACACCATTTGTTGCAAAAGCCTCTTGCTTCAAGACATGAGAACAGTAGCTTCCAATTTACTTTATCGTAAGCCTTCTCAAAATCTAATTTGAGAATGACTCCACTTTCCTTTTTAACCTTGGTTTCATGTAACACCATTACTCCAGACATTATATTCCTCCCTTTCATGAAAGTTGTCTGTGCAGGATGGATCAACCTACTGGCATAGGATTCAATTCTCAAGGTTAAAGTTTTGGTGATTAGCTTATACAAGCAGTTAAGGAGGTAGATGGGTCTATACTGCTGGATTCTAGCAGCATCTGAGACCTTGGGTAGTAGGGTGATGATCCCATAGTTAATCCTGCAAATGTTAACTCTACCCTCATGAAAGTCTTCAAAGAATTGCATAATATATATCTTTTTTGATAATCCGGCAACAAGATTGGTAGAACTCAATGGGGATGCTATCAGGGCTAGCAGCCTTGTTTTTCTCCATTTGGGACAGTGCATCCCAGATTTCTGTTTCAGAAAAAGGTCTGCATAACTGTTCATTATCTGTTTCAGATAACCTATCAGCACCTCCCAGAAGCTAATATCAATTTGTACTTCTGTTTGTGTTGTAGGGCCAAATAGTTCAGAGTAGTATTCTATGGCATGAGCCAACAGATCCTCATCTCCCTCAATCACTAAATCATCCTTTGTCAAGCTGATGATAGAATTCTTCCTTTTCCTTCCACTGGCTATCCTGTGAAAGTATTTAGTATTCAAATCACCATGCAGCAACTAGTTTTCATGTGATCTATTTAGCCAGTATAATTCTTCTTGCTCCAACAACTTAAGATTTTCTCCCATTACCTCAGTTTTTCTCAACCATTGATCAGGTGATAGGAGGTGGTCTTCTTCAAGCTGCTCTAGAGTAACTAGCTCAATCTGCAATTCTTTTCTTTTTTTTCCTCATTTCACTTGTCACATTGAGCCCCCACCCTTTGAAGTACAGATAGACGATATGGAAGCCAGAGTGTTCAAGATGATACTTACTTTTATTTACAGTGACTCGGTATTGCCAGACATAAATAGAAAGGAAGACATGGAGCACGAGGATGACAACGTGGACGATGTAGAAGTGATGTGGCAGCATTTGCTTGTGGCAGAAGATATGTATGATCTCCAAAGGTTGAAGCTGATGTGTGAAGACAAGTTGTGTGGATACATCAACGTGACCAGGGTAGCTTGCATCCTTGAGCTAGGTGAGCAGTATCATTGCCAAGGGCTGAAGGAGGCATGCTTGGATTTTTTGAACTTCCCTCCTAATCTTCAACAAGTCATGGCGGCCGGCGGCCTCAACCACCTGTTGAGTAGCTACCCGTCTGTGCTGATAGATCTCATTGCCAAGCTTGCATACCTGAAGTCTGATAAGTGACGAACTCTAATTGGTATGCACTATATACTATGCTTGAAAATGTTCCTACATCAAAATACATATCGTCGACTTCAATTTTTTGCTTACATGCGGTATTATGAGTTCACTATTCTCAGGCAAAATACTTTTTTTCTTTCTGGATATGCAGGATAGAGTAAGCTGTATCTACTCTTAAGTCAAACTTATTTTATCCTTGACCAACTTTATAGGAAAAAGTAAAAATATTTGTGCAACCAAATGAGCACATTAAGATAATATATCTAATGTATTAATTTAGTGTCACAAACCTTGATGGTTTTCTTATAAGTTCAGGGACATAGTATGACACAAGTTTGCCCCATATTAAGAATGATTTAGATGAATCTCACAGAAAACCTTAGATGACGATGTAGAAGCAACCACGATAAGAGATTAGGATTTGGTCAAACATATCCCAAAGTCTATAAGCGCAACTAGAAAAGAGTAAAAAGGATTGTTATTTCTTCAGAACCCAAGAAAGTTTAGGCTTCTTGTACTTGTCGATGAGAGCTCTAGGAACCTAAATTCTCTTAGGAAACTTCCCCGTGGCATGGATGCCAATGAAATTTTCCTTTACCATACCATTTTTAGCCTTCAACAGATAGTGAGTGACACCAATATACAAGACTTGAAAGTTGGAGATAAGGTCGACAAAGTACTCTTGTGGCGTAGGACACTCCATTGTGTGACTCACAATATATGTCCACAATATGAACCAACTTCCTTGATGAAACATTTCTTGAGCTCTGGTCGAGGGGGGGGGGGGTACTTCCTCTGGTGCAATTTGCCTACGACCCAAAGACCATGTTTGTTAAAGTACTTGGGGGACTTGAAGAGTTTCTCCTTGCTTGTTAAACTTTTGGGGCTACCATATAAATTTTTGTATAAAAGGGCTTAGATAATTGAGTATCCAATGCACTTTCAAGGAAGGATCACACTACTGGCCAACTCCTTGCCATTTGTCCTTGTGTACCACAAGGGTGCTCTGTCATCATTGAGGAATATGCTACGGGCCCTCATGCTCAAAACATGTTGACAAAATTATCGGTTTCACCAACATGTGTTCCTCATTATTCACTACAAGAAGTATTGTTAAAGTACAAGTCTAGAATTTGGTTGGGGGCCAATTTTGCTCTTCACAAAATAGTGTTCTATGCTTTTCATAGTTCTACACAAGGAGTGGACAGACATATTTTCCTAAAACATAAAAGAGAACTAAGAGCATCTCCAACAGTTTGCTAAATCACTTGTCATCCTTTAAAATTTGGCAAATCAATCAAAAAACACTCTCCAACAGTTTGTCAATTGGACTTGCCAATTCTACACGTTTTGCCAAAAGTTTGCATCGGTTTGCCATTTTTGTGAGCGCGCATCGCCTTGTCATCCTCTCACCCGCGAGTCCTCCTCTCAGATTCCCGCATGCAAGTTCCCTTCCTTTTTAATCTTCTTTTTTAGTTTGGCAAGTGAGAAATAGAAAATTATTGGAGATGACCTCTTTCCAACTTGGTAAATTATTATAGCAACTTGCTAAAACACAAGATTTGGCAAGTGAGAAATAGCAAATTGTTGGAGATGCTCTAAGCAACTTTTGCTTGGACTGACGTCAACAAAGATGCTACATAAGTTTTTCACTTCTTGTCTACTATGTTTTTTATTAAACTATCAGTGGGGGGGAGATTCCCCACCTATTCTTTTTTCTATTTATTATAAATGATCACGAAAAAGTTGCGAGTGCATGAGTGGTGCAAAAAGAGCTAAGCTCAAAGTAAAAAACATCAAAACTAGAGGAGAGTCTTTTTCCAAAGTCTTAAGGGCCCTTCTATACTTTGCTTGGCCTTGGTACAACAATCCAACTTCTTCCATAAAAACTAGTTTCATTCCATAAGAGAGCAGGATTTGTTGTCAAAGATGAGCCCATTTCACATGATCCAGATCATCCAGAATGATGTGATGATGATCTCCCTGAATGTACTACTAACAAAATATGTTCTTGCTTGTGTATAATCATATCTAGAGAAGGTAAGCTCAAATCCAAGGTTTTAAATGTCCGGCTAAAGTTGTGGCTATAGCCGGCTATAACTGTTTGAGGCCGATCAAGCTATTTGTGTTTATGTACAACTTAACCCGCTATAGCTCCACTTTGCCTCCGTTGTAGCTGTTTAAGAGGTCATCCACTAAAACCCTTAGCCGCGCCGAAGAGATAAAACCTTGCTCGAATCCTATTGAATTGCTAAGTAGTTCCAGCAGGAGGAACTAAAAGGACACTCAAAGAAAGGATAAAATCTTGTTTCCTCAATGCTTTGAATGTGTTTAATTTGAGAAGAATCCAGTCCCAAAACATAGCATGCACTCCAAAGAAGACGAGAAGTTTGATTAGTGAGAACCTAGAAAACATCTTGTTTGATTAAGGACATGTTTGGCAGGCTTGACTCTAAAAAATGGCTTCAGCGAAGGAGCTGAAATCACTTGAAAAAAAGGAAAAAGTCTACATGACACCCTAAAGTATTACCCTGTGTCTAACCTAGGCCTCCAACTATAAAATCGGGTAATGAACACATTAAAGTTTGCAAAACCAATCAATTTACCCGTTGTGGCGGCGTTGTGGCGGTTCTGCTAGCGGTTTTGCCATGCTGGCTTGCTGATGTGGACGATTGACAAGTAGGTCCCACGTGTAAGTCACATGTCCTCCTGTCACCATCATCTCCTACCTGTACACCAACCCCTGCTCCCGCCCGCCCCCGTTGTGCCAGCTCGTGCCCGCCCCTGCTCGCTCCGGCGTTGCCGCACCCGCTCGTGCGTGGGGGACAGAGGTGAAGGAACGAGCGGCAACAAACTCAGCCCTATCTGTCCTGCTCACACACGGGACGCGCCACGCTGGGGCTCAGCCTCTCAGCCATCTCCCTCGAATAAAGTTTTCCAAACGGGTCACGTTAAACGGTCCGACACGGGCCCGGTCCGAAAAACACGGCACTGGCACGGCACGGGCACGGTGTTCATAGTGCCAGTGCCGGCACGGGCACGGTATAGGGTCGTGCCTGGGCCGAAGGTCCAGCCCGTAGTGCCGGCACGGGCACGACACTGTTATTGGGCTGGCACGATGGTGGCCCGATTATTCTTGACATTTGGATTGATATGGAGCATTTTGGTCCATTGGATTGTCTTGACCTAACTAACGACGACGGCGAGGTGAGCAGCTCCGGTCGCAAGACGACGACGGCGCGACGTGGGACGAGCGGTGCTCGTCCGAGGCGCAACTGTGCGGCGCGCAGCTGGCCCGGTTGCACAGGGTGGCCCGGTGGACACCGTGCCGCGGGGCACGGCGGGCACGGCACGACACGGCTAACAGAGAATAGTGTTGTGCCTGGGCCTCGACCTTGGTACGGCGGCACTATAGGCACGGCACGGCAGTGCCGCCGTGCCCGATCGCGCCGTGCCTCGCCGTGCTAGTGTCGTGCCGTGCCGTGCCCGGGCGGCCCGTTTGGAAATCTTTACCCTCGAAGTCCGACTACGACGATGGCGAGGCAGAATATAAGGGCGAGTTCGGTGAGGAGGAGACGGCGACGGTGGCCGTGCGCTTGCGGCCGTGCCTGCTGTGGTGACGTTTTCGCGCCGCGTGGACATGGCCTCTGACCTCGCTTGCGCTTCGCGGCCTCGGGCTCGGCGAGATGTCGGTCATGGCTGGGGACATGGCTCCGAGCTTTCCATTCCAGTTGAAAGCAAAGCGATCAGCGATGGCAGACATCGACCACCGGGTGACGTCATGGCAGGGCTGGCTCCGTTGGTGCCACACTTCGGCGCAACGCCGCCTGTCCACGCACGCCACCGCGGGCCTCTCGTCGACGTGCTGTTGGAGGCCGCCGCCTTACGGGCCTCGGGTTCCTTCCGGACCGCCGTCATCGGGCTCTTGTCGTCGCAGCCGTCGACAACACTGTCGTCGTTCACCTCGCTTTGTCTCCAAAATTCGCCCAACATATACCGTCTCCATCCAATTCCTCGTATCCATGGGTTCTCTAGAAGCTTAGCTCGCGATTGGACCAGATTCGACGAACCACCGTTCGATGCTGAGGTCACATGATGCGATGGATTTTCCTCGCCGCCGCTAGAACAGAGTGTTCTGCCATGAGGCCACTCTCACCGTCCTTCTCCTCGTGACCTCAACTAGCCCATCATACGCGTTTCTGATGAGGCCCTTCTGCTCCTAACCCAGTTGGTTTGGCTAGTTCAGCTTTGTGCTCGCCGGAACGCCGTTGCCGCCACTGGTGAACTCGACCGGAGTGTCTGTCGTCGCCGGCGCCAACGTACGCGCGGACAGACACCCACCGCAGCACGCGTCCCCGCTACTACACAAACAGGGCGGGCGCGAGCTGGCGCGACGGTGCAGCCTGCGCGGCGTCGCAGCACGGCGGGTGCGGCCGAGGCGGGCACGAGCAGGGATGGGCGCGGCAACGCCGGTGCAAGCAAGGGCGGCGTGAGCTGGCACGGAGGTCCAGCCAGCGTGAGCGGGCGCGGCAAGCCGACACGAGCAGGGGCAGACACGAGCCGGCGCGGCCGGGACGAGCGCGAGCAGGAGATGGTGTACAGTCAGACTGCACATTCGGTTAACCGAAACCGATCGGTTCCTCGGTTTTATAGGAAATTCGGTTACTCAGGTACTAGGAACCGATCGGTTATTCTCAAAAGTCGGAACCGAGAAAATTCGGTTCGGTTTCGGTTAGAACCGAATTAACCGAGCCATCCAAAATTAGGTACGCAGTGAGCACAAAGACTGAAAACTGAATAGAGGAAAAAAAGAAAAAATCATCGTCGATCCTTCTTGTTGCCGCCTCTGCTCCCGTCGCTCTTGCAGGCATCTGCTCCGTTGAACTGGTGAACCGATGAACTGCCGCCCAAGGAGCAGTGCCGCCGCCGGGCTGGGCATTGGGGCGAGCAGGGGCGTCGCCGCTCCGGGGAAAGGAAGGAGTAGCAAGTAGGGAAAGGAAGGAGCAGATTGCGAGTGGGGTCGTGGGGGACGAGGCCGGGAGACGGGAGGTAGAAGGAGGCGGGCGCATGTCGCGCACTCGCACGGGGAGACGGGACACGGGAGTACGGGGTTCCCCGGAGGATTCTGGTGGCGGCTGGGAGGGAGGAATCGAGTGGAGTAGGGTTTGGGGAGGTTGTATATATATTAAGGCTTGTTGGGCTGGGCCTTTTTCATTATAACAGTGGGCCTTTTGTGTTACTTCGGTTATTTTGGTTAACCGAGCTGAAGACTCGAATTAACCTTGCTAATTTCGGTTACTCGAAACTAGGAACCGAGTTAGGAACCGAAATATTCGGTTTTGGTTAGTTCGGCTTCGGTTCCGGTTAGTTCGGTTCGGTTCTCGGTTATTTTTGCCCAGGGCGAGTGTACAGGTACAGGATGATGGTGAGAGAAGGACCTGTCACTTACAAGTGGGACCTACTTGTCAATCGTCCATCTCAGAATCAGATTCCATGTCAGCACGACAGCGTGACAAAACCGCCTAGCAAAATCGCTCTAGGGGTAAATTGATCGGGTTTGCAAACTTTAATGTGTTCGTTACCCGGTTTTATAGTTGGTGGTCTAGGTTAGACACCGGTTTTATAGTTGGAGGTCTAGGTTAGACACAGGCTAATACTTTAGGGGGTCATTTTATGGGGTCATGTAGACTTTTTCCGTTGAAAAAACGTTCTGTAGAAACCTCTCTTGTTATTTAATGTGTGGAAAGATATCACTTGTCTGTAGCGGTCCTACTTATTGACTGCAATTCATATATATTATATATATATATATATATATATGTATATCTTATTCTAAAAAAAAGTAATGATCATCTTGCACAATTAATCATAAATTCATAATATTTTGGTGATAATTGAAGAATGGAAGAAAACCATATTGGATATTTTTAAACAAAGAAAGAAATAGGATACAAATCAGACATCGATTTGGGCCAAGGCCCATCCATACGACCTTCAGCCCTCCGTCTCCCCCCTTCCATCCACGCGGTCCGCTCGCCGCCGCCGCCCTGTGGTGCGCTTGGACCGGCGCTTACACCGCCGTTCGCCCTCACCCACTCCGCGCTCGCCCCTCTCCAACGCCGCCACTCTCGCACGCTGCTACTCGCCCGCGCAGCGTACTGCTCGCGTCGCCGCCTGCACGCTTCGCTCCAATGGGGAAACACCTCGCCGGCGTCGCCTCCTGCCGTCCTGCGTAGCCGAGCGAGTGGAGGGTAGCAGCGTCCTTGCTTCGCCGACCATCAACGGAGCCGCAAGAAGCCACAACGAGTAGATTTCTATGCATAAACCGGGTTGTGCAGGCCAATATAGGAACATATCACATATGTTCCTGCTCGATGTTCGAGTTCCATCTTCTATAACCCCAGCGGTTTCTCTCTTTGGCAAGTTCCAGCCACAGAAGCAAATCATCTCACGGAAATCTCAGTTGATTTGCTGATTCGGTATGTCGTTCACCGGCGTATCTTTCATCGGCGGTGGTGGATTATGGACGCAATCTACAACAGCCGCCACCGCCGCTATCGTCACCGACAATGGCTACCACCTCCTTGTGGTCGATGGGTACTCGTGCACCAAAGAGACTACCCCAAACGGAAAATGGGTAGAATCTCCCCCTTTCATTGTCGGTGGCCATCGCTGGCGTATCCAGTACTCCCCCAACGGCAGAAGCCCTGAGGTGGCTGACTACATATCCCTTAATCTCTTTCTTGATGAGGACAACATCGCGGAAGCTGTGAAGGTGCAGTTCAAATTCAGTTTCGTTGACAAGGTTGTTGAGAAGCAAGTGCCATTAAACATCCATGGAAACCATGTGTCTAACTTCAGTACCGAGCGTTTGTGTTTTGGCTACCAAAGTTTTGTGAAGAGAGAGGAGCTGGAGAAATCAGCACATCTCAAGGACGACATTCTCATCATAAAGTGTGACATCGTCATCATCAAGGATGTCCATCTCAATACTACTGGAGTCCACAGAGGGTTCCGATGTGACCTTCGAGATCGATGGAGAGATCTTTGCTGCACACCGGTGCGTACTCGCCTGCAGGTCTACCATCTTTAAGGGGCTGCTTTTTGGCTCCATGAATGACAACACAAAGGCAGCAGGTGTCATACTCATAGATGACATGGAGGCACGGGTGTTCAGGCTCCTGCTTCGCTTCATTTACAGTGGCTCGGTGCTGGAGAATATGGAGTAAGAAGACGATGTCATGTGGCAGCACTTGCTTGTGGCGGCAGACAGGTATGGTCTCCTGAGGCTGAGTCTGATCTGCGAACAGAAATTGTGCACATACATCAGCACGATTACAGCGGCAATGATTCTTGCACTAGCTGAGCGGCACCATGGCTGTGGGCTCAAGGGTGCCTGCTTCGACTTCCTTATCAGGGATGATGCCAATCTGGAGGAGGTACTGGCGCTCGTTGGCTTGGACCATCTAGCTAGCACCTGCCCTTTAGTCCTCAAAGAGCTCATTGCCAAGCTTGTGTCATCTAAGAACGCTAAGATTGATGTGGACACAGATTTCGTCGTGGTGCCGGCATCTGATATGCACCAGCATTTCACTCAGCTCCTCCAGTCTGGTGAAGGCACCGATGTGGTATTCGAGGTCAGCGGCGAGAAAATACACGCACACCGCTGTGTGCTTGCTGCCAGATCTGCAGTCTTCAAGGCTGAGCTTTTTGGCCCCATGAAGGAGGGCACCACCACCAGTGTCATACACATAGATGACATGGAAGCAAGAGTGTTCAAGTTGATGGTTAGTTTCATTTACAGTGACTCAATGCCAGACAATGGCAAAGAGGCCGAGGAGTATGATGACATGGATGATTTAGAAGTGACGAGGCAACACTTGCTCGTGGCAGCAGATAGATATGATCTCCAGAGGTTGAGGCTCATGTGTGAACAGAAGTTGTGGGGATACATCA
This sequence comes from Microstegium vimineum, assembly GCA_022036555.1. Lineage (NCBI taxonomy): Eukaryota > Viridiplantae > Streptophyta > Magnoliopsida > Poales > Poaceae > Microstegium > Microstegium vimineum. The sequence goes on along the minus strand of CM039128.1, from coordinate 8,739,048 downwards.
ACGCGACCAGGGTGGCGAGCATCCTGGAGCTAGCTGAGCAGCGTCATTGCTAGGGGCTCAAGCAGGCCTGCTTGGATTTTCAGAACTTCCTTCCTAATCTTCAACAAGTCATGGCGGTCGGCGGCCTCAACCACCTGTTGAGGAGTAGTTGTCCATCTGATCTCATTGCCAAGCTTGCATACCTGAAGCCTGATAACTGATGAACTCTATTGGTATGTACTAGATGCTATGCTTGAAAATGTTCCTACATCAAAATACATATCATCGAGAACAGTTTTCTGCTTATATATGTGCTCGATGTTATGCGATATTATTAGTTCACTATTTGCGGGCGAAATTCATTTTCCCCTTTTGGATACGCAGGACAGAGTAAGCTGCTACTCTTAAGTGACTAGTAGATGTTGACCAACAAGGTACCAGAGGACGCAAAATGATAGTCATACAGTATAACAGAATGTTGCAGGTTCAGGTCCTGTTGGCCTTTTCTATATTTCCTCCGAGGGTCTTCTATTTTCCAAATGCTATTGCTGGTGCCCAAGTTTTTGTGCTGTTTCGCTGGCTGGTTCTAGCTTCCTACTCTGTTGCACTTAAGCGCTCGTTTAGAGTACACCTTAATTTCCCCTCGATGTACTGTTTGACGTTTTGCCAGCTTTTATTTCAGTGTCATGTTATTTTGCATGATGGAATGTCTGATTAGAGTACTCCTTGTTATCACAAAATAAACAATATCTAATTTGGAGTTTTAATGGAGGGCGCCAAGGTCCAGGAAAATTACAACTAGATATGCTAATGGGTAAGTTAATTTCAATGGCAAGCTTATTTAGTTCATTTATCTGCCTCAATGAATTAAGTATTGGTATGTAATTATAGTTGATTTTAGCAAGTTTTGGAACAAGTTACCCAAAACAAGTAGTGGGGCCTTCATCCCTACTGAAGATTGACAAACATTCTGTTAGAATATGATACTCTAGTTTGTGCACCAACCCTATTTTTTTCATGAGTTCAGGGATAGGGTATGATACAAGTTTTTTAGACGAATCTCATAGAGAACCTTATATGACGATGTAGAAGCAACCATGACCAGAGATTAGGATTTGGTGAAACATGTCTCAAAACTCTGTAAGCGCAACTAGAAAAGAGTACAAGTGATTGCTACTTCTTTAGAACCCAAGAAAGTTTAGGCTTTGTACTTGTCGATAAGAGCTCTAGGAACCAAAATTCTCTTAGGATCTAGGCATGGATGCAATGAAATTGGGCCTTACCCTACCATTGTTAGCCTTCAACAGATAGTGAGTACCATCAATAGAAGACTTGATATTTGGAGATAAGGTAGATAAAAGTACTCGTGGTGTAGGACACTCCGTTTTGTAATGGCCTACCAACTCACAATGTATGTCCACAATATGAACCAACTTCCTTGACGAAACATTTCTTGAGCTCTGGTCAGGGAGGCACTTCCTCTGGTGCAGTTCTGTAGGACCCAAGACAGATTCTTTAAGTACTTGGAGGACTTCAAGAGTTTCTCCTTGCTTGTTAAAACTTTTGGGGCTATCATATAAAATTGTGTACAAACGGGCTTAGATAAGTGAGTATCCAATGCGCTTTCAAGGAAGGCTCACACAGCTAGTCAACTCCTTGCCATTTGTCGTTGTGTAACACAAGGGTGCTCTATCATCATTCAGGGATATGCTACGGACCCTCATGCTCAAAACTTTTGACAAAATTATCAATTTCACCAGTATCCCCAGGGACCTTATGGGCCTGCCGACCAGGAGATGGCCCAGACACGAGGCCTTGCGGCACGCGACCAGCCCGCTGTGCTCGCCAAGGACTCCGGAGAAGCCTTGCTTGCCAAGGAAGATTCTAGTAGATAGATTCGGATCCCTTGCCATAAGGGACCGATCGCAATCTGTTAGGATATGGAAATTGTAACCCTGCTCTCCGGCTATATAAGACGAGCAGGGACCCCCCTCAAAAGCAATCTCTGAGACCTCTCAGATCAACTACAGATCTTGTAACCTAATACACAAGATCAATCTAGCCACCAAAACACATGACGTAGGGTATTACGGAGATTTGTCGGCCCGAACCTGTCTAAATCGCCGTGTCTACGCTCTCTGTGTTACGCTTGATCGCCGTCGCCACACCTCCGCCTACAATCTACTACCGTAGGGTACCCCCTAGGTAGACTGCGACGCGTATTTCGTCGACAGTTGGCGCGCCAGGTAGGGTGTGTGTGCATCGACCTCATGGCTCATCAAGCGGTTACCTTCCCCGGATCCATAATCATCCCCGAAGGCGGCGTCACCCTCCAGATCGGATCTATGGTCTGAACCATCCATGGCACTGTCTCCGTCTCCGAAACCTTGGAACCAGCGCAGCTTCTCACGTCGAGCTCTCCTCCAGTTGAAGACCCGACCACCAAGACGGCTCCAAGCGCTCCGGATCGTAATACGCATGACGGTTTGGTAAGAACCCTTGACCAGGTTGACGAGGACCTCGCCGAATGTGTCGGCCTCATCAACGTCGCTCGTCGCTGACTCCGTCCACGCGTGTCGACCGCACGAAAAATCGACTTCAACGCAACATCACCTCGCCCAATGCCCGACCTCGGTAGCCAGGGAGCTGAGCGAAAGCGCCGCCGCGGCAACAGGTACCAAGAGGTCCTCGATGGCCCCTGCCCACTTCATGGACAGGGAAAACACACCATGCAAGAGTGCCTGGCCCTCAAAGAGGCCTTCCAGAGTAAAGCGGACGCAAAACAACCAGGCAACGGTCTGGAAAAAGGAGGCTCAACAGAAACTCCGACTACCGGCTTCACGAAGGCCGCATGCATCTTCCCTATATTCGGCGGCCACCCAGGTGGTAATGGCAAGCGTCGACAAGATTTTTATGATTGCAATAGCGTTCATGTCACTCCCCTAGATTGGACAAGGCAGCGGATCGACTTCTCAAGAGATGATCACCGGTACGTCACGACTATCCTAGTCACTTCCCCCTGGTCATCGACGCGGCTATCTCAACCGGGTCCTTCAAGAAGATACTGATCGACAGCGGCAGTACCTTCAACATCATATTCCCACATACGCTCCAGCGATTCGAGTTCCGAGAAAACAATCTCCGACCTGTAAACTTCTCCCTCTACGGCATCATCCCTGGCGAAAAATCGACACCATTCCGGACAAATCACTCTGCCGGTACGATTCGAGTCCGATCTGATGACCCAGGAGGAGTCCGTCGACTTCGTGGTCGCCAATATTGATACCCCATACGACGCCATCCTCGGGCGGCCCGTGCTTTCGAAGCTCATGGCAATACCGCACTACACGTACTTAGTGCTCAAAATGCCAACCCCCGGGGCGTCATAAGCATCTGCTCCGATCTACAAATCGCCTATGAGTGCGAACAAGAGATGATCAACGACGCGACCAGTCGGGAACACCAGCGCGACACCCAAATCTGCCTGTCTGATGCAGCCAAGCCACATGCAGGGGATTTCGACATCCCAGAACCTCCAACCACGCGCGCCTCGAAGAAATCTAGGGAAACAAAGATCGTCTCCCTGGTCGACGACGATCCCAAGAAGAATGCCGTAATCGGCACCGGCCTCGACCCCGAACAAGAAAGTGCGCTTGTCAGCTTCCTGCGGCGCAACATCAACATCTTTGCCTGGAAACCAGCTGATATGCCAGGCGTCCCCCGCGACCTCGCAGAACATTCGTTGAACGTGGTCGAAGGAGCCAAACCAACACGCTAGAAGCTCAGAAGATTCCCTCCAGACCGAAAAGAAGCCATCAAAGTTGAAATAACCCGACTCTTAGCCGTAGGATTCATTAAAGAAGTAAATCATCCAGATTGGCTTACCAATCCGGTGCTTGTAAGGAAAAAGAATAATGAATGGAGAATGTGTGTTGATTATACGAGTCTCAACAAACATTGCCCCCCAGATCCGTTCCCCCTCCCACGAATCGACGAAGTTGTCGACTCCACCACGGGATGCGAGCTCCTCTCCTTCCTCGATTGTTACTCAGGTTACTGTAACAGAACCATCCAAATTATAAGAGATCAAGTACTAAAGTAGCCGAATTAACCGCCGCTTAATAGCACTTGAGCCCATATAGTCCCGGTAGTCCGTGAAATCTCGAAGGATTTCAAAGATTTCCACAATACAACCAAGATCGAGATAGTTCAGTAGCACCATTCACACGATATAAAGTTCAACATAACAAATTAGTATCGGAGTGCGAAGACTCAACAGTTATTACAAACCATTGTTCAAATTGAAAGAGAAGCGGAAGTCTTTTAACACGATAATCTCCAAAGTAATTCTTAATAAAGTGCCAGGCTAGGGACATATCCCGCAACAGCAAAAGAAGAGTCTGGAAGTGACCAAGCCATGGTCTAGAAGTCATCCCCAACGGGGTAGAGATAGTTCACACAATAACCATGTAGGAGCTGACCATCTGCAAAACAACATGGGATAAAACCCTGAGTACAAGAAGGTACTCAGCGAGACTTACCCGCCATAAACGAAAATAAAGACTCCAAGGAGGATGAAGGCTTATGGTGGTTTAGCTGACTCTTTTGTGGAAAAGTATGCAACTAACCTTTCAAGTTTTAGTAAGGATAAGTAACATCACTTTTAATAATATTACCTATCATCTACATTAGCCACTAGTCTATGCCAGACATGTTGGAATTAAGCATACAAGAGATCCATCATCATTCCAGGCTTTCCATAAACCGGATCACTATCATTAGTTTCATAGTCATGTAACTGTTGTCATTGCCCTAGTCAAGTGCTCTCTAACCAGGAGCGATGACGATTCGAATCGGATTCCTACTTAGCTGAGGGGGTATTCCCTACACAAACCACACTCACAAGCCACGTGAGCTACAGGTCACCGAAGACACTATTCGGGTAAAGTCGCGGGATGATTAGGGACCACGATACCCATGACCCACCTGAAAGCCAGCACGTGAGAAGGTCTTAAATCGCGCCCTGTGCTGAACCCTGCCTCGCACCAGTACGATGCGTCGCTGACCACACCCGGCCCGAATAGTGTTCCGGCTTCACGGTCGGAACGAGTTATCCTTCCAGTTAAGTGTAGGGCATGCGTTCAACATGACCAGAGGGACGACAACACGAACAATCCTTAGTTGACACAGTCGAGACACCCCCTTCCAACGTATAGGGAGTTTCCCGCTGATCTTAGTTCCATTAACAATTCTGGCTATCATTCCAAGATAGACCATAACATGTGATGGGGATAGATCCTATATCTCGCGGGCAACGGAATCACCCGACTTCTACCGAACTAAGCCAACTAAGCATGACTGCCACGATCGAACTTTGGGTAACAAGGTAAAAGTATATATAGGATAACAAGGTAATATGCATCAATGGTTGCACTCAACTCCTATACTTAATGCATCAATAAAGTGTGAATAATAAATGTTAGACTTTTGCAAACCGGGAGAATGCTCCGGGGCTTGCCTTGCTCAAAGATGCTAGCGACGTGATTCGGGCACTCCTGCAGCTGGTCCTCCTCACCGGGATCCTCGAGCTGCACTTCCTGAGTCGCTTGCTCCTACTCCTGAGTCACGTTCTCCGGGTTCTCGTCCTGCGATCCTATATGATGCGATGCGAGTATGTATAAGTGCATATGATGAAATGATATGTATGCGAGGTGTTGTATATATAACACTTAATAAATGCTCATTCACTTAACAACTTAAACAAGCAAGGTTGCACTAATAGCCTATCTTATCATGGTAAGATGACACTTGAAATAAAGTTGTACTTTGAAAAGCATCAAACAGATTAGGACACATTTTTATTTAATACTACTAAATGCCAGGATACCTCAGAAAAAGTATCAAATATTTATATTGCATAAAACAACTATTAAAATTCATTAACCTAGTTATTTATCACATTTTAAACCCTACACAGATATGCTAAACAGAACATAGGGTAGTTCATATTTTTCATCGATAGATCTCTGCTATAGAAACCTAACAAGACAAGTTTCACAAATTTCAGAGCTATAAATTAATAACTATGCATTTCCCAAGTTTCAGGCTTAAACAAGATTAATTAAATCTACACAAAAAACTTATACAACAAATCATGCAAAATACACCAAACTGTAGATCTGGATAAAAGAAATCTAACAGAACACGTTTGGCGTTTTTAGCATTTTTATATGAATTGATGTGCATTTTACAAGATTCAAAATGAAATAAAGAAATCCTTTTTCTTTTCTGATTAAACCCTAACTGCTATGCACACCCAGAAACACACACATGCACACACCGCAGTGGCCGACAGGTGGGGCCTCGGGCCCACGCGTCAGTCACACATGCGCACACACACACAGACGCACACGGCGGTGGCACTGCTCGTCGTCGGCGAGGTTTCCGGCGGCGGTGAGGGCATCACCGGCTTCGCCTCGGCGAGACGAAGCCGACGGTGTCCTTGGCTAGACGGGCGCATGCTCGGGCGAGCTCGTCGCCGGCCATGGCGGCACGGCGGCGGCGGTTCACGGCGGCAGAGCGGCTGAGGCTGCGGCGCGGCGCACGGAGCGACGGTCGAGCCTCGCGAGGGCTCGGCGAAGCTCGGAGAGCGAAGAGCGCGGCCGGAGCGGGAACCGATGGCGTGGAACGGCGCGACGGTGCTCGGAGCAGGGCGCGGCCACCGCGGCGCGGCGACGCGCGATTGGCGCCAAGCGGAGCCTTACCGGGGCGGTACTGCTGCGTTGCGGAGGCGGGGTGGTGCGGCGAAGCTGCGGTGCGCACGACGGGCGACGGCGCGGTGCTGGTCGCCGGGAACGGCGCGGAGAGCGGCGGTGCAGGCGACGGCGGCGCTAGGCTGCTGCTGCGCTAGGGTTCGGCAAGGGAGAGAGAGCGAGGGGGACAGAAGGGAGGGAGGGAGGAACGGGGCGCGTCCGCTTCGGGTGTATGTGCGGATCGGCCAGAGCTCGGCGGCCACGCGGCCGTCGTCGACGCGCATGGTGGCCATGCGGTGGGCCGCGGCAGCCATGGCCTACGCGCGGTCGGCGCACACGCGCTGTGCGTGAGGCGCGGGCGGGAGACGGGTGCGCGTGCTGGCTCGGGCCGGCTTCGGCCGGTGGGCCGAAAGTGGGGCGCCGGCCCACTTAGCCAGGTAAGTGCTTTTCTTTTTATTTTTCAATTTTATTCTTTTCCAATTTTTCTTCAAACTTAAATTTGACCAATTTAAACTCTTTTTCAGGTTTTGAGGAAAACACCAAAGTTGTTCAGAATTTTAAACTGCACAAGAAAGCTTTAAACAACAAGATCAAATTTGGCTTACTTTTTAAACTAGAAGATCAAACCCAATTTAAGGCCTATGGAAACATTAATTTCAATATTGCTAAGTCATATTAAATTTCAGGAAATAAACTTAGTTTCATACCATAATTAAAGCACTAATCTTTAGGTTACATTTAGCATGATGGTTCAAAGTTAAACATATTAAACAACCAAGATCAAAGCCAAGGATTAACACATGAAATGATGATGCTATGCATGAATGCTTTATGTGATGAATGCTTTAGTTTTAATTAAGAATAGTTTAATTATGCTTAACACTTGAGGTGTTACAGTTACCACCAAATAGCCCTGAAAGTTGAAGACCAGATCAAGACGTCGTTCATAACCCCCTTCGGTGCCTACTGCTACATGACAATGTCCTTCGGCTAAAAAACGTCGGCGCCACGTACCAACGCGCCATAGAAGAATGCCTGAAGAAGCTCATCCCAGGAAAAGTCAAGGGCTACGTAGATGATGTAGTCATCAAAACGCGCTCCGCAAAGACGCTGATCGCCGACATTGAGGCAACCTTCAAGGCCCTCAATGAGTTTCGATGGAAGTTAAATCCAAAGAAGTGCATTTTCGGGGTATCATCAGGGAACCTCCTCGGCAACATTGTGAGTCAATCCGGCATCTAGGCTAATCCAGAAAAAAACTGCTGCGATTCTCCAGATGAAACCTCCATCCAACGCCAAGGACGTACAAAAACTCGCCGGGTGCATGGCCGCACTCAACCGCTTCATCTCCCGCTTAGGAGAAAAAGGACTTCCATTCTTCGGCCTCTTGAAAGGCGGACAGAAGTTTGAATGGAACGATGAGGCAAACCACGCGTTCAACGATCTCAAGCGATACCTCACTGAGCCACCCATCCTCATCGCACCAGAAAAAGAAGAACCAATGTTGCTTTACATCGCCGCCACAAATCGAGTCGTCAGCACAGTCATGGTGGTCGAGCGCAACGAAAGGGGACGTGTATATCCAGTCCAACGGCCATGTTATTTCGTAAGCGAAGTATTAAATGAGTCAAAAACGAGATACCCACGGGTCCAGAAGCTATTATACGTGGTCCTTATAACCACACGCAAGCTCCGGTATTATTTCGAACGGCTGACCACGGTGACAGTGGTCACCGAATTTCCTCTTGACGACATCCTGCGCAACAAAGACGCCACCGGACAGATAATCAAATGGGCAATGGAACTCGGAACATTCAACATAGCTTTCCAGGGGAGACATACGATTAAGTCACAAGCACTTGTTGATTTCATCGCCGAATGGACTGATATACAGGTCCCGATAAACGCCGAAGTCCCCGAACACTGGACCTTGTCCTTTGACGGCTCACTATCTATCCACGAGGCAGGCGCCGACCTCCTATTCATATCACCATCTGGCGATAAGCTACGATACGTCCTGTGATTACTATTCCCAGCCTCCAACAACGCCACTGAATATGAAGCAGCTCTCCACGGGCTCAGAATCGCAAGTGAACTCGGCATAAAGCGTATCATCGTCCACAGCGACTCGGCCTTGGTGATCAACCAACTTAATAAGGAATGGAAGTGCTCCAATGAAAAGATGGATGCATACTGCGCCGCAATTCGAAAGCTAGAAAGCAACTTCTACGGAATTGAATACCACCATGTCCTGCGAGATCGCAACCAGGCAACGGATGAAATGTCCAAGATAGGATCATCACGGTCCCCCATCCCGGCAGGAGTCTTCATTCAAGATCTACACAAACCTTCAATCGCTGACGAACACGAAGTCCCAAACAACGACTTACTGCCACCACAGGCCAACCTTCTCACCGTCACATGCACCAGTCGGCCATACGACTGGCGAGATGACTTTATCCAGTACCTCTCCAACAACGTAGTGCCATCAGATGAGACAGAAGCAGAACGATTAACACGTCGAGCTCATAACTACATCCTGGTTAACGTCATGTTAATGAGGAAGAACTCCAAGATGGAAGCATTACAAAAATGCGTCTCCACGGAAGAGGGCACGACAATCATACAAGACATCCACGCCGACACCTATGGGAACCATGCCGCCGCAAAAACACTGGTAGGAAAAGCCTTCCGAGCAGGTTTTTACTGGCCAATGGCGGTTGCCGACGCAGAACAAATGGTGCGATCCTGCAAGGGGTGCCAATTCTTCGCCAAACAAACTCACCTCCCTGCTCAAGAACTGCAAACAATACCAGCTTCTTGGCCCTTCGCTTGTTGGGGTCTAGATATGCTCGATACCTTCCAACCAGCACCGGCGAACTTCAAATGGATTTACCTGGCCGTCGACAAATTCTCCAAGTGGATCGAAGTTAAACCAATCACCAAGGCATCAGCCGGAACTGCAGTTACATTCATCGACAAAATTATACACCAATTTGGCGTCCCAAACTCAATAATCACCGACCTAGGATCAAATTTCACCGGAACTCTCTTCTGGGACTTTTGCAAAGATAACAAGATACTAGTCAAGTATGTCTCCGTCGCCCACCCAAGAGCAAATGGCCAGGCCGAACGAGCAAACGGAATGATACTAGATGCACTCAAGAAAAGGCTATACCAGGAGGAAGAGAAAAACACAGGTCGCTGGTTGCACGAACTACCCGCAGTACTTTGGGGACTGCGTACACAGCCCAGCCACTACACCGGCGTCTCCCCGTACTTCATGGTGTTCGGCTCCGAAGCCGTAATGCCAACAGATGTCACCTTCGGCTCTCCACGGGTGGAAAACTACGACGAGGAAACATCCGACCAGACTCGGATCGATGACATCGATCGCCTAGAAGAACAGAGGCTAACATCGTGTATACGCACGGCAAAGTACCTAGAAGGCGTCCGACGATATTACAACCGCAATGTCAACAACAGATCATTTGTTATCGGAGACCTCGTACTCAAGAGAAAGCTAAAGACCGAAGGCATGCACAAACTTTCTTCACATTGGGAGGGCCCCTACATCGTCAGAGAAGTAACTCGACTAGGATCTTACCGGCTTGCAGACCAGGAGGGCATCGACGTACCCAACTCATGGAGCATAGAACACCTAAGACATTTCTACGCTTGAAACATTTGTACAATTCCTCCTATCCATTTCAATAAAGTTCGACATTTCGCCCACATGCCTTTTCTCCTTTTTCATCATCCGCACAACGACCACGACCACAAACTACCACAAAACGGATACGACGCTCGACGACCTCTCCAAAACACTCCCACAGTGTTCGACGACCTCTCCAAACGCACCTCGGCATTCTCCAAACAGCCTCGCCATAACCAGAAAGCCCCCGAAGCTGGTCTGACAACGGGTCATAGAGAATAGAAGTAGCTACCCTAAGCGCTACGACCACGTTGACAGACCTCGCAAATAATACTTCCCCATCAACCGGGCGGTATCATTTGGGTCGGGAGCCATGAAGGTATGCGCCCAGAATCTGTATACGACCACGGAACGGTCGACGACTCTACAAGCAGTATGGCTTTGTTCCCATCGTCTGCAGGAACGGTCTCCACAGGCCCCTGGTAACGCCACGACCAAGCCTCTCGGAAAAGGGCCCTGAACCTGGTATCATCCAAAGCGTGAATGAGTTGTTCGCCCTCTGCGCTGCGGATTGCCAGCAGCGAGCCTCCTTGGGAGTCCTTATGCATCCTATGCGTGAAGTGGCGCTAGCCCTACGATCTGGACCATTTGAGACCCAAGGCTGAACGATTCGTGGCTACGGCTCACGACTCAGGAGGCACGACAAGGACACACAAGTGAAACAAAAGCTCACCACCCGGAAATTCAACAGCTGCCTCCAGACGATCCACATCTTCATCCGACGTCCCTAACGCGAACCCGGTCTCCACATGATCAAGCTCGATCCTTGGATAATGAGATTGCAACATAGCCATACCATGAGCAACCACACTCCGCGCCGCCGAAGTCGTAAACAATTGAAGTCTGCCCCACAGGCCGCGAACCCTCGTCAATACACTCTCCATGGTGACTCGGCCTGCAGGTTAAGGATGAGCTCCTGACCATCAACACACCTCACCACAGGGGCGATCTCCCATGCCAACGACCAGAAGTTATCATAATAAGAGTTCACTTTCGCCTGCAAGTCTGCAAATTGAAGACGAACATTGCCCCAGTGAACTGCGGAAGTATCAAAAAGCAAGTAAGGGAGCCATTCAAACATAACAACAGGCAGCAAAAGGCTACCTTCGTGCATCGCCCGCATCTTGTACATTTCTCGTTCGACAGCGTCAGTCTTCTCCTCCGCAAGGCGTTTTGCTTTTTGAGCATCAAGTAGTTCTATGCAACAAACGAAAGAAGTTATCACAAGGATAGTGCACTAATATTTAAAGACAAGAATAACGAAGACTTACGAACGCAAAGTTCGTCAACTTGCGATTGAAGCTCGCTGGTCTCCCGCTCTCGATCTCGGATTGCGGCTCGTAACACCTCCAAACACTGACGCGCTGCATCCAAGCTTTCCTCCAGACCTGCAAACTAACCCTCGACATGAGCAACGTAACCTCGAAGACGCCCATTCTCAGTAGACAGCTTCGCAAGCTGGTCGGCCATCATATTACGCTCCCTCCTCGACTAAAACAATCCCTGCAACTACACAGTACCAATTCAACAGAAAAAAAACTCGGGGACTCCGTCCACAGCAACAATGACCTGAGCCCTGGTTGCATCTCTGACCAGGCTTGGGGACTTCGTCCAGCTCCGCACCGAGCAAGGCTCGGGGACTGCGATCAGGGAACCAGAGAACGGCGCCCGGAAGGACAACACCATGGGACTGACGCCCAGGGACTACGAATAAAAATCAAAACGACCCTGATACAAGAAGCCCATAGATTCTTACATCAGGCTCGGAGACTGTAGGTATTTACGGTTGCTTTTTGCATAACTCATGCATCAATACATATCTACTGCACCGTTTTATAAAGCATGGCACCACGTGCATACTTCACCTACTATCATAATAAGAGTTCACTTTCACCAGCAAGTCTGCGATAAATGTACTAATTTTCTTCTCGGCAAAGCTCTGCTGTTTTTTCTATGTTGTTTTTGCAAAGCCTAAGTGGGTACACTTCACCAAGGAAGGACTTTTTAAAAGTTTTCTTCTTCAGCACGTCACATTCATCCGACAAACAACCACAGCGTTCGGCGAGGCGACCAGCTCGTCCATCAAACTGCGACGCTCTCGACTAGATCGACCTGGTCAGGAGACTTCTCCGAGCAGCGTCTCGACCAACCATGCTGGTCGAGGCTCTACGACGACTGCTTCACATGATGGCGACCAGCTGAACACCTCCAAGGACTACGCTGCGGGCTCGCATGAAGAATGCAACGTGCTCGGGGACTTGTTGGGGATACTACCTCGGCGTATCCCCAGGGACCTTATGGGCCTGTCGACCAGGAGATGGCCTAGCCACGAGGCCTTGTGGCACGCGACCAGCCCGCCGTGCTCGCCAAGGACTCTAGAGAAGCCTTGCTCGCCAAGGAAGATTCTGGTAGATAGACTCAGATCCCTTGCCATAAGGGACCGATCGCAATCTGTTAGGATATGGAAATTGTAACTCTGCTCCCCGGCTATATAAGGCGAGCAAGGACCCCCTCAAAAGCAATCTCTGAGACCTCTCTCAGATCAACTACAGATCTTGTAACCTAATACACAAGATCAATCCAGCCACCAAAACACAGGACGTAGGGTATTACGGTGATTTGTCGGCCCGAACCTGTCTAAATCGCCGTGTCTATGCTCTCTGTGTTACGCTTGATCGCCGTCGCCACACCTCCGCCTACAATCTACTACCGTAGGGTACCCCCTAGGTAGACTGTGACGCGTATTTCGTCGACAGTCTAGAATTTGGTTGAAAGACAATTGTGTTCTTCACAAAATGGTACTGCTGCATGCTTTTCATAGCTCTACAGTAGGTGGACAGACAGATTTTTCTAACACATACAAGAGAGCTAAGCAACTTTTTGCTTGGACTGACGTCAATAAAGATGCTACATAAGTTTTTCACTTCTTGTCTACTATGTTTTGTTATTGAACTATCAGTAGGGGGGATTCACCACCTATTCTTCTTAATCCTTATTATAAACGATAACAGAAAAGTTACAAGTGCACAAGTGGTACAAAAAGGAACTTTTGAAACTCAAAGTGAAAAACAACAAAACTAGAGGAGATTATCTTTCCAAAGTCTTAACTCTTAAGGGACCCTCTATACTTTGCTTGGCCTTGGTACTTGCCAGTCCAATTTTTTCCTCCAAAACTAGTTTCCTTTCCATAAGAGAGTAGGGTTTGTTGTCGAAGATGGACCCATTTCACATTATCCAGATCATCCAGCATGTTGTGATGATGATCTCCATGAATATGCAGCTGACAAAATCTGTTCTTTTTGTATATAATCATATCTAGAAGATGTAAGCTCAAATCCCATTGAATTGCTAAGTAGGTCCAGCAGGAGGGACTAAAAGGACACTCAAAGAAAAGATAAAAGCTTGTTTCCTTAATGTCCATACTGCAGAGGGCACCACTGTAGTCTTCCATAGCTTTGTTCTGTCTTCTGAGCAAGTTTCTTGTATTTAACCTATCTTTAAGGACTCAAAACAAGAACTTGGGCTTTCTAAGCTAACCTGATGACCAAAGCCGGAAAAAGAGGCGATGCTGCTTGTGTACACTTTAGAAGGCAGTAGGCTTCTTTTTGGTGCTGACAGTATCGGAGTTCTTTTTAGTTACTCAACATTTCAGATCCTTAGTGCTCAGTTGTTCTACATTTCAGATGTTGTAGTGCTTAGTTGTTGTACTGTGTACTGCAGGGACTGTTGAAGGCAGTGAAAGAATTAGTGCCTAATGCAGAGCACAGGATGTGTGCAAGGCATATTTATGCCAATTGGAGAAAGAGATACATAGACAAGAAATTGCAGAATAAGTGGTGGAGGTGTGCAAAGGCTTCAAATAGAACAATGTTCAACTTGTACAGAGCTTACCTTGCCCAAGATACACCAGAAGGTGCCAAGGATATGATGAACACCTCACCAAAACACTGGAGCAGGGCCTTTTTCAGGCTTGGATCCAATTGTGACTCAATTGACAACATGTGTGAGAGTTTCAACAACAGTATTATGGAAGCTAGGTTCTTTCCTGTGATATCTATGTGTGAGGCCATAAGGAAGAAGTTGATGGTTAGAATTCAAGAAAATAGAGCAAGATCAGAAAAGTGGAATGGACTCATCTGCCCCAATGTATTCAAGAAATTGAAGATGAACATAGAACTGTCTGGCAAGTGTTGTGTCCTATGGAATGGAGAAGATGGGTTTGAAGTCCAAGAAAGGGAAGACAGGAAGTACATAGTCAACTTGTAGAAAAGAGAGTGCACCTGTAGGTATTGGCAACTGTCAGGTCTCCCTTGTTGTCATGCCATAAGCTGCATGTACAAAGCTTCCCAAAAGTTGGATGACTTCATTGCTCCATGTTTCAGCATACAAGCATACATGAAGACATATCAACATGTCTTACAGCCAGTAGAGGGTGCAGCCAATTGGCCAATCTCTAACATGCCAAGACCACTACCACCAGCATTTGTAAAGATGCCTGGTAGGCCTAAGACACAAAGGAGGGAGCAGGGGGAAGAACCTAAAGGATCTAAGCTCAGTAGGGTTGGGATCAAGATGAGTTGTAGGTTATGTGGTAAGACTGATCACAACTCAAGAAGGTGTCTCAAAAATCCAGAAGCTGGCAGTAAGAAACATGGTCACATAAAAAGAGATAGCACCAAGAAGAGAAAGAATCCTGAGATTGCTAGGACTGGGCCAAGTGCAGTCACTAGTGCTGGGATCAACATACTGAAAAAAACTACTACTAAGAAGGTGAGAACTAGTACAAGTACTTGAATTTGCTAACAAAAACTAAAGCCACTAATTCTCTGCCATTTTGTAGGCCAAGCTTGCTGCAAGTGTGAGGCAGCCAAGTGCAAGTCAGCCCAATCCAAGCCAAGCTAGTGGCTTTAGTTTTTGTACTCAGCCCACTCCAAACCAAACCAGAAGTGGTGCAAGGAGGCAACCAACTGCAAGGAGGCCCACTACAAGCCAAGCAAGTGGAAGTGGTGCAAGGAGGCAACCAGCTGGGAGTGCAAGGAGGCCAAGTGGAAGGCAGCCAAGTACAAGTCACAATCGTTTGGCTCATCTGTTATTTGGAGGCAACAACTAAGAACATACTTAGTTTTCAGTTCTTTTGGGAGAAACTTGTCTTTTGATTGTAAAATACCCAAGTACCAGTGATGGGTCACATAGGGTGATGGGTCTTTTGTCTTTTGTCTGTAAAATACCCAATTACCAGTGACACTAATAGACCAAATGCCATGGTGGACCAAAGAGGTGACCAAGGACCAAAGTGATGGGCCTTCTGTAAACGGATGGTTCTAATGATGGGTCAAAGAGGTGACCAAAGTAGTAGCAGTAAGGAATCCTAGCAGTATTGATGTAATATACTTATGTCATGGCACACATGCTAAGTTATCTATCAGTGGACCTTCATGTTTATTGTCATCTGTTTATGTGTTTGTCACTGTGTTTGGCACACATACTTATGTCAGTGCATCTTGAATTTGTCAATGTTCATGTGTTTGTCACTGTCACTGTCTTTGTGAACTAAAAATGCAAGCACAAGTCCCACACACAGAATTTGCATTTCTCAAACAACCAAGATATATTTCATTTGACACAAAGCATACACATTACTTATCTCACAGGAATTCCTTATCTTACATTCATTTCCAAGTTCCATTGCTCTTACAAACAGTTCAAGATTCCTACTTTGCTCAAACATTCTACAAACAGCAAACACCATCAAGTAAGCCTAGTACCATTACACAACATGGCAAACAACATGCCCACAGCAAACACACAGATGAAGCCACAAAAATTAGTGCATCCATTCTTCATGCTCTTCATCTTCACTTTCAATGCCTCCAACTCCTTCTGCATGCCTTCTAGCTCTTGATCTTCCTTCAGCAGCTCCTCATCTTTCTTCACCAACTCCTTGTTCTTATCATCCAACTGTGCATCCATGTTTAGCAGCTGCCTTTGCAAAGAATGGTTCATCTTCTCAACCTCCTCAGCACATATAGGTTGTCCCCACTTCAACTTGAAAACAACATTCTTCAGGTTCGGCAGCAGCTGCTTCATTCAGTCTGTTGTGGGTGGATCAAGCCATTGAAAGAATCCACAGTCTTGTGCAGTCTACAACAACGAAATCAATTAATCCATCAATTACACAGTGGCCCTACATCATGAACACCAAATTGAGCAAGAGAAAAACAGTGACCTACCTGAGCCATCTTGCACCAGTAATATCTACGGCCGGGATTGTCCAGACTCCAAGAAATCCACCTCGGTGCCTTAGTCTGGCATTTGCAGTACACTGAGGGGGAATAATCGAGAGGGCCAATGCGATAAGGCACCGGCGAGCCACTAACCTCGAGGCCGGCGTCTCCACAAAGGCCGATTGAAGCTGAGCCCCGCGAAGACCGCCCGCTTGATTCTGCCATACCCTACGCCGGTGAAGACCTCCGCCGCCCCTATGCCGCTCCCAGCTAGCGTCGCCGAAAACCCTAGCGGCGGTGGCGGAGAGAGTGCGCGCGGGCGGAGAGTGAGCGAGAGAGAGGGACAAGGGCGGTCGGGAGGCATTTTTCAGCAGCAGGGTAGTCTGACGGGTGGGGTCGGAGGCCACGGTGGACTCACCTGCCACACTGGAGTGCCACACGTGCAAAACCGCCCAGCAAAACCACCTTAGGGGGTAGGTTAGACGGTTTGGCATAGTTTAAAGTGCTAAACAACCGGTTTTGTAGTTGGGAGGCGAAAGTATACCGGCTCTGATACTTCAGGGGGTTATTTAGACTTTTTCCATTTATCTTTTGTTTCAGGTTCCTTTCTCCATCAGCTCTAAAGTGAGACACGTTGATTGGAGGCTTGCACTGACATTGGCAGAGAGAACACTCTACTGATCCCACAATCCAGAAAATGTCTAATTGAACCCATGGTTTTTCTGGCAAAAGAGTGGAGTTGAGGGATCTGTCTTTGAGGCAGGTCCCAGTCCAATTGTCATGCCAGAGGGTGACTGAATTACCAAGGCTAGGAGTGCATTTAGCCACGGACCTGAAATCATCATGCAACTTTAAGATGTCCTTCCACCAAAGCGATCAAACTGGATTTTTTTTATTTCTTTATTTTTGGCATAGGGGGCAAAGCACTTGTTAGTTGTCCAAGTTAAAGTGCCCAGGGTGTCTCTATATGATTGTAGAAATTTATCCAAAAAATTCGGAAGCAAAGACTTGTTCTGACTTTTTGATGTTTATTATGCCCAGGCCTCCTTTCAGTTCATTTTTATGTTGGCTTTACATGGCTGGACCGAAGAAGCAAAGCAATCGAAGATGAAAACTGATGTACCGAAACTTGTGAAGCAAAGTGTGTTAAAGCATTCTCAGTAATATGGTGCCTGAGTATTAAAAAAAACCTCGTGCCTGAGTCTGTTACCCTTGCTATTGCTAATGTCAGTTTCTTGTTTTGTTTTTGTGGGGATGTGGAGGAAATCGCTTTATCGTCCAACTGTGCTTTTTCTTACCATTACTATTCACCTATTATGAGCGTCACCATTAGTACAATTCTTTCTCTATTTAAAATATGTCATGGTATAGTATACGTCCGGAGAGGTCTTAGACCCACCTGCAGACGTACACAGTATCATCGTATTTTGGTAAGAATAGAACTACCCCTCCACCTTTCTCTATATATGTCACTGACATGTGGACCACACTAGTCCTCTTCCTCCTCTCTCTCCCCATCTGCTTCACTTCTCCAGGCCTCCCCGGCATTTGGCCACGTCGTGCAGCCCTGCCGCCTGAATGCACATCGTTGGGCTGGCTCCGTCCGGTCGTGGGCTTAGGTCGTGGTCCAGGCCATGGGCTGAGGTCGTGGTCCAAGCCGTGCTCCTCCATCGCCCCACAAAACTCATGCCTCATCCATCATCTCCACCAGCACCTCTTGTGCCGGCAACAATGGCAAGACGAAGATTGCCCTGTTAACTTTGAGAATGGCAACTCTAAATGCGTCTCAATGAGACTCCCTCCCTCCCCTCCTCCCTGCGGCTTCCCCAGATCGGCGGGCGACCATGATCGCCGGTGCTGATCCCCTGCACCCAGTCGCTGCTGGCAGCCATGGGATCCACCTCGGATCTGGCTGCCATGATGGATTTTGACTGTGGGTTGGAATTCCAGGACAGAATCCGCCGGCTCTTCAATTCACCGGTACACCACCCTTTTCCCTCAACTAAAGGATCTTTCCTGCTCCTGGTCACCTTCAAGCGTTTCCTCTTTCGTTTGACGGAGGAATCGGTTGCTCTTGCTCTCCAATCCTGCCTTGGTGGCAAGGCAAATTGGTTTCATGTCAAATTTCTTAGCAAAAACCACTTTTGCTTCTCGGTTTTTTCGAAAGATGTGGGGTTCTCTGTGTACAAGCTTAAACGTGTCATTTCGAGATCCTTTGATGCTTACTTTCATTTGTGGAATAATGGCACTCCCCATTGGGAGCGTGAAAAGAGATTTTGGGAGATGAAACAGGAAAAGGAGTGGACAAAAGTCCTCTCTAAATCCTCTAAACGGGCTGAAAAGAAAAAGAAAATGGTTCTGAAAAAAGTGCACTTTGCTCAACCTATTGTGCAACCTTCTCCCAATCCTGCCACAAAGTGCAACTCCATTCGTTTTGGATCTTTTTCCAGCGTGATCAATCCATGTGTCTCCCCTGTTGGACTTGTTTTCTCTTCCTCAAGTTCTTCCGAAAATCCCGCCACCTTGAAGAACTCAGCTAGTCTTGAGGCGAGAAGACCGCCCTTTTCAAATTCAAATGCAAATCGGGTGCGTTCTTCTCGGCCTGCTCGATGCCACTGGTGCATTGAGCCAGGCCACTAGCAACGGGCCTGCCCCTCTCGTGTGAAATGCCCCATGTGCCTTCAACCAGGCCACCTTAAGGAACAATGTACAAGGCGGCCCAAGCCCATCTGGAAATGGATACCCAAAGTCTCTTCCTCAACAAGGTCCGAGCCCAGTATTCAATGGCGACCCGTGCGCCCTCTCCCTTCCGGGATGGCAAGTCAGGTGAATGGACGCTCGGACGGCCCTGCCCAACAATTTTTCCACGCCAACCAATCAGAATGTGAAGAAGAAAATCTTTCGCAAAGGAAAAGCCCGATATATCAACCGACTTATTCGCATTCCATCCCAAATGAACAATGCAACCTTGCCTCCACCTCGTCTCCGTCGCCCCACTGTTCGGAACCAATCTCCACTCACCCAGCTCCGCCTGCCAGCGGCGACAAGATGGCCAACTTCCCAGTTGATCCTCGCCCCTTCCTCACTGCTGGCATGGTGGTGGAGAATGGTTGGAATCACCCTTCTCGTGGCAGGCTTGCTCTGGGTGGAGAACCAACAAGAGAACATGAAGACTATGCCATCGTCTCCATCACGCCGATGCCGGTCAACATGGATGCTCGTCGCCCAACACTCAACATCGTCTGCAACTGGCTTGAAGAACAACAAAGGGTACGAATTGAATGTGATCATCTTTCTCCCCTTGGGTTAGGTTTGATCAAGATCAGAAGTGTTGCTCAACACGATCGTCTGGTTAGAAACTCTCCCTTTAATTTGGGGCCCAATCATGTAGTGATAGTTTCAAACCATGATGAAGGAATTAACTCTAGATCCTGCACCTACACTCGTGTCTGCTGGTTAATGTTCCTAGCATTTCCGTTGGATTTTCAGAAGGATGAATACATTAAAGCAGCAGTAGTGCCCTATGGTAGGCTCCTGGAATGGTACAGAGATCATAACAAATCCAGAATCCTAGTCCAAAATTTGCTCCTTAGCCCTGATAGAGTACCTAAGAGTCTTGTAGTCTCTCGCGGAACCCTGGTTGGGGGAATGGGTCGCTCATGGTCTATGCCTGTGTACATTCTGAATGGTCACTTTCCAGATGCTTTTCCGGCTGACGAAGACCCTGTTCCAGTTGATGGTGAGCCTAATCCTAAGCACGGGCCAGTTGTTTTGGGACACAATCCGCAACAACCCAACTGGGAACAAGAACAGCAAGGTGCTACCCCAAATTTAGGAGTTTTTGGAGGCAATCCTCACCCAAACCCAATAGATCAGATTGTTCAGCTATATGCCAATGGAAATGCCAATCCTGGTAACGTTGTAAATGTGAATGCTCTTCAGAATGATAATGGATTTTTGGAGGAGAATGGGAATGATAATATGGATGTGGATGATGTGCAAAATGATGGGGATGATTGGCCTGCTTGGGATCCTGCTGTGTTTGCCAATGATAATCAGAATCATGTCCAGCAAAACCAAGAAGCACAATACCCAGAGGATGCCCCCCACAATGTTTAGAATCTGAATCTCTCAGGATCATCAATGACCTTCATCAGAGCTACTGGGCCAGATATTCCAATTGAATTTTTTTCCAGCTAGATGGGGATAGTTCATCTTCGAGTGATGCAACTTCACTCCCAGAGGAGGCTCAAAGCAGGTTTAACTCTGTCTGGAATCTCTGTGCCAACCTAGCTCTCTTCAACAATAAAGGTCCCAATTCTAGTGTTGATGGCCAGGCAACAAGTAGCAAACATTCTCCTCCAACTCGCCTACCCAGCTCAGCACAGAGTTTCAGCATAGGCCCAAGTTGCCAAAGTATAGTCCCTTGGACCTTGGTCAAGGATGCTCAGGCCATGAAAGCTTGGCCTTGGTTTCTTGAGATGGTCAGGCAGGCAGTGAGGAGTAAAAGAAGCAATGCAGATGAGAAAAGTGCCACAGCTCTAATCATTGATGAGAATGGTGTTGTTCACCATGGCATGTCCAGAGTGTGCACTGCTTCTGGAGAGAACACCAGTTTAGATGAGGATCAAAACTCGGTAATTCAAATGGAGGAAATGCAGCCTGCTCAGGACAAAGGTAAAGGCCCGATGGAAACTGTGCTTCTACCTAGTGACATGACACCAAGCTTTCTGCTGGAACAAACTCAGCCCGGCCCAGATGAGATAGTCGGCAGCATGAGCTCAGCCCAGATGTGTGAAGTCAGCCCAAGAAAGAATAAGCGAAAGGGTATGCTTCTCCCAAATCTTGTTTCTGCTTCAGATTCACGAACACCTCTAATTCAGTCCTCTGTCCGTCGCAGCACCAGACTCTCCAATGGCAAGGAGGGTTTTCGCCAAGTGCGAATTGAAAAAGAGCCCTCCAAGCGCTACAAACAATGGGTTGTAGAAGTTGATGCAGAAACAGGTGAATTCCTCCCCATCTCTATAGCTACTCTCCAAATTTGGGGAATCTCTTGTGGGGTTGATCCAAGTGATCTTAACAATGAGGCCCTCTTGCAGGCCCCTCATATCCTTTTACTCGATGTGGAAGATGAAGTGGAGGCCTAAACTTTTTGGTGGGGGCGCAAAGTCAAAAGATATGAAGATCTCTCTTTTGTCTTTTGAGTCTCCTAAGTTCGTTTCAGCTTATATAGTCCTTTTGGATGTTTGTTCAAGGCAAAATATCCTAAACAATGTAATCTGGTGGGGTGACAATCTTATCAGAAATTCAGACCTCTATGCAACTAGTATTTTTTTCGATCCTACTGTATCTGTGATCTTGAAATGTATTTTGTTGATACTGGTTGGCTTTCGAACTGTCACCTCAAAAAACACCCCTCTGCAGTTTTGTCTTTGGCCATGCTTGTCTTTGTTATGCCTTAGTGACTGTTTAGAGGATTTTTCTCCGGGCTGGAGCACTTTTATTCAAATACCTGGAAGAATGGACCCTCGTGTAATTCATCTTACTGGTGACCCTAGGGGCAACAGTTTTCAATCTTTTACAAGTATTTTTTATGGGAACACGTGATTGGAATATCTCGTGCTGGAATATCAGGGGGCTGAATGCCTTGGACAAATGGGAAGCCATAAAAAATAAGATTGAGGAAAGCTCCTGCTCTATCTTTTGTCTTCAGGAGACAAAGAGAGAACAATTTGATATGGCATATATTAGGAAAATTGCTCCACGCAGATTTGATAATTTTGACTTCATCCCTTCTTTGGGAGCTTCGGGTGGTATTCTTATAGCGTGGAACAGTGCTATTTTTAGAGGGGTAGTAATCGACACGCAACAGTTTGGTATTACTGTTAATTTCAGTTCCATGCATTGTGGGGAATTCTGGAAATTGACCACAGTGTATGGTCCATGTGTTGAGCCTGCAAGGTCAGAGTTTATCAACTGGTTTAAGAGTCACAACATTGAGGATGAAGAAAATTGGATGTTTATAGGGGACTTCAATTTTTATAGATCCCTTGCTAATAGAAATAAGCCTGGATTGAACTTGAATGATACCTTTATCTTTAATGATGCAATAGGGCACCTGGGTCTTGCGGAGCTGCCATTAAAAGGGAGGGCCTATACTTGGAGTAACATGCAGGAAAACCCCCTCCTTGAACAGTTAGACTGGTTCTTCACTTCAGTAAATTGGACAATTGAATATCCAAACACTGAAGTTTACATCTAATCATATTCCATGCAAGATTATGATAGGAACCAAGATTCCAAAGGCAAATATCTTCAGATTTGAGAACTTTTGGGCCCAGCGAGAGGATTTTCTACAAACAGTACAACAGTCATGGTCTTCCACAAATACAAGGACTGATACTACAAAGAATATCACACATAAATTCAAGAATCTAAGATCCAATCTAAAGGCTTGGAGCAAGAATTTTTCAAATCTCCAACTGTTAATTGACAACTGCAACTCAGTGATCACAGTCCTTGATGGTGTGGAAGAAAGAAGAGAGCTTTATAATCTAGAGTACAACTTTAGGATCATTATCAAGAAGCACCTCAAACACCTGCTGCATTGTAAAAACATTTATTGGAGGAACAGATACACAGTCAATAGAATAAAGTTTGGGGATGAATGCACAAAAATTTTTCATGGAATGGCAACAATTTCTTTAAGAAGAAATTGCATTTCCCAACTGAAGAATGATCAAGGAATTTGGATAAGTGATCATGAAGGAAAGGCTAGACTAATTTGGTCCTCTTTCAAAACTAGAATGAGTCAGTCTTCCTCAGCTGAAATGCTTTTCAACCTTGCTGAACTGATACAGCCAGTTCAAGATCTAAATATGCTTAGTGATCCCTTCCAATTGGAGGAAATTGATACAGTAGTTAGAAGAATGCCTAATGACAAATCCCCTGGGCCTGATGGTTTCAATGGATTGTTACTGAAGAAATGTTGGGCTCTTGTCAAAAATAATTTTTATCAACTTTGCTTGGCTTTTTAGCAGGGGCAAGCAAACTTGGAGAGTATCAACACTTCATACATAACCTTAATCCCTAAGAAGCAGTCACCAGAAGTTGTGAATGATTTCAGACCAATATCTTTGATGAACACTTCCCTTAAGTTGTTAACCAAGATTCTAGCTGATAGACTGCAGTCAGTGATACTCAAACTGGTCCACCAAAATCAATATGGCTTCATTAGGACCAGAACAATACAGGATTGCCTAGCTTGGAGTTATGAATACATACATCAGTGTCATCATTCCAAAAGGGAGATTTTAATCCTCAAATTAGATTTTGAGAAGGCTTTTGATACTGTTGAACACTCAACAATCATTCACATGATGACACATCTTGGTATGCCAGATACTTGGGTCAGATGGGTCAAATCAATTCTTGACTCAGCCTCCTCTGTTGTTCTTCTAAATGGGGTTGCTGGAAAGTTTTTCAAGTGCAAGAGAGGGGTAAGACAAGGTGATCCCCTTTCACCTTTATTATTTGTGTTGGCAGCTGAACTTTTACAGATATTAGTCAATAAGGCTGCTGATCTAAATCAGTTGAAGAGGCCAATTCCTATAGAAGAAGACTTCCCCATTGTACAGTATGCAGATGATACTTTACTCCTCTTGCAAGCTGATGGCAGGCAGTTGATCTTCCTCAAAGCCTTGCTCCAATCTTTTGCAGAATCTACAGGGCTGCATGTTAACTACAGTAAATCCCAGATGTTCCCCATCAATATAGCACCAGAGAGAATGACACAGTTGGCCTCTACTTTTGGATGTGAAGTTGGTTCTTTGCCCTATACATATCTAGGTTTGCCCATGGGAACAACAAAGCCTAGGATTGAAGATTTAACTCCTCTAATGGACAGAGTTGAGAGGAGGTTGTCATCATACTCCACTTGGCTATCCTACTCTGGTAGATTAGAAATGGTCAATTCAGCCATCTCCCCAATTACAACCTATGCAATGTGCACGATCAGTTTGCCAAAAGGAGTCATAGAAAATATTGATCGAGCAAGGAAACAATGCCTTTGGAGGGGAAACTCACAGAAAAAGAGAGGAGGGAATATGGTAGCATGGCAGACAGTTTTGTTGCCAAAGGACAAAGGGGGATGTGGTGTCATAAATCTTAGATTACAGAATGATGCTCTTCTTATGAAACATCTAAGTAAATTCTATAACAAGGAGGACATTGTTGGGAATATGCCCTAGAGGTAATCATAGAGATGATTGTATTTCCTTGTATCCATGACATATTATGAGATCAATGAATATCCATTAAAGACAACTTGTATCGATAAGCAATTATGTGAATTGTTTGTGAAACTCTTTTACTTGTATGGTTATTCTAAAGTTGTCCCTGATCGAAGTTTGTACTAGAATGTACATGAATATTGGATCAGCACATTATTAGTTGATGACTATGTTTCACAAGTCATGGACATGGAGATGTCGAACTAATAATGTGGGCACATGTAGGACATGGTGCTGGACAGACCCGACATGAGATTGTCTCTATACAGATCATGTACGTTATGTCCTTAGACCTGAGATTGTCGTATGTACTCAAGATGTGAAACGACCTACCTTGGGACTACCAAACGCTACTCCGTGACTGGGTAGTTATAAAGGTGACTTTCGGGTTTGTCAGGAAACATGTTGTGAGACATAGTCAATCAAGATGGAATTTACCACTTTCCATGAGAGAGAGATATCACTGGATCACTCAAATGATTAGATCATGAAATGCATGGCCATGCTTGGGTTAAGTGTTAACCCACGAGTTGAACCAAATATCATAAGGCAAAGGAATAACATGTATATTGTATTGTGGTGGTTCGTCTGATATGATCGTAGCGTATGCATAGGAGTTGACACCCCTTGCTAGAGGCTGCTATCAACTATTGGTCGAGTAAGAGTACTTGAGCCATGTCTATGTGTGCGTGAGCCCATAGGGTCGCACGCTTAAGGGGCTGGAACCCTAATTCGGGTTGGGTTGGACCCGAATTAGACTAGGTTTAGGGTTGCTAATGGGCCTCCAACGTGGGAGCTCATTAGGACGCCTATATAAGCAAGGGGAGGCGCGGAGCGAGTTAGACTTACGTCCTTTGGCAGCCGCCGTCGCGCTCCCCACGCTCGCGCATAGTACTCCTCTCGGACCTAGCAGTCCAGAGGCGTGACGCTTCTTCCCTGCACGTGTGGGATTCCTCGGAGGTGCTGCATCTGGAGCACAAGGACAAACCGTGAGTCAGAGACGTTGAGACGGACGACCTCGCAACTGCACGGCACTGTTGCGATGCACACGACTTCATCAACTCGCTTCCGCTGCACCTGCGCGTCTAGTGGTAACCCCGTGATCTATAACTAGCACTAGTTCCTGGTTTATGTGGTAGAATTTTTTTTCTGGTTAGCGTAGCAATCTCATAACCCTACAGACATCCCATGGGTGAGACTAGTTTGGCATAAGTATTACCCAAATAAAGTGTCACATGCTAGCAGAGAGGTGGGCTCTTTCTGGTGGAAAAATATTCTGAGATTGAATACAATATTCAGAGGCATAGCCAAATGCCAAATAGGAAAAGGAGACTCAGTCTGTTTTTTGGGATGATCTGTGGCTTGATGACATTTTAGCACGCAAATTTCCAAGACTGGCTTCATTTGCAAAAATTGACACACTATCTGTGGCTGAAATTATGCAGGCAGAGGATTTGGACAGTGTGTTTATGCTGCCTTTATCAATCCAAGCCCTGGATAAACTTGAGTCCCTCCGGTCAATGTTGCAGTATCCGGAGTATGTACCAGAGAACAAGGATAAATGGGTGCCAATTTGAGGGAACATATACACCTCCAAAAGCTTCTATAAATATGCTTTCAATGGTGTGGTGGCACACTCAATTTTCAAGAAAGTTTGGAAGTCAAGGTGTACACCTAGGATCAAATTTTTTATTTGGCTCATTCTGGTTACCGTCTGAACACAAAAACAATGCTCTACCGAAGACACCTTAATGTGCAGGGGGGCAAGTATGCATCATGTGCAACACAGGTGCATTGGAGACGATTGAACTTCTGTTTTTTACCTGTCCTTTTGCCAAAGACTGTTGGCAAATAACTGGTTTCAGTTGGGAGGACTCAGTTGACTTGCGTGAAAAATTCATCAGAGCAATTGACACACATAACTTGGCTTGGTTCCTTGAAGCTTCCTTTATAGCATCATGGGAATTATGGAAACTCAGAAATGGGAAGATCTTTCGGCAGTTTCAGCCAACGCCTGAGTCCTGGTTTTGTAATTTTAAAAGCCAATGTTTGTTACAATCGCTTAGATTTAAGGAGGATCTTAAATCTTCCTTCTGCGTGTGGTTAGATGCTTTCAGCTAAACTCTGTATGTATTTCTAGACTCTCTTAAGTTAATGAAAGTTTTAAGCACTGTGGGGAACCGTTTTTCCTATCAAAAAACGACAATGGCGAGGCGAAGCTCCCGCAAGGCGCAAGGCCATGGTGAGACGGTGCTCCCATGTAGCCATAGCGGGGTGGACCTCCAAGCGCACGCACTCGCTATCGTGGACTCCTACTCGCTCCTTCTAGTGTTGACCTCGTCCTCAGCTAGTGTCAGCCTTAAGGCCAAGGAACCATGTACACTACTACAGAATTGATTTTCCGTGGCGGTTGAAATGGATTAACCGTGGCGGTTTTTTCAATCGCCACGGATCAATGGTCACGGTTAATCAGGGCATTAACCGTAACCGAACCGCCACGATTAATCAGAAAAAAAACAAAAAAAAACCAGATCCAGACCCGATTAGGGCTTGATCTGGGCCATAGCAATGCGTGCTGCACGTCGGGGCGTCGTCATCCCTGGATCCGGCATCGCCGGCCCTGGATCCTCCGCCGCCGCTGGAGGGGGCTCCGGCCATGGATCCTGCCTCGCCGGCCCTGGATCCAACACCGAGGGAGTCAAAAAAAAGAGGGACACAGAGAAGAGGGAGAAAGAGAAGAGGGAGAAAGAGAAGAAGGAGACGAACCCTAGCGCGGCCCCTCAGGATCCGCCGCCGGAGGGGATCCCGCTATGGATCCGGCCTCGCCGGCCCTAGATCCAACACCGAGAGAGTCAAAAAAAGAGGGACACAGAGAAGAGGGAGAAAGAGAAGAGGGAGAAAGAGAAGAAGGAGACGAACCCTAGCGCGGCCCCTCGTGCCGCTTCCCCCTCGCGGTCGCGCTGCCGTGCGCCGCCGTGGCCCGCGCGGTCGCGCGCCCTGGCCCCTCGAGGTCGCGCCGTCGTGGCCTCGACGGTCGGGGCAGCTTCTTGGCTCCATGAAGGCACGAGTGTTCAAGCTCCTCCATGGGTTCATTTACAGTGACTCAATGCAGGAGATGGAGGAAGAAGATGATGACGTCATGTGGCAGCACTTGCTTGTGGTGGCAGATAGGTATGATCTCCTGAGGCTGAGGCTGATCTGCGAACAGAAGTTGTGTACATACATCAACACGACTACGGCAGCGACGATTCTTGCACTAGCTGAGCAGCACCATGGCCAAGGGCTCAACGATGCTTGCTTGGACTCAGCGACGGAGCCAACGGCCGGGCAGCCAGGGCTCGAGCCCCCCCTACTATTGTCCGGTACAGTAGAGCCTTATGGAGCCCACCTTCATTTTTTCATAAAAATTCATGAAAAGCCAGGGCTGAGATTGGTTGGGTCCGGTACGTGTGACTGAACTACCTCATTTTACATGTATTTTGTGAATTCTATCATTAATCAACGTTTTCAATATTACAATGTTTTTCATCTATTATATATCACTTTTTCTATAGTTCAGGTGCCTAAAATTTAAGATGATTTCAGGCAACACCAATATACCACCAACTATTATAAGTTAATTGTTATTTTTGTATTTTGTTATTTGTCTTTGTGTTATAACATATTAAATTTTTGTCATTGTCCTCCTATAGAAATAATTGTAATTGTTAAATTGTCTTTGTGCCAATATTTAAAAGATTTTGTCTAGTATTGTCTAATAGGTTTTTTATTTCTGAAATCGAAAATTGCAAATTGTGTGTACATAAATTGCAACGAACTAAAACTGCAATTGTAGTATAAAATATATGAAATAACTGTTGCCTGAAAAGAAACTAAAATTCAAGCACCTAAAATTTAGCAAATCTCATTATATATTTGTCTATTGTGACAGGTCATAGTATAATTAAGTCGCTGTAGATTTTTGTTCAACCCGTCCTAAATTTTTTCCTAGTTTGGTCCCTGCTTGGACTTCCTTATCAGGGCTCATGCCAATATTCAGGAGGTAATGGTGCTTGGTGGCCTAGACCACCTAGCTAGCACCTGCCCTTTAGTCCTCAAAGATCTCATCGCCAAGCTTGTGTCACCTAATAAGAAGGCTAGGATTGATCTCAACACAGCATTCATTGTGGTGCCGGGATCTGATACGCACCAGTATTTCACTCGCCTCCTCCAATCTGGTGAGGGCACTGATGTCGTATTCGAGGTCAGCGGAGAGAAGCTACATGCACACCGCTGCGTTCTTGCAGCCAGATCTGCAGTTTTCAGGGCCGAGCTTTTTGGCCCCATGAAGGAGGGCATGACCACCGGTGTCATACGGATAGACGACATGGAAGCAAAAGTGTTCAAGCTATTGCTTACTTTCATTTACAGTGACTCATTGCCAGACATTTAAGAGGAAAATACGGAGGAGTATAACGACCAGGAGGAGCATGATGATGAGGAAGACATGGAGGAGGAAGATTATGACGTGGACAATGTAGAAGTGATGTGGCAGCACTTGCTTGTGGCGGCAGATAGATACGATCTCCAGAGGTTGAAGCTGATGTGTGAAAACAAGTTGTGTGTGTACATCAACGCAACCAGGGTGGCAAGCATCCTTGAACTAGCTGAGCAGCATCATTGCCGAGGGCTGAAGGAGGCATGCTTGGATTTTCTGAACTTCCCTCCTAATCTTCAACAAGTCATGGCGGCCGACGGCCTCAACCACCTGAGCAGTAGCTGTCCCTCTGTGCTGATAGATCTCATTGCCAAGCTTGCATATCTGAAGCCTGATAATTGACGTACTCTAATTGGTATGTACTATATACTGCACTTCAAAATGTTCCTACATCAAAATATATAAGTATGTCATCGTCATCAACTACAATTTTCCGCTTATATATATATGCTCCTGCAGTATTATGAGTTCATTATTTTCCGGTGAAATTCATTTTTTCCCCCTACTGGATACGCAGGACAGAGTAAGCTGCATCTACTCAAGGTACCAGAGGAAGCAAAATGATACAGTAGTATAACAGAATGTACTGGTTCAGATCTCGTTGGTGTTTTTTATTGTTCTTCCGAGGGTCTTATTTTCCAAATGATATTATGCGGTGCCTGGGTTTTTGTGATGTTTGGTTCGCTGGTTCCTTGTCTTTTGGAAGGAGTATTGTTGTTCCAAACCAAACACCGCTTTAGCATGATATTTTCAATATCTGTTGCACTTAATCTCTTGTTTAGATTACACCTCAATTTTCCCTCAATGTACTGTTTTGGTGTTTTGCCAGCTTTTATTTCAGTGTCGTGCTACTTTACATGTTGGAATGACTGATCAGAGTACTCCCTGCCACAAAACATGATCCAGGAAAATAAGCATGATGACTAAAGATGAAATGGGGTAATACCCAACAGTTCATCTAGGTTAGCAAGTTAATTTCGATGGCATGCTGATTTAGTTCATTTATCCTACTCAGTGAATTAAGTATCAGTATGTAGTTTTAGTTGATTCCAGCAAGTTTTGGAACAAATTACCCAAAACTAGTAGTGGAACTTTTCATCCCTAGTGAAGTTTGACAACATTTTGCCAAAATCCTAAGTATAAATATTTGTGCAATAGTCCTAAGTATAGATATTTGTGATACCACAAATGAGCATATTAAGAAAATATAGTTTTTTGACAAGATATAGTTTGATATCTGCGTACCGTGATTTCATGGTTACTAATTTAGTGTCCTAAATAGTGGCGTTCTTTCTCTACAAATTCAGGAACGATATTGGTTCAATCACCCAGTTAAACACGCCTCTATTCTTGCATTTTCATGCAACACGGTTTTTCAAACGGAAGTTTTTGGTGCATAATATAACTACGTTATTATTGTTATACTTTTTTGAACATATATACGTTATTAATATACTATGGAGTTTATAAGGATAAAAGGGTTATAAAATCTTGAAGGATAAAAGGCGCTGTTCTCGCAGTCCAACGAGGCAGCGGTTCTGATCCAATTAACAGGAAGCAAATTGAACTCATCTCAATCTCCGAGGAAAGAACGCCCATCCAAATCACACGCAGAACACTCCTCCTTCGTCTTGGTTAACTTATTAGGAGGCGACTAACGCCCGCACGTGCATGCGTTAGCCTTACGGCACGCACGGTCCATTTTGAGCAAAAGTACTATTATTATATTTCCATTTTTGGCAAAGATGCTAATTACAGTAGTTGGAGAGTAAAGTACTGTTATTATATTTCCATTTTCGGCAAGGATACTAATTACAGCAGTTAGCGCGCAAGATAAGCTTTCGAGCTGTTTTCAAAGCTGGCTTGTTGGCTTGCATGCCCCAGGCCCAAATGCCAATTGCAGATAAAAGATTTACAAAAATTAGCTCTCCTCAGGCACCAGAATTACACAAAATCATCACAACAAAAATAGAGACAAACCCAAATCTAGACATGTCCATAAAAAGCAATTCAGTTTTGCATCACCTAATATGAGATCTGCTACTAGAAGCAGATCTGACCAAAATGATAAAGCAATTTAGTTCTTTTGCATAAGCAGTTCAGCTGTTTTGCTTGAGCAAATCACTTCACAAAAAATAGTAATATGCAGTTCTTGCTGCTGACTGCATAAGCAATTCAATTCTTTTGCATAAACAATTCGATTGTTTTCTATAAGCAATTCAACTCTCTTGCATCACAAAACAGTACTACAGTTCATAACTAATGTTCTTACTGCACATCTTACTACCCTTTGTCTTCAAACTGATCGTAGTGGATCCCAACTGCAAGAGCAAAAGGAAGCAACATAAGCATCACTTTGTCACACAACCCACACAAATCACACAAATGTTTGCTAAAACTTTGGTAAATTTGGTAGAGAATTAAGAATTCAAGATTCAACTTCACAGTTAGCAAACTATTCTCTCTTGTAAATTAGAATGGCTTCAAAGCTATTGATCGTGATATGTTAGGTAACCTGAACAAGGCATTTGATATACCAAGAATATTTTAGGTACAAGCCAAATTTATATTTTAGGCCAGAAGGCCTCAGGAAATGACCAAATATGTATCTTAAATAGTGCTGACTTAGAAAACCTATGTCGTTATTCTAAACAAAGATGCAATTCTAAATCAGTGCAATAGCAGAAAATACTGGGCACCGAGCCACCGACCTTGTGTAAATAAAATTTTACTTCGCCAACATGCACAACATCTGTTGCAAGGTCAGAGACCACATATCTGCATGCATCAGCAACAAAATTGTAAGCAAAAAGGTATATTGCAGAATAATACACTAATATATTTCTCATAAGTCATGGAAAGATAAGTAGTTTAGTCAGAATAGAGAGTTCACTTTCAGATTACTCACATCACTACATCAGTGATGCACAGCCTAAGATCGATGCCAAAACTTTTTGAGCCTAAGAGTTACCAGAGATTGACTCCACAATCAACTTGTGTGTCCCACCAATGCATGGCTTTTGATACACCATCAGTAGTCAGGCATATCGACAACAATGTATGTGTAAAGCTTATCTTAGGCTCTAACAAAACCTGTCAAAGACCTGGACTACCGGCCAATAATGGAGGCAAACATGCAGTAGCTGTTCACTTGATCACTTGACTGTACAGGCCGTTTTCTAGTTATTCCAGTTCAGCTAACAAAAGCAGCCAAAGGCATTACTATTGTTGGCTAAAGGCGTCATTAGAGTTGGTAAATAGCACACGCACGCAATGGGTTAGACGCTAAGATCCAAATTCTCTCATGTTCGCTTGAGCTTAACACCAACCCTTTCCCCCCCTTACGGAGAATCTGGATGGCCCAAACTGAGATCTTGTAATTCCTTCGTGCGGTTAACCAACCACAAAAGCATATCACCACAAGATCCACCACGAAAGTGCCGCTTACTACTGCCACTTTGCACTCATCAGTGGTTCAAAAATACTACTGGATTGTTTCAAAAGATAAGTTGGTGATGAAGCAACTTGCGGTGGATTCTTTAAACTGAAGGAAAAGTGAATGCTGATGAATGATTAGGAAGATGGTGAGATGACCATCATTTTCTACTTTCCTTAACAATAAAGTAGCCCAGCTAACTTTACCAAGTTGCCCAGATCAAAGATCAAGACGTAGTGGTATCTACCATATAATAACACAAGAGTAAAGCATAATGCTTCTACCCCTCAGATCTGACCTACACTAGCCACAAAAGAGCAGATAAAGCAACAATGTCTTTTTAAATAAGCAATTTAGTCTATTCTTACTAGTCAAAAAGGCTATCACATTGTGATAAACAAGAATGGTGAGACACAAAGCTAGCCCGGACTCAAGGTTTAGTTCAGAAGCTCATCAGGTAGTCGGGTCAAGGCGACCAACTTAAATGAAGTGTACAAAATAAATATCGATCATGCGGCTTGAGGAAGACCAAACTATTCACAGATAACAGTAGTATTTCTTTCATAGCTATGAAGTGGGTGATAAATAATCCAGCAGCTTTATCCCGTAACTCTAGTGGACTAAATTACAAGAAGTTCACAATAAGAAAGGAGTAACATATACTTTCCCAAATTCATATTTAAGGACACCATCTGCATCTATCGTTTTCATTTTATAAAAAATGTGAAGTCTCGCCCCTGTGGTTGGGGGGTGCGGGGGGCGGAGCCCCCCGCGGTACGGTACGGTATATATACCCTTGCTAGGGTTTCGTGGAGACTTGATTCTCTTGTAAGCCGCCATAGGCGTGTAACCCAAACTCTTGAGATAGTGAGATTGTTGCTGGCTGGTGCCCGTGGTTTTTTCCCCTTCACATCGAAGGGGTTTTCCACGTTAAATCGTGTCTCCTCTGTGGCTTGATTCTTTACTTCATATTCCTATACGTCGTCCATAACAATTTTCAACTATCAAAAGAGTGGTTAAAAGTGCAACTTGTTAGTCTATAGTTAAACACTACAAGGTTTGCTTTAGGAAGAGGACAATGGTGCAGTGGGTATAGAGAAGTAAGGCAAGTATGAGAGTAGAAATCAAAGAAACTTTAGGGCACATGTAGCTTACCTGAAGAGGAGCTATTTTTTTGTGTGTGTGAGGATAGGAATATTATTAAAAACGCAGACCAAATGCTTGAGGACTGAATACCAGCAGGAGATGACCCAGATTCCAATAGCATTAGTGAGGTTTGCAAAAAGCTTGAGCTTGCAAGAAATCTTGCAACACCTGCATAATTCATTTGCGATGTTGAACTGTGGATGGGAATGGATGCGTTCAACATGGTTGAAAAACTTTGTGATGCTGAACTGAGGATGGGAATATATGGATGCATTCAACATGGTTGAAAAACTCTTAAACTGATTAGTGCCAGAGAATCGTTAATGGACAGGAAGTATGAATTGAAAATATATGGATGCATTCAGTATGCTAATTCAGAGTACGAATTGGAAAATACAACATTTGTATGCTTAGAAATCAGAAAGTTACATTAGGCAAATATGGTAATGATACAGATTGCCTTTTTAGGTAATTTAAGTGTCATTCTTTAGGCAATAATATATTCCTAAATAGACAATTTATGTATTCTGAAGAAGCAAGTATAGTGTTTGTGTTCATTTATAACCCATGACCCCCTCCCTAGTTTATTAAAAAAAAACAATTCAAACATATTCAATTGGATGACCCGATGACCCCCCCCCCCCCACACACACACACACACACACTAACACATTCTAGTTGATTTAAAACAAAAGTTAGTAGTCATAATAGCACATTACACAAAAACAATATACTAATCTTAATAGGTAATAGCGAGGAACTCACCTACTTAGAATGCGTTGCAACAAATCAACACCTCTCCTACACCCTCATACCCATGAACACATCCGTAATACAGAAAAGTCGATGCATCCATAACAGCGAAAGTAGGTCTAGTTGAAAACTCACCTAAAATATGTTGTCAACAACAGAGTTGCGCTCGAGCCGTGCGACTTTGGCACCACTGCAAGGTATGCGATAGGGGGAAGCAAGGCGTAAGGTAATCAGCGTGAGGTGCAACGCGGCCATCACCGAGAAGCCTACAATTAAAACAGAGTAAGTATGCAGAGTAAGTATGCCAATTCAAAGTACGAGACAATCCAATATTTCCACGTATGCTTAGAAATCAGAAACTCACATGAAACAAAATATGATAATGTTGTAGTGGATTGCATTTTATTAAGCAATTTAAGTGTCGTTCATTAAGCAATTTGAGAAGTATATTTAGATATCTCAATGTGATCAAAGAAAAATGTCTAACAACACACAAAAGTATAAGAAATAAGAAAGAAGTTACTTATGCCTGAACAGAAGAGTTGAGGTCGAGATCTAACATAATATCAAAGGTAATGATGGGGACACCTGCACTAGAAAAAGACTCTTTCTCATAAGAATTTAAATAGCAGTAGAGCACACAAAATAAAGATTGAACACTCAAGCCAACTTACCATATTGTTGAAGGACCCTCACTGACAATGCACTTAATACACACCTAGCAGCCTCAGGATAACCCTTCACGTATATCAGGAGGGTGCTCCCTGTCCTTGATATCCTACTAAGGTGTTTATGGGACCATAGGCACCGGATGAGCAAGGAAGTCAGTATTACGTCATGATGGCAGTTAAATAATTAGCATTGGCCAAGCGGTTAACAGGTACCGAAGTTCTGGCTAAACATTTTCACTGAAACTCTGAAACTATATTGAAAGTAAAAAAAAAATGCTTAAAACTAGTCAAGAGATTTCAGTTTGCTTTAACTACAAAAACTGTATCCTATATTTCAATGCTATTTGAGATGGATGGGCCGACACCACACCGCGTGCAGGAGAGACCACTTGCTAAATCCGAGTTTGTACCCTTCCAATGAGAAGGTCAAGCAAAAAAACACAATTTATTTACATAAAAGACGCCTTGGTTGCTACTAGAAAACCAAACAAAAAGCTCTGAACCATCGGTTCAGACAGAGCACAAGCACAAGTTATAGAAATGCACAGGATCTGTAATCTCCCTAGAATTACAATCGAAGTATACAACTATGAACTTCTCAAAATGTCTAGTACCTACTTCCCCTCTTTAGGACTCAATACATGCACAAGGCACAAATGTACATGATTCGAATCTAAAACAATAACTAAAACTCATTAGTACCTTTGCTAGTGAGAAGGTGTCGTCCTGATCTAGAGGAAGACCTGATGCTTCATGTCACAAGCCGAGAGGCCAGTAGCCTTCTCCTAGGTCTGCGGCCAGCGAGCGTGTGTGGGGCAGAGGCCAGCAGCTCCGCCTGATTTGCCCACCCTGCTGATCTCGTGTCTGCTCATGAAGTCATGGTGGTGAATCCCCTGCCTCCTCGGGCCATGTCCAGCCTACACTCGCTGGATCTGGAAGATAAAAACGAACGAGAGAAGCATCAGGTCATCAGCAGCCGAATATTCAAAACAAAACAAAATAAAACAAAATAGAACATTCTCACCTCGCTGTCAATATGTCACTGAGGAAAGATTGGGAGTGGGAGCAGCCGAGCCCGAGCAGGCAAGACCGCAGGAGGCAGTTGACCGCTGGCAGGAGGCATGGGAAGGGGCAGGGAGGCCAAAGGGCCTGCTGGCCAGGCAGCCTCGTCACTGGTGCACGCGTAGACAGTCTAGGAAAGCTCCATGCCTCCACAATTGGCCCAAACACAGATAGCAAAAAGCTTAAGTTAGGGTTGGAGAGCTCGGTTTCACGCAAACAACTTGTTTAGCAATAGAAAATAGTTTAATATCATTGGTAAAATTAGAGAAAGTGAAACTAACCTACAATCTAAGAACAAAAAACAAAGAAATATTACACAAGAATGATGTAAAAATTTACTAATGATTTGAATTATTTTGCCTTGATTTTGCCACAATATTGCGTGGTCAAAGTACATTTAGTTGCTTAAAGCCAATGAAGTTCAGTAACTAATTAATGCACATGTACATTTTAGTTGCTCTAAGTGTCAATTATTGAAACTCACAAGCACGTTCATTTCATGGAAAAAATAGTGGGCATTTAGAGAATTCTCACAGGTTCATATAGAAGCATTCATATGAAATGAACTGAAAGTTAACAGTACATCAGATAGCATTCACGTATTAGGTAATAGCATAAGTATCAGATTATTAGAATTTAACTGAAACTAAGACACATCAATATAGCAACTAGTATCATTCAGGTAGGTATCAGATAGATCACAATATCACGTAGATCATAGTATCACATAGTTCACATTCAGAAACAATAACACTGCAACTGAACTGAAATGAGCACTTGAAGGACCGAGAACGGCGACCAGAGGGGGGTGAATGGGAGCCTCAAATTTCACTCAAAAATATTCGGGCCACTCTTCCCAAATACAACCCAAGCAAGCACACTTACTCAACCAGCAAGATCACGACCCTAGAGAGGGTGGATACCTTTGGTGTTGACCAAGAGGTACAGCGGATCTTCCGGAAACCAAAAAACTCAAACCGAAACACCGATAGTGAAGCTCCCAAACCCTAGAGAGAAGAGAAGAGAGCTCACCCAAAAATATTTATGAGAACTGGTCTCACAAGTGCTTCATCAAGTTCACTGAGTGATTACGAAACCAACGCAACAAACGGAACTCAATTCGGAGTCCGGACGAGGGAGAAACGGCCAAAACATCGTCGAAGAAAATCCTGAAAACCTTGCTGGAAGTGCGACGGACGCTGGCGACGGACTGAGTCCGACGGGCGACGGACGCTAGTCCGTCAGGAGCGTCCGACGCTCAAAAAACAGCCCGAAACCAACCCAGCGACGGACGGTCGCAACGGACGCTGTCGTCAGCACTACGTAGCGTTCGACGCCTCTGACGGACCGTCCGACGCCAAACTCTGGAGCGTCCTACGCCTCCGAAATCTGCACAGTGAACCCGAAAATCGTTTTCTCTCCGTCAAAACTTCCCAAAACTCAACCAAATGAACTCCAACTGCAACCAAATTTTGTAGGCATGATCCTTGTGCAATTGGGGAGCTATCCCGAAGAAATCATCGCTCAATTTGGAGAGGATAAACGGGAAAACTCAGATTTGGGGAGAAAAGGCAAAACGAAGAACGCCGCAAAGAAATTGCCCGATCTACGTACTCATGAGGTTTAAGGAGAATTCCTTCGGTGCAAAGATGCTCCTCACAAATCCGAACAACTTGGTTCAAGTGGATTTTGTAAAGCTACTCTCAACAAAGAGAAATCAACTCGGGAAAAAGAGAGAGCAAAAGCAAAACACGAAGAACACAAGCAACCAGAGAGACTCGATCAAGTAAACAAAGCCGCCATGGCTTACGGAGATTAAGGCCTCCGATTCCCACCAAAAGGTTCACGAGTTCTTACAAAGGTTGGTGAAATCAACCTAGGGCCCTCATGAACTAGAGAGAGGTTAGAGAGAGAGAGGTGGTGCAAATGATTAGGGTTCAAGAGGTGGGATGAGAGATACCCCTTCACCCCCTACTTAACTGGCTTTGGCTATTTCCCAAAGACCCCCCTAGATACATTGAGTGAACTACCTAGCCTAAGCATTGCAGTCCAAGCTCCTGGAAATATCTCCCGTATTTTGAATGGATGGCCCCGCTTCCTGCCGGGAGTTGTCATCGCCTCGACGCAACCTCCAGGATTCCGCCACGTGCCATCCCCGCTTCCTCGGAAGCTCCGCCTAGGTTTTGAGGCCCAAACCCAGGAAACCCTCCACCTGTAGCTTTGGGCTCAACTACCAAACCCCGAGTTTTGCGGCCCAAACTCGGAAACCGACGCGGATGGTTTTGAGGCCCAAACCACCAAACCACTCGACGCGAGCCACCTTGTCTTCGCCCAGTCGGACTCCGGGTCCCCTGAGCCTTCGCTCGACTCGTGCGTCCACCGTCTTCACTCGGCTGACTCGGTCTACCTCCATGTCTTCTCGCACTCGCCGGTGCCAAGTACTAGCCACCACATCTAGTCCGCCGGCGCCCATGGTCCCTCCGTCCGAGCCCCGCTTCCGCCCTTCACCGCTCTCAGTCCATCGGCACGGCAAGCCTCTACTCGACCTTCTTCACGCCATTGACCACTGTCACTAGGCATAGCACCTGCACACCACAAGCCAATAGACAGGCACACATTTGCTTTTGCAAATGGTTAGAATTAAGCCACTCAAACTGAACCGCTCAAGTGTTGGGCAATCACTCATCACAAAACTGAACTACATGGGTACTTATCCACCATGTGTTCGCAATCTCCCCCTTGATGAGTGCATTGTCAACACAAGTGCATTTCAGATTTGAGCCACAAGGTAAAGCTCTCCAAATGATCAAAAAGCTGAGAAAACCAAAACGGGATCACTTGAGAGAAGCAAGGAAAATGAGCTCATCAAACATCAACAACTCAAGATCCGGCTATAAATGCCATGAAATACAAAATGAGTGCAAAAGCTTCATACTGAGAGCTAAGACAATGAATAGATGCTCTAAGTGATGTGATCCTGTGAGAATAGGAAAATCTCTACGTGCCCAACAAAGACTCAAGTTGAGCTTAAGATCACTTTAGAAGCTATTTTAGAGAGTATTACATGTGTGAGCAAGGAATGGGTATCACCTCCTAGAGACAACTAGACATGGCAAACAAGATAGGATCTATCTCAAAGCAATCTCATGTATAGCAAGTAAAACTATCCCTAGCAAAGTTCATACAACAAGCCAATGACCCAACTGAATGAATTTTTCAAATTTCAGAGTTTTGCAGCCAATTTTCAGTTTTAGGCACATTTAAGTTGTATGCGAGTGGTTGTCAGCAAAGTGATGCCACTGCTTACCAACCGGGCGAAGTCAAAGGACTTGACACACCGGTTTTGGTCATACACGACACCGCTTAAGTATCGACCCATATGGGAAGCAGTCTCGAACACACGGTGAAGTGCTCACAATGCAGACCCAACTCGATCTTTCCAATTCACAAAACAGAGAGCAATTTCATTTTAGATATTAACCGTGATGCTCAAAGGTAGTGAATGAAACAATGAAGAGTCATAGATACAAGCTATACACAAGACAGCCAAGAAGGATCTTCAAAAGCCTACACATGAGGTGACATGGGGAATTTAAATTCAGTTTTAAAGCTTTTCTAACTTAGCTCTATTGCATATCATATAGATCAAAAAGATTCTAAGTTAGGCAACACCATAGACACATAAAGCACCTCAAACAGAGCATAGATTCACTATATTGGCTATAAGTATGAAGCTTAAAATGAACTATGTCACAAATGCAAATGAGATGCAAAATGCATTGACACCAACTAAACACTAACAAGACATCAATTGAGAAGAAGGACAAAGAAAAGAAAATAAGAACCATGATACACAAAACTTTCCTTCTCTAAAAGGGAAAGCAAACACCCAACTCGCCCCGAAAGCGAGAAAACGCAGCTTGATCCAAAGGCTTAGTGAGAATATCCGCAAGCTGGTTTTGGGTCTCGACATGCCGGAGGTCAATGTCGCCCTTCTCGTAGTGATCACGTAAAAAGTGAAAGCGGACCTCAATGTGTTTGGTCTTCGAATGAAGCACTGAATTTTAGCCACACTAATTGCACTCGTGTTATCACAAAGCAGAGGCACCTTAGTAAGCTCAAGACCGAAATCTCTCAAAGTGGCAATCATCCAAATCAACTGAGAGCAACAACTAGCCGCGGCAACGTACTCAGCTTCGCACGTCGACTGTGCCACGCTAGATTGTTTGCGAGAAGACCAAGAAACCAACGAAGACCCGAGAAACTGGCAAGTCCCAGAACTGGACTTCCGATCAAGATGGCATCCGGCAAAGTCAGCATCAGAGTAACCGCAAAGCACAAGAGAGGAAGAGGTGGAAAACCAAAGACCAAATTCGGGAGTGAATCACAGGTACCTCATGATGCGTTTCACCGCTTGCTTGTGCGAAGTCCGTGGGGACGTCTGAAAACGTACACACAGGCAAACGGCGAACTGAATGTCCGGTCGGGTCGCCGTCAGGTACAGAAGCGACCCGATCATGCTTCGATACTCAGTCTGGTTCACTGCCTCTCCTTCCTCGCCCGCATCCAAGGTAGTAGTGGTTGACATAGGCGTTGAGAGGGGCTTTCCCTCGCCCATGTCAAACTTCTTCAATATATCCTTTGTGTACTTGCCTTGGTGCACAAACGTCCCTTCCCGGGTTTGTTTGATTTGCAACCCGAGAAAGAAAGTCAACTCTCCCATCATGCTCATCTCAAATTCCCTGCTCATAAGATTTGCAAACTTGGCAACAAGAGCATGAGAAGAACCACCAAAGATGATATCATCCACGTATATTTGGACAAGGAGAGTGTCTTTGTCTTGCTTGAGGAGAAACAACGTCTTATCTACCGATCCCATTTTAAAGCCCTTAGCAAGCAAAAAAGTTTTTAGTCTATCATACCATGCTCTAGGTGCTTGTTTCAAACCATACAAAGTTTTGTGAAGTTTAAAAACATGGTTTGGAAACTTGGGATTTTCGAAACCGGGAGGTTGTTTAACATAAACTTCCTCCTCTATGTAGCCGTTTAAGAAAGCACTTTTAACATCCATTTGAAAAAGTTTAAAACCCTTAGAAGCCGCAAAAGCTAGAAGGATTCTAATGGCTTCTAAATGAGCTACGGGAGCAAAGGTTTCCTCATAGCCTATTCCCTCCTTTTGACAAAAGCCTTGAGCTACCAATCTAGCCTTGTTGCGCACTACCACCCCATCCTCACTTTGTTTATTTTTGAAAACCCATTTGGTACCTATGGAGTGGCAACTAGGTGGTGGAGGAACTAAGACCCAAACGCGGTTTCGCTCAAAATTTTGTAACTCCTCATGCATGGCATTAACCCAATCCGGATCCATCAAAGCGTGTCCAACATCTCGGGGCTCAAAAGAAGCGACAAAAGCCGAATGAGCAAAGTGAGAGAGATAGGACCTAGACCGCGTGACTTGTCGGTCGATGTCGCCGATGATGTTCTCCGACGGGTGCTGCCGCTGGATGTGGCGGGGAGCCTGCCTGGACGAAGTGGCCTCCCCCTCGATAGCAGCTAGAGCTCCCTCAGGTGCAACGGGCATCGACTGAGGAAGCTGCTCGAACGGCCCCCATGTAGAGGAAGTAGTCGGATCGGGACCGTGAGCTGAAGTGGACATCGCAGGTTCGACGGGGGCAGCCGGTGGAGTCGGCTCGGGATCACCCCAATCGGCGTCGTCCAGCTCCTCCTCCACAAAGATGCTAGTATTCACCTCATCATCACCTACAAGCTCAAAAGCAGTGGAAACACAGGGCATAGTCTCATCGAAGGTAATTTCACAAGTCTCCATCACTCGGTTAGTCTCAAGGTTAAGTGCATGATAAGCACGAGAGTGAGTAGAATAACCAAGAAAGATACCGTCAGAAGACCGTGATTCAAATTTATCTAACTTACCGCCCTTTTTGAGGATGAAACACCTGCACCCAAACACCCGTAAGTGACTTACCTTGGCTGGTCTCCCAAATCGCAGCTCATAAGAGGTCTTTTTCTTGAAAGCTCGGAGAAAGATGCGATTGGAAACATAGCAAACAGAACTGAGTGCTTTGGCCCAATACCGCCTAGGAGTCCTATGCTCATCGAGCATCGTCCTGGCCATCTCAACAAGGGTCTGATTCTTGCACTCAACAACACCATTCTGCTAGGGAGTGTGAGGTGAGGAAAACTGGTGATCGAGACCCAAAGAAGAGCAAAGAGTTGCAAAATGAGCATTCTTGAATTCTGTGTCATTGTCACTGCGGATAGCTCTCATGGCATTCTTAGGTAGCTCATTTTGCAATCTCAAAATCAGATCTCGAACAAGTGGAAAAGCCTCATCCTTACTCTCCAAAAAGAACACCCAAGAGTATCTTGAGTAGTCATCAAGACTACAACCACATACCACTTCCCTCCTTCCGACCTGACCCGAGCTGGACCAACTGTGTCCATGTGTAAGAGCTCGACGGGTCGAGTGGTCATGACCTCAGTCACAGGAGGATGGGAAGCGGCAACCATCTTGCCATGCCTGCAAGGATGGCAAACCAAATCCTTTTCAAACTTTAGCTTTGGCAATCCTTGAATAAGGTCCATTGAGCTAAGACTTGCAAGCAAGTCAAAACTCAAATGTCCCAATCTCCTATGTCACTTCCAAAGCTCGGAAGAAGAACCGGCAATAAGACAACGAGAAGGTCCGGAAGAGATAGAAAAATCCGCACGAAAAACCTTCCCGAAGGGTAAAATCCGGCAAACAAGCTCACCACAAGAGTCCAA
This sequence comes from Microstegium vimineum, assembly GCA_022036555.1. NCBI lineage: Eukaryota > Viridiplantae > Streptophyta > Magnoliopsida > Poales > Poaceae > Microstegium > Microstegium vimineum. The sequence continues at coordinate 8,695,759 of CM039128.1, read as the reverse complement.
AATCCGAGAGAGATTAGGCTTGAAACTCACTTCAAAACCGTCATCAAGGAGTTGCGAAACCGAAAGAAGGTTAAAATGCAAATTCGCAACCAAAGCAACATCCTTGAGGACAAAAGAAGAGTTCACTCGGATGGACCCTCGGGAGACAACTTTACCTTTACTCTTGTCCCCGAATGTGATATACTCGGTATGGTGCACGGGGTCGAGGCTGAAGAACCACTTGGCACTTCCGGTCATATGGCGTGAGCATCCGGAATCCACAAGCCAAGTCTCCTCCAGTCCTCCTTCCTACATCAATAAAAAGACATAGGGTGAGCAAACGGACCAACACTGGGGTTAGTAAACTGTGAAGGATACCAGTGTTGTCCCACTTGCCCAAAGAATGGGTTAGGAGAAAAACCAAACATCTCCTGCCCCACGGGGAAATAGCGATCACCACGATAGGGAAAACGTGGTCCGCTAGAGAAGGGTGGAGTGAAGCCAACGCCACGAGGCCCGTAGTCGTATGGGTCACGACCGGTACCCCGCCGGGTACGACCACTACGTGGTCTCGTCTCCTGAGGCCTAGCAACTTGAGGCATTGTACCTCTAGTCCTAGTAGTGCGCCTCCGAACTTCCGGTCCACGTGCCCCAACTGGTGGGTGGTACATGTCCCGGTTGTTCAACTCAAACTGCCTCCGATCATCTCTCTTCCTCCTATAGCAAAACTCAGCCAAATGCCCATCCCGCTCACAATACTCACAATGGTACCTCACCGCACTCTTGGTAGACACTCTCTTGTTGGGTTGGGTGGCTCTAGCTTTCTTAGGAAGGGGATCACTAGAGATGTCTGGCAATGTGTCAAGTGGGTTGCGAAGATGGTTCGGTTTTGCAATCCACACTTGCTTCTGTGGAGTGGTTTTGGGTGGCTCTTCAAACACACCATCTCTCACAGGAAACTCAGAGGGGTGGGTAGGCTTAGGTGGAGTGATCTTGGTAAGCTTGGTAGTTGTGGTGGGTTTCTCATTCTCGCTCAAACCACTGCTCTCACCGATCTTACCGAACATGCTATCGTCCTTCCCACCTATAGCAAAGCCTACTCCCGTGCTGCCAGCCCTTTTACATTGGCTGAGCATCATCCCCAACTGCGGCTCTCGGCAAGACACCCAGCTCAAGATGGACCGAAGGTATGTGTTTTCTTCCTCGGTACGCATCTTGTCGTGTCTGCACGACGCGATCTCAAGCTCCAAAGCCTCAAAGTGTTCCGACTCTCTAATGCTATCTGAGCTGACCTTCTCTAGCACAACAATCCTAGCATCTCTTTGTGCCAGCTCAGAACGCAAGCCTAAGCAAGACTTGCACGCACCAAGTAAGCTAGGCCTAGCCTTCAGCTCACTGACCTCCTCAAGTAGAGTATCATACTTGTCCTAGAGAGTGACAAGACTAGACATGTGGATGGCACAAGCATCACACTCTACCTCCTCGGTAACCACCACTAACGCCTTAGCAAACTCTAGCTCATGCAGCGTGCTAAGATACTTAGCCTTGAAATCGTTCCTCTCGCACGCGACACGCTTGAGCAAAGCATCCTGACTCATCAAGGTGTCATTCAAAGACTCAATCTCGAGAGAGAGGGATGCGATGGTGGGTGGTACCTCGGGTGTGTCGGAGTCGTAGTCATAGTCGGGGCCTTCCTTGCGCTTGTCGACCTTGCCTTCTTCAATCGCCATGGTGCAAAAGCCACCGTGCTTGGCGTCGACGTAGAAGCATAGGCCGTTGAGCTTGTCCTCAACCTTTCCCTTGAACTCATCATCGCTCGAAGAAGCACCTCCGTCAGAGGAGGCATCGATGTCACTGAGGGAGGAGAGGAAGGCTCGGTGCTTGGCCTTCACCTTGTCGATCACCTTCTTGGAGGATCTTCGGTGGTAGCCACCCTTGGGCTTGTGCTTGTCCTCGAAGTGGTGCTCGCGCTTGTCCTTGAACTTGGTGAAGTCACCCGCAGCTTTCTTGGGGTAGTTTGCGATGAAGTGATCCTCATCACCGCAACGGTAGCACCCCTTGGTCGAGCCACCACGCCGACGGTTCAAACAGTTGTTGTGAAACCATGAGAACTTGGTGATGACCAAAGCCAGCTCATCATCTCCAAGAGCCTCCACTTGATCCTCTGTCACAGAAATCAAAGATAAAGCGAACAAGGAATGTGAAGGGTCAGAGGAGGAAGCAGACGTACCGCCGGGGCCAGAAACAAATGCCATAGATGGTTTCGACGGGTTCTCTAGCTTGGCCCGGGTCTGGTAGTCAATCTCCGAGGACTTGAGCTTGCTGAACAACTCGTCCACGGTCAGGGCATCATAGCCCGGTGACTCCTGAATTGCAGCCACCTTCATCTCCCACACCTTCCGATCAATAGGATGCAAAAGCTTGATAGCCATCTCATGATCATCATAAGGCAAGTTGGCTCGATTAGCACGCATCTTGTTGACGATAGATTGGAAGCGAGTGAACATCCCGTCAACAAATTCGCCGCCCAACTGAGAAAAGTTCTCGTACTCTCTACGGTACGTGTCGAAGAGTCTGGACTTGATCTGAGTGTTACCCTCATGATATCGCACAAGTGTTTGCCAGATCTCCCGTGCCGTAGTGAGATTCGAAACTCTCTCAAACTCAGGAAGAGACAAACTCGAGAAGAGGATGCTACGACCTCTTGCGTTTGATGCATGTTGCGTGATTTGCAGCTCATTAATCTGAGCACCAAGAACCACGTAGTCAGCACTCTCACAAATCTTCCAATACTTCGTATCAAGCCCTTGGAGGTAAGCGAACATGCGCACCTTCCAATAAGCGAAGTTTGTTCCATCAAAGAACGGAGGTTTGCCTACACCTCGCTCCATGTTGCCTTCGCGGATCAAGAACCGTGTAAGGTGGAATGATCCTTAACCGGCTCTGATACCAATTGAAGGACCGAGAACGACGACCAGAGGGGGGTGAATGGGAGCCTCAAATTTCACTCAAAAATATTCGGGCCACTCTTCCCAAATACAACCCAAGCAAGCACACTTACTCAACCAGCAAGATCACGACCCTAGAGAGGGTGGATACCTTTGGTGTTGAGCAAGAGGTACAACGGATCTTCCGGAAACCAAAAAACTCAAACCGAAACACCGATAGTGAAGCTCCCAAACCCTAGAGAGAAGAGAAGAAAGCTCACCCAAAAATACTTATGAGAACTGGTCTCACAAGTGCTTCATCAAGTTCTCTGCGTGATTACGAAACCAACGGAACAAACGGAACTCAATTCGGAGTCCGGACGAGGGAGAAACGGCCAAAACAGCGACGAAGAAAATCCTGAAAACCTTACTGGAAGGGCGACGGACGCTGGCGACGGACTGAGTCCGACGGGCGACGGACGCTAGTCCGTCAGGAGCGTCCGACGCTCAAAAAATAGCCCGAAAACAACCCAGCGACGGACGGTCGCAACGGACGCTGTCGTCAGCACTACGTAGCGTTCGACGCCTCCGACGGACCGTCCGACGCGAAACTCTGGAGCGTCCTACGCCCCCGAAATCTGCACAGTGAACCCGAAAATCGTTTTCTCTCCGCCAAAACTTTCCAAAACTCAACCAAATGAACTCTAACTGCAACCAAATTTTGTAGGCATGATTCTTGTGCAGTTGGGGAGCTATCCCGAAGAAATCATCGCTCAATTTGGAGAGGATAAACGGGAACACTCGGATTTGGGAGAGAAAAGGCAAAACGAAGAACGCCGCAAAGAAATCGCCCGATCTACGCACTCGTGAGGTTTGAGGAGAATTCCTTCGGTGCAAAGATGCTCCTCACGAATTCAAACAACTTGGTTCAAGTGGATTTTGCAAAGCTACTCTCAACAAAGAGAAATCAACTCGGGAAAAAGAGAGAGCAAAAGCAAAACACGAAGAACACAAGCAACCGGGGAGACTCGATCAAGTAAACAAAGCCGTCATGGCTTACGGAGATTAAGGCCTCCGATTCCCACCAAAAGGTTCACGAGTTCTTACAAAGGTTGGTGAAATCAACCTAGGGCCTTCATGAACTAGAGAGAGGTTAGAGAGAGAGGTGGTGCAAATGATTAGGGTTCAAGAGGTGGGATGAGGGATACCCCTTCACCCCCTACTTAACTGGCTTTGGCTATTTCCCAAAGACCCCCGTAGATACATTGAGTGAACTACCTAGCCTAAGCATTGCAGTCCAAGCTCCTGGAAATATCTCCCACATTTTGAATGGACGGCCCCGCTTCCTGCCGGGAGTTGCCGTCGCCTCGACGCAACCTCCAGGATTCCGCCACGTGCCATCCCCGCTTCCTCGGAGGCTCCGCCTAGGTTTTGAGGCCCAAACCCAGGAAACCCTCCACCGGTAGCTTTAGGCTCAACTACCGAACCCCGAGTTTTGCGGCCAAACTCGGAAACCGACGCAGATGGTTTTGAGGCCCAAACCACCAAACCACTCGACGCGAGCCACCTTGTCTTCGCCCGGTCGGACTCCGGGTCCCCTGAGCCTCCGCTCGACTCGCGCGTCCACCGTCTTCACTCGGTCAACTCGGTCTACCTTCATGTCTTCTCGCACTCGCCGGTGCCAAGTACTAGCCACCACAGCTAGTCCGCCGGCGCCCATGGTCCCTCAGTCCGAGGCCCGTTTCCTCCCTTCACCGCTCTCAGTCCATCGGCACGGCAAGCCTCTACTCGACCTTCTCCACACCATTGACCACTGTCACTAGGCATAGCACCTGCACACCACAAGCCGATAGACAGGCACACATTTGCTTTCGCAAAGGGTTAGAATCAAGCCACTCAAACTGAACCGCTCAAGTGTTGGGCAATCACTCATCACAAAACTGAACTACATGGGTACTTATCCACCATGTGTTCGCAGCACTAAAACTAAACTGAGCATTCAAACTTAACTGAAATGAGTGACACTTAGATTAAAGGACCACTATCCAGTTTTTAGAAAGTTAATAGTACTAACATAACACTATAGAATCACCAACATCTAATTTTTGGAAACATAACAGACAGTTAACATTATAGAAAAATTAACAGTTCTGACGCTTAACACTAGAGACACTTAATCACTGTCACCACACACTTCAAGAAAATATCATGAAACTAAGTTGCATCCTGTTTCCTTTCTCTACTAAAATCACATAATATTTAGTTGAAAAAGACATGCAACAGAATTAATGTTCTTTTTCCCCAAGCACACTAGCACAACTGCACAGGTTCCTATAGGATACTAGAACTCTTCACGTGGCATTCATACGCTAAATCACAAATTTATTCACATATTCACAATTACCAGTTACTCACCTGGGAAGCAGAGCATCAGTCGGCACATAGTAGAGGCAAAGGCAGCAGGAGCAGATGCAGGGCACAAGAGCTGCCGACTAGCACTGGGTACTTGGGTAGGGGCAGGGGCACTGGCAGCACGCGCGCCCATGCTAATGCTGTGCTAGAGGACGGGGACGGACGGTCCAGTGGCCTAGTGGAGGCGTAGATCTGAGGAAGATCTTACGTTAGGGTTTGGGAGCTCAGTTTTGCTCGGCAGGAGGGGAGAGGAAGACAGGCGAACGAACCTGGTTGGTGCCCGTCGCCGGCGAGCAGCCAAGGGCCCGACGAATACGTGGCGTAGGGTGGGGGTGGCGGTCCCCAATCTCTGACGGATGCGCACCATGGCCGACGCGGATGGGGGCGGAGAGGAGATCGAAGCGGGTATGCGGAGGCGGTGGGGCGCAGAGGTGAGAGGTCACTGAGGACGGGGAGGAGCCCGGCGGCCGCCGGTGGCTGGTTGGCGGTCGTCGGGGAGAGTTAGAGAGAGACTCCAGAGGAATGGAAAGGTTGAAGACGAAGAGTGAGGATAAGAACAGGAGTGTGTCAGTGTGTGTCGAGTGCCTGTATGGGCCGGGCCGTGTGCGTGTGATGGGATGCACACTGCGTGCGTGCAACAGGGCAAACGCACGGCTGGCCGGAAACAAGTCATTACCAACTTATTAACTGTGACCTTTGGTCCGAGGCGGTTTGCTTGTCCGTCTCAGAAAAGCAAAAATGTCCGCATCTATTAAGTTTTCTATAGTAGTGTAGCAGCATGAATATAGTCCAACAACATAAATAGCATGCACTCTAAAGAAGACGAAGAGTTTGCTTAGTGAGAACCTAGAAAACATCTTGTTCAATTAAGGGAATGTTGGGCAGGCTTGACTCCTCCAAAAAAAAAGGCTTTTTGCGAAGGAGCCGAAATCACTAAAAAAAACGTAAATAGAAACGGCTTCTTCTGTTTGTGTTCCTACTTATTAACTGCGATTCAGATATATAGTAATGATCATCTTGCACCAATTAATAATATATTTATAATCTCGATGATAATTGAAGAAAACCTTATTGGAAGTTTTTTTTTACAAAGGAAGAAATAGGATAAAAATCAGACATTGATTTGGGCCAAGGCCCATCCATACGACCTTCAGCCCTTCCGTCTCCCCACTTCCATCCACGCAGTCCGCTCGCCACCGCCGCCGCCGCCGCCCTGTGGCGCGCTTCGAGCCTTCGACCGGCGCTTACGCCGCCGCTCGCCCTCAGCCATTCCGCGCTCGCCCTCTCCCACGCCGCCACTCTCGCACGCTGCTGCTCGCCCTGTGGTGCGCTTCGACCGGCGCTTACGCCGCCGCTGCCCTCACCCATTCCGCGCTCGCCCCCTCCCACGCCGCCACTCTCGCACGCTGCTGCTCGCCCGCGCAGCGTAGCTGCCCGCGTCGCCCCCTGCACGCTTCGCTCCAATGGGGAAACACCACGCCGGCGTCGCCTCCTGCCGTCCTGCCTAGCTGAGCGAGGAGAGGAGGGTAGGAGCGTCCTTGGTTCCCCGACCATCAACGGAGCCGCAAGAAGCCACAATTCGTGGCTCCGTCATCCTCGTGCAAAAGGGCTCCGGCTCCTTCAACGCTCCTCCGGTGAAGCCCTTTTCGGCGGTGGTATCCCGCTCCTTCAGCGGGTCCTCCGGTGAAGCCCTTTCCGGCGGTGGCGTTTGGTATGGCTTCATCAAGAGCCGAAGCCGGAGCACCTCCGGAAGCCATACCAAACGGGCACTAAGACCGCACGAGAGTACATTTCTATACAAAAACCGGGTTGTGCAGGCCAGCATAATTCGAGTTCCATCTTCTATAATCGCGGCGGTTCCTCTCTTTGGCAAGTGCCAGCCACAGAAGCAAATCATCTCACAGGAATCTCAGTTGATTTGCTGATTTGGTATGTCGTTTGCTGGCGTATCTTTCATCAGCGGCACTGGATTATCAATGCGGTCTACCCCAGCCGCCGCCACTGCTGCCGTCTCCGACAGCGGCTACCACCTCCTTGTGGTCAATGGGTACTCACGCACCAAAGAGACCACCCCGAACGGCGACTGGATAGAATCTCGGCCTTTCAGAGTCGGCGGCCATCGCTGGCGTATCCATTACTCCCCCAATGGCAGGGACTCCGAGATGGCTGACTACATCTCTCTTTATCTCGTACTTGATGATGACAATATCGCAGAGACTGTGACTGTGCAGTTCGATTTCAGATTGGTTGACAAGGCTGAGAAGCAACGGCCATCGAACATAAAAAAAATCGAAGTGAATAACTTCAGTAAAGAGGACTTGTCTTGGGGTTACGATGATTTCATCAAAAGAGAGGACCTGGAGAAATCATCACATCTCAAGGATGACAGTCTCACCATAAAGTGTGACATTGTCGTTACCAAGGATGTGGATGTTGATAATACTGGAGCCAACACTGCCCCTTCCGTGGTGGTGCCAGCATCTGACATGCGCCAACATCTCAGCAGGCTCCTTCAGTCTGCAAAGGGGTCCGATGTGACCATCGAGATCAGCGGAGAGATCTTTCCTGCACACCGGTGCATTCTCGCCTGCAGGTCGACGGTCTTCAAGGGGCAGCTTCTTGACTCCATGAATGAGGGCACGACGACAGATGTCGTACGCATAGATGACATGGACGCACGGGTGTTCAAGCTCCTCCTTGGGTTCATTTACAGTGACACAGTGCAGGAGATGGAGGAAGAAGAAGATTATGTCATGTGGCAGCACTTGTTTGTGGCGGCAAATAGGTATGATCTCCTGAGGCTGAGGCTGATCTGTGAACAGAAGTTATGTACATACATAAACACGACTACAGCAGCAATGATTCTTGCGCTAGCTGAGCGGCACCATGGCCAAGGGCTCAAGGATGCTTGCTTGGACTTCCTTATCAGGGCTCATGCCAATCTGCAGGAGGTAACAGTGCTTGGAGGCCTGGACCACCTAGCTGGCACCTGCCCTTTAGTCCTCAAAGAGCTCATTGTCAAGCTTGTGTCACCTAATAAGAAGGCTAGGATTGATGTGGACACAACATTTGTCGTGGTACCGGCATCTGATATGCACCAGCATTTCACTTACCTCCTCCAGTCTGGTGAGGGCACCGATGTAGTATTTGAGGTCAGCGGAGAGAAGATACACGCACACCGCTGCGTGCTTGCAGCCAGATCTGCAGTTTTCAGGGCTGAGCTTTTTGGCCCCATGAAGGAGGGCACGACCACCAGTGTCATACGGATAGATGACATGGAAGCAAAAGTGTTCAAGCTGTTGCTTACTTTCATTTACAGTGACTCATTGCCAGACATTAACGAAGAGGAAGAGGAAAACACGGAGGAGTCTGACGACGAGGAAGAGCATGATGATGAGGAAGACATGGAGGAGGAAGATGGTGACGTGGACGATGATGAGGAAGACATGGAGGAGGAGGAAGATGATGATGTAGACGATGTAGAAGTGATGTGGCAGAACTTGCTTGTGGCGGCAGATAGATACGATCTCCAGAGGTTGAGGCTGATTTGCGAAAACAAGTTGTGTTGGTACATCAACGCAACCAGGGTGGCAAACATCCTTGAGCTAGCTGAGCAGCATCATTGCCGAGGACTGAAGCAGGCATGCTTGGATTTTCTGAACTTTCCTCCCAATCTTCAACAAGTCATTGCGGCCGGCGGCCTCTATCACCTGAGTAGTAGCTGTCCCTCTGTGTTGATAGATCTCATTGCCATGTTTGCATATCTGAAGCCTGATAACTGACGAACTCAAATTGGTATGTACTCTTATAAGTATGTCATCGACTACAATTTTCTGCTTATTATATATATGCTCGATGTTATTCGGTAGTATGAGTTCATTATTTTCTGGCGAAATTCATTTTTCCCCTTCTGGTTATGCAGGACAGAGTAAGCTGCATCTACTCAAGGTACCAGAGGAAGCAAAATGGTACAGTAGTATTGTTGCAGGTTCAGATCCGTTGGTCTTGTTTATTTTTCTTCTCAGGGTCTTATATTCGAAATGATATTGTGTGCGGTGCCCGAGTTTTTGTGCTGTTTCGTTGGCTGGGTCCTTGTCTTTTGGAAGGAGTATTGTTGTTCCAAACCAAACACCACCGAAGCATGTCATTTTTAATATCTGTGGCACTTGAACTCTTGTTTAGATTACATCTCAATTTTTGCTCAATGTACTATTTTGGTGTTTTGCCAGCTTTTATTTCAGTGTCGTGCTATTTTACATGTTGGAATGAGTGATCAGAGTACTTCCTGCCACAAAACATGATCCAGGAAAATAAGCATGATGACTAGAGATGCAATGGATAATTGGATACCCAATAGTATCATGGGAACATATGCTATGGAAACCAGGTTCCCGTGGAAATTATGGAAACGCACACGTAGATCGTTGGATCTAAATCCGATGGTGGGAGAGATTAGCAATTAACTCATCCCACAGTGTGAGAGAGATTAGCACGTGGATCAACACACTGTGAGAGGGGTTAATTGCTAATCTCTTCCACCATCGGATTTAGATCCAACGATCAATGTGCGAGTTTTCATAGTTTTCATGAGAATCTGGTTTCCATAACATACATTCTCTAGTATCATTTGAGTTAGCAAGTTAATTTCGATGGCATGCTGATTTAGTTCATTTATCCTACTCAATGAATTAAGTATCAGTATGTAATTGTAGTTGATTCTAGCAAGTTTTGGAACAAGTTGACCAAAACTAGTAGTGGAACTTTCATCCCTAATGAAGTTTGACAGACATTTGCCATAATCCTAAGTATAAATATTTGTGAAATAGTCCTAAGTATAAATATTTGTGATACCACAAATGAGCATATTAAGAAAATATAGTTTATGGTTACTAATTTAGTGGGGAACGTATCTAGTGAAAACCACAATTTCGTGAAAACTTATGCAAACCATGACAAAAAGGTCATCTAAATTTACCAAAAAAATCACACATGTAGATGATATGATGATAAACAATCTTATAAAATATCTTATCTAAACTCGACTTCATTTGTGAGATATAAAAATAACAAATTTCAAGCTAGAAAGTTGTCCTGATGATTTGTTAAAATTTTGTTATTTTTATATTCACAAATGAAGTTGAGTTTGGACAAGATATTTCACAAGGTTGTATATCACCATATCATTTACATGTGTGCTTTTTTTTTGGTGAATATAGACGACTTTTTTATCGTGGTTTGCACGAGTTTTCGTGAAGGCTGCGGTTTTCACCGGATACGTTCCCAATTTAGTCAATATGTTCCCAATTTAGTGTCCTAAATATTGACGTTCTTTCTCTACAAATTCAGGAACGATATTGGTTCAATCACCCAGTTAAACGCGCCTGTATTCTTGCATTTTTTATGCAACAAGTTTTTTCAAACGGAAGTTTTTGGTGCATAATGTAACTATACGTTATTATTATACTTTTTTAAATATATATATATATATACGTTAGTATTATACTACGGAGTTTACAAGGACTAGCAAATATGTCCGTGCGTTGCAACGGGAGAAAAAAAACTCTAGCACACAGAGTGACAATAAACAAAGTCTAAAATTTAGTATTATATATACAATAATATTTATACATAGAAAAACAACGTCGTTGGTCAGATGCTTAGCTTCGACAATTTACAATTGGTACCGCAGCCCTTGCCAATGCACGACAGCACCTCGCCGAGCTTAGTCTCGATTTCGTCTTTAGCGTGCCGTGCTTTTGGAATGACATCTCGCTAAGACTAAGGAATCCAAAGTGGTAGTTCCATGGAGTAGATTGGACCGTCACCCAACTAACCTTCTCTTTGGAGAACATGTTTCGCTTCTCTAGCTGGGATGTCAATTTCGATGACGATAGAGCTTTGGAGTGTCAAGACCACCGCGCTACGGTTGTAATCGAGAACACCATGAGCACATTGTGCAACTGTTAGGTATAAATATTGCCTATACTTGGGCTCCGCTGGTGTAGCGTGCTCCACGAGCGTGCACTGTCACCCCCACCAGGAGGGTTGTCCGGCATCGACACGAGCACGTCATCGACTGATTTGTGTTTTTTTGTTCTTATATATTTTGTTTTATAGGCTTATTATCTGACCGATTTCTTATTTTCCTTTCTTATACGATATTTGTGGAGCTTTATTGTGCTGGTCTAGCACGGGAAAGACATGAATAAATAAAAATCAATTTAAGAAGAGTTACGTGTGATATGGAAATAAATTTGTAGCATTACGTGTGATATATATATATATACCATGTAGCATACGTGTCCTAGTTTTTTTTCTTTTCTCTATTATTTTTTCTTTTCGGTTTTCTATTTGGAGTCCGGTATTTACTTTTATATGCACACCCTTAGCATGACATATGTGTCCTATTCTTTTTTCTATAGATTTTTTCTTTTCCTTTTTCTTCCTTTTTCTATATGGAGTCTGGCATTTACTTTCTTTCCTTTTTATATATACTAGCAAACATACCCGTGCATTGCAACGGGAGAAAAAACTAAACATTAATTAAAAATACATGGGAGTATTGCATATTTATTCGTATTTTATGTTTTTCTATTTGATATCATCAACTCATTGTATTAGTATTTTCCAAGCTAAATATATGGTCTTTTATATTTAGACTTCGATTAGAATTAAAATCTTTATTCATCTTACTCATAGGTATTCCCATCATGAGTCATGTCACAATAAGAATCTTATAGAAAGCTGGTTGTTTCCGAGTCAAGATCATATATGTCACGGAGTTAGTTAGGGAAGGCTATAAAAAACGGATGGAGAAATTTTGTCTCTTTATTATTATAACAAATATGCCTGTGCGTTACAAGATAAGAGAAAAAATCTTTCAATATTAATGAAAAAGAGTATGAGTGTTACTATGTTTCTTTAAATCATTGGACACTCTAATATATTTTCTAATAAATAGTTGTCACCACTAAATTATTAATGACCGCGTGTGGTCTGTTGGGTGAATTAACATGGACCAGCGCCAAGCACATACCAGATCCAATAAATAATAGTTGAATGCTACGTGGAAGTAAAAAAAACTCGTCTTTAATATGTGTCTAACATATTCAATACCATAATTTTATAGTTTTATTTTTTTGTTTGTCCTAACATATGCAATCTCACATTTTATATATTTATTTATTTGTCTTGTCAATCTTGAGGGTGTTAGTATTTGCAATTTATTTATTCTAATATATACAATCTGACATTTTAATATATTTATTTATTTATTTTGCCAACCTTGAGGGTGTTAGCAACTCTAAATAAAACAAAGTTCATAACCTGGCATGTAACATGTGAGGTGTGGTGGTAGGACATCTTGTTTTGAGGTCGCAGACCCAAGTTCAAATCCCCTACACAGCACACAGAAGAAGCATTTTTTTGGTTTTTTCCGCAGGTGACTGGATTGGGCCAGTTGGGCTCAGCGTGAGTTAGGCCAAATGAACTGACTGGTTGGATTGGGCTGCAAGTCCCGCGAATTGGGCCGAGCACTTTGGATTACGAAAAAAAATCTAGACCAAAAAAGAGGGGAAAAAATTGGGTGCGGATGGGTCCGTACCGGGTCCCGTGCGGACTTCCTATGAGCCAACAGGCTCACCCGTCGGCTTAGCTGTTGTCGGCTTCAACACACGCGCGAGGCCGCCCCCATCTTCCATCGTCACTAGCAGACTACTCAACAGGCTCAACCGTTCCGGCTCCCAACCCATAATCAGTCGGCTCTGCTAACCTGCTGCTGTTGTCGGCTTCAACACACGCGTGAGGCCGCCCCCATCTTCCATCGCCGCCGCCGCCGCCGGTACAATCATCCGCGATTGGACTGGGACTACCACGAGTGCTGCTCCACTCCAAGCGCTCACCACTGATTCGTCCATCGCTGCCTCCAATGCCATCGTCGTCGTCGTCGTCCCTGCCACCGTCTAATGTGTTCAACACCGACGCTCTCGCTCCGATCTGCCTCGTTGGACTTCAGATCCGCCGGCACCGGCGGCGCTATCATCTCCTCCTAGCCTTAGCAGCTCCGGTAATCTCTCTCTCCAACTCTGCAGCCTGTATCTTCTTGGTGCTAGTTCTCATTCTCTGAGGGAACTCGTGTACAATTTGGGATTGGGATGGTTCGCACAGACTCAGCAAGTGAGAATCTGATATGATAGCAGTAGGTTATTTGACTGATAAAGGTAATTTCTACCTGAAGAAATCATTACGATAAACTACTGCTAGTACCTATGCCTACAACATTGATATGGTTATGGATTAGGAGTTTGATAATCAAAATGGATATTGCCAATTCAAGAAGTCACTCATCAGACATTTTATTTCTCTCTAAAATATGCAGGTACCTAGGGTGAAGAAAAGAGAACTGTCTATAGAGTTTGATTATAAATCGAGGGAAAAGGTCAGCTCTGATGAACGATCTATGTCGCTGTGGCCTTTGTATGCCTTTCAACCATGTCCCTGTGGTGTCTGCAGAGTGGATGATGACTTGTATTTCAGAATGATCAGTTGCTTTGAAGAAATAATCTGTGCAAATTGTCGTTTGTTTTTCAGAACTTGCTTTGTAGGAGTTAGTAGGACAGTTGCTGTGAAGAAACAATCTGTGCAACTTGTAATTTTATTTTCAGAACTTGGTTTCTAGGAGGTTGTAGCACAGCTGTTGTAAACTACAGAGATGATTCTTTTATCTGAAATAAATATGGCATTTTGAGCCCCTTTCAACTTTACAGTATTGAAGTTTATATTGTACTACATCTGAATGGTTTACAGTGTTCCAGAATCATGTGGTCATATGTGAATAAGCACAGATGAAGACATCTCAGCATGCTAAAAAACACATTATCTTCTGAATGTGCTTACAAAATGAGTTTAACAGCAGATGTCACAAAATATTTAGATCAACGTAATAAGAGTACTGCAAAATGGGATAATAATCAACATAACACAATTACATATTTTCATCAAAATATAACTTCCTAGCAGAAGAGGACATTGAAGCATCTTGCTGAACTCCAAGTAAAAGATTTGTAAATCCTCCTTGGATGTAAGGCGCAGGCATTGCAGAAGATTGCTCAAGCATAGAATTTGTACTCTCTGGCATTATGGTTGAAATATATCCATCTTGGAACACCTGAGAAGGCATGGTTGAAGCATTGGTAAAGTTTGACATAACACTAGTTCCACCAGTGCCACTAGCATCAAGACTCTGTGTTCATAAAAATTTCATGTAAGTAAACAAAATAGGAAAAAAGAATACTTAGTCAAATTGATGACTTACAATTAATTGGTTCGCATCAGCACTTGCATCTCTATTTTTTGTAGCCTTATTTGTATCTCCTGCACATACAGATGAAGATAAAAATAACTAAACACAGAAGTAGCAATGCTGGAAACCAAATCAGCTACAAAATTTTTGGATCAGTACCTTTCTTCTTAGCACATTTCTTCTTTTTTCCTGTATTTTTTTTCAAGTATGTTTGTGACCCGCTTTTTCTTTGACCCTTTTACCACCGGAGGAATTTTAAATGATATTTTGCCTTTTAATGGGTCTATTGCACAATCAGTCGAAACAAGTGGAACCTCATCAGATTTCTCTTTCATCCTGCTCAGAGAAGCATCCGCTTCTAAGTTCAATTTTTGCATGTCTTTCTCCAAATTATAAAGAAGTTCTTTTGACAGTGAACACTTCAATGCTATGGATGTCGCCATTCGTGAGATACGTGCAGCCCACGTTTTTGTACTTTCACTCCCACTTTCTTGTTTGTCCACGTAGAATCTCTTTTTGCATATTTTGTCCATCTTCCCATTATGTATTGTGATGGCAAAATAAAAATATTATTTGCATTCAAGACCTTCAGAGCATGCTTGCACAATATCCCTACAAGATAAATAGTTAATTTATAATAGTTCATACCATATTGCAAATTTACGGTAATTGAAGAATGTGTATACCTACCTATACATTCAAACTTTCTACAAGAACATGTAGTGCTCATATCTACAGTGCTGAAGTGAACTGTTGCCCCATCATTAGAGTGCATATGTGTAACCTCATATGTCAAAATTGACCCATCAGTTTGTAACAATTTCCAAGAGAATGCAAATTGTTCTTTGAACTCTTCTTCAAACTCGGAATACATCCTCCTTGTATATGATTCAGCCGCAGTCTTCAGCATGGGTAAATTTGGGATGTAAGTAACTGGGGCTTTTCGACGTGAATTAAAATCTGCATCCAACTCATTTTCACGAAGACTAGCGGAAACCTTATCACATTCTACAAGGAGTTCTGAAAGTCCAAGTCTCCTTCGAAATCTTTTCTTGAATACATTATTCATACCTTTACTCCTTTGAGTCGAGTTCATGTCAGCCGTAAAAGAGTCGCGGTAGGCAGCAACCCACTTTTTCCTCAAATCATATAAATTTTTCATCCATGAGTTATCCTCAAGTTTATAATCAGACAATAATTCATTCCACTTCTTGATGAAAATAGCTTCAGATCTATCTTCATAGACACATCTCTTAAAATATGGTAGAAACTTATCAGGATTCTTATGAATTACATGCCCCAAATGTGTAGCAGCATTAACATATATGTGAAATAAACAAAGACGATGGCTAGTATTTGGAAATACATAAGCTATTGCTCCTGCCATGGCTGCATCTTGATCAGTTAAAATTGTACTCGGATGTTTGCCCGACATGACTGTTAGAAAAGTTTCAAAGAGCCAAACAAATGTTTCAATAGTCTCATTAAATATCAGCGTAGCTCCAAAAATTATTGTTTGCTTGTGATGGTTGGTTCCAAGGATTGGAGCAAAAGACATTTCAAACTTATTAGTCTGAAATGTGGTGTCAAATGACACAGCATCACCAAAGCATGCATAATCCATGATAGATTGACCATCTGCCCAAAAAAAATTAGTTATCCGACCATCTTCCTTATCTATTTCAATCGCATAAAAAATGTAGGATCTTCTATTTGCTTATTCTTCAAGTATTCTAATAATGTCTGTGCATCATTAGATTCTAAGTACTTCTTACGTTCACGACCAATTGCATTGTTGCAGTCCATCCTTGATAATGACACTTTGTCAGCTCCTCCATAAAACTTCTTCATGAACTCATACACCTGGACTGGCTTCATCCCGGCTTCTCTTATCTGACCAATTAGCATCCTGTCTGCTTCCGTAACACGCCGTTGGGATTTCAGCTTGTGCACCTTATTTAGACTAGCAAGATAATGATTATGATCAAGTACAACCTTTTGCACTTTTCAAATTCCCTCTTTGCTAATACTGAACCGAACACGAGCATCACAACCTGTTCTTGTAATATCTTTTTGTGATGACTTGTTTCGTCGATATCCCTTGTTACTGCAAACTATATATTTCTGATATACAGTTTTATCTTCTCGGCGAGCTGTATGACTCTTTCTAACACTAAACCCAACCTTACCGGCATAGGTATTGTACATCTCATAAGCTTTGTCCTCTGAATCAAAAGTCATACCAACTTCAGGAATAATCAAAGGTTCTCCAATTTTATCGACCACCTATTATAAAATTAACTCATAAAGTTAGACGGCCTCTATTTCGCAATAAAATTTTTTTACATGTCTAAAAAAATAAACTAACATCACATACCTGATCTGCTTTTTGTGCTACTGGTTCAGGTAAATCAGAAGGCAGGGACGGGGGTCGTTCGTTCGACCCCTGTCCGTCAGTTGGGGCAGAGGCGGGGGGTCGTTCGTTCGACCCGTGTTCGTCAGTCGGGGTAGAGGCGGGGGGTCGTTCGTTCAACCCCTGTCCGTCAGTCGGGGCAAAGGCGGGGGGTCGTTCGTTCGACCCCTGTCCGTCAGTCGGGGCAAAGGCGGGGGGTCGTTCGTTCGACCCATGTCCGTCAGTCGGGGCAGAGGCGGGGGGTCGTTCGTTCGACCCCAGTCCGTCTGTTTTTCTAGTAATGGGCCGGCCCACGACTGGTTGTTGTCGCCGGTGAGGGAGGCCTTTGCGTGATGGGCCTTTCTCCATTGACTTGAACGGCTGATCGGATCCTGTCTTAAAAATGGTTGCTATGTTGAGCGTTAGTTTATCGCAGGTTTAGGGTACCCCTTACCTTTGTACCCGACAAATGATACTTGTCTTTACAACCCTTTTGTGTTGTAATAGTTTATGTTAAATAATGATGGGGGACTTCAGTAGGAACACCCAAAGGACAATGTCAGTTAAAACACCTGGGAACCCTTAGGACATCAGATGGTTATTGTTGGAGATGATCATGCTTTGTCACTAACTCAAGGCATAGCTGGCATGAGAGGCCTTGCGGGAACAATTCTTGTGAATAAGGTCCATTATTAATTAATTCACTCTTCTATTTTTGTTGTGTGACACTTTCTCCTAAACAGTTAAATTGGGGCATTTCTTATCTTCTTTGATTTCTATCTAGTCTTCTCTGATTTACCAGTAATTAATCGAAATTAAGGTTGTCTCTGATTTGTGTCAAACAAACATTCAAGCAGAGGCATTTGTGTATTAATTTTCGTAGTGCAAAATTTAGTGGCACTCATTGCTTATTTTTTTGCATCTAGATCACAGTATAGAGATAGCTATCTTGTCTGCTTGTTGCATATTCTATCACTTGGATGGTTGGCCTTCACTCATCAGCTTGGTGAAGTCATGAAGATGCAGGTTTTTTATGCTAGATCAAATGAGTGAAAAGCGCTCATCATTGTGATTTGAAGTATATATATTCTGTTACAGTGTAACTTAAGTTTATTGAATTTATTTTTATTCTAAACGGATCAAATTGTCATTGTCGTTCTGCAACTATTTATTATTGAGAAATTAAATATTCATTCTCACAAGCATTTGGTTGTGATTGGTTGTATTTTTCTTGTGGCATGTCCGTAAGCGTTTTCGGGTGTCCGTATATCAGTTGGGTGTATTGTGAATATGTCCTATGCCATCTCCCTTGTTTTTTATCCTCATATCTTATATTTTAATAAATGAATGACAACTCTATTGCGTTGTTCTAGAAAAAAAATCTCACAAGTTTTACTGGATTCATTAACGCTAATATTGGCATATCTAGTTCACAAGTATCTAGAGCTGCTGCTACTACCATTTTGCCCCTTAGACGAGGTAGCTGAACAACCAAGGCATGCATCTAAGTTGGTTGGTATGATGGGAGTTGCTCTGTCAGGGTGTACGCGTTCTGGTCAGGGGACTTCAGATCATCTAGGTCCAGACCAAATGGATCTTGGCCTTGGAATTGTAAGTTTACTTTAACATATTTCTTTGTACTGTCACAAATAAGTTTAAGGATTCATAAAATGTTGTACATGAGTCAATTATCATAATCCTAGAAAAAACAATGTTTCATAAAATTGGGCTGCACATGAGTCGCTGTATCTTCAAAAAAACTTGGGTGGCTTCTATGGTGTCTAACCCATCACACACCTAGTTGTTGTACTTTCTCAATGGCCATCAGCAGCTAGCTGCTCATATTTTTTCATTCATTGTAATAAAATCCTAATCATTGATAGTGCCTACATTTTTTAAATGAGATATGGACTTTTAATCGTTCATTCCATATGTTTGTTGTTTTTCTCCGTAGTAGTTGTAGTGCTATGTTCCCGTTAATCTCTCCGTCTCATGAAAACCACACAAAAAATATTAAATTAACTAATTGCAACCAACAATAATGTAAATTTCAAGTTTCAAGCACTGCAATTGTAGTTCTAAGCATATGCAATGTTTCAAAATTTAATTTACCACATGAGTATAATTGGCATTTACATTGTTTGAAGCAAATTTGTAATAACTTTAAATGTTAATTTCCAACCCTTGAACAACTAACCCCCTCATGTTAATTATATGTGAAATAATACCATATGTCCTTGTCTGACTATAGAAATAATAGTAAATTTGTTGAACACATATGTCTAGCTATATAAACGATTGTAAATTGTTAATTGTCTTTGTACCAACACATCAGTTTCTTTTTGTCCTTGTCTGACTATAGAAACAATTGTAAATTGTCTTTATGTCAACACGGGTCTGATATTTGTCCTTGTTTAACTATAGAAATAATTGTAATTTGTTTTTTTTGTTTCCGTTTCAATGCAGATCCACAATGTTGGATATGTTTTCAAGGTATTGCAAAGGGCTGGTATCAAAAAAAGCTACCGTGTCCAACTTTAGCTGTTACTCCACTGTGCTTGCTTTAGCAGGCAAAGACAACCATGTGATCAGTGATCTATGTGCAACTGATATATGTGTGATGTATCATAAAAAAATATCCTTTTCCTTAACACACCCATAATGCATCTAATTAGTACAAAAGAAACAGATACGCACACATAGATGTTGATCCTTCTTATCTAAATAGATTGCACTATTTGTTAGTTGTGATATGTGCTAATGCTGATAATATTTTTATCCTTGTCTTTCTCTAGGTGAAAATTGTATTTTTAATTGTGATTTGTGCTAACACAGATGATATTTTGTTCTTGTTCTTCTATACAAAATTTGTATTTTGTTAATTGTAATTTGTGCCAACACAGACGATATTTTTGTCTTTGTCCTTCTATAGGAAAAATGTATTTTATTAATTGTGATTTGCGCCAACACATATGACACTTTTGTCCTTGTCCTTCTATAGAAAAAAATTGTAGTTTGTTTATTGTGATTTGTGTCAACATAGAAATCATTTCTGACCTTGTCCTTCTATAGAAAAAAATGTTATTTGTGATAACTAAATCCAGTTCATTGTAGAGTTTTAATTGTGATTTATTTTTGTCCTTGTTTTGTCTAATTGGTGTTCTTGAAATGCAAAAGGGAATGGTACATCCTGTCAGCCTGTGGGAGCTTCACATGTCATGTCATCACCGTGGGTACTAGGGAGGTAAGACCTATACTCTATCCCATTACAACAACTTGTTTGTCTGCAGCTAGAGCTAGTTGGCATTGTTTCTGTGTAATGCTTGTGTGGTTGTGTCCCAGTTTCTAAATCCTGGTGGTTTGATTTGTGTGGTTCAGACTGTGCGGTTTTGTTGCAAGATCTATGGTGGATGATCATGTATGTAGCCTGCATTGATATCGCCTCAATGTTTTTCCTTTGGGTTTGTGTCTATGACGTGGAACGGGTGGAAGGAATTTCAGTCTGAGTTGCACACCTATCTGTAGGTTAAAATCACAATCTGGTTATGTATTTCATCATTACAACCTAAGGTGTGCAGTAAATTCTGCAGTTGTGTTTGTCAAATGTTGCTAAAACTGCTAGTTCAAGTGACACTAGTACTGCTAGAAACTCTTTAATAGTGGCACTTTAAGAAATTACTTTTATTCAGGGATATTGCTTCAGAAGTGATATTGTGAATTGTGACATAGTTATGGCTGATTGTTCAGAAGCACAAGTTAACTGAACTTGCAGCATGTTTCACATGCAGGAACTGGGTTTTCTAATTATATAAATTTATAGTATAATTGCATTAAAAACAAGTGTTAGTTGCAGTATTTGAAATGTGAAATTTTCATATTTATTTCTGAAAATTTTCAGTATCATATTCATTGTGCTTTTATTTAATCAGAATATCTCATTATGCCTGACTTCATTGTGTCTATACAGAACAAGGTGATTTTTTTCCTCACAATACTAAAATTAGAAGGACATGATGATGTATTTAAAACATGTTCTTGTTTCATTAACACAGATCAAAGGAGATGACCATAAACTGAATAGAACAAATTCCCATTTTGCATGTAAGTATCTTTTTATTTGGCACGTCCTCTTCTGGTTCAGAGGTCTCCATCTCCTATTGTCTGAATACATCTTTTCTGTTGTGTTTCCGCAGATCTATTTATTTCTTGCAGCAGGAGTTTAGGAGAAACATTGCTTTTTGTGTGTTCTAGGCCCAGCGTATAAAGCCCAAGTCAATCTAAGAAGACAAGTCCATGTTTATTCTCCCGGTAAAGCTATAACTTGCTTAACGGGTTTTATTTTTGCGGGCCCGTTAAGGGACAATGTGTTAGCAACCCTATTGGATTAACTAACAGATAACTTGAATCAGTGCAAATCAAAGTACATGATCTCAAGGGAAGGGAGATCAGAGCAGAAAAGGAACTGAACTGGGTACAGATAGGTAAAGGTTGAGGAAGATAAACAGTAACTAGAGAGAGATATTCTGTTGATTGATAATTTGTTCGATCCCCTTTCTTTCCTTGCCTCCTTCCCTTTGTACTCCTCCAACAAGGTCTGGACTGGGCTCAAGGTCAAGGGCCGATGTGTCGGCCCAACCAATGCTGGTCCCTAACATTCCCCGCTCCTTAAGATTCGGCTTGCCCCCAAGCCGATGGAGAAGGATGGAGCCACCAGGATCCCAAAGAAGCTGGACGATGACGTGTTTCTTCAATTCCTTCTTAGAAAGTTGTCTGCCATTATCTTTGGGTAGTGCAAGTGGATGCATCTGATGCCCAAAAATATGCTCAACATTGAATGGGAGAGCCAGCATTCTTGGATCGAAACAAAGGCCAACATGATAATCCTGAATATTTCCAGTCGGCATGTCTGCTGTTTTTGGAGGATTGACCAGTGCATTACTATACCCCCACTGTGGTACTCCATGAGTTGCAGCATGTGAGACCCATGTATTGCACTGGATTATGTGACCAGTTTGATATAAATTGTGACCATGAGGGATCAACTCTAACCAAGCAGTCACTGAACCAAAATTGTGTGAAGCATATGCAGAAGCTTCTTCTAAGAACGGCCACCCATTACTATTGTGGTATTCTGGTTGGTTTGAAGTTGCAGACCTGGGTAAACAGTTTGATCCAGATGAAGCATTCCATGGCCTATTACTGAATCCCAGTGCATTGTCTGTCACAGTACTGCTCTCTCCAAAATAGTATGCAACTGACCAGGGTGAACAAGCACTAAGTAACAACAGATTACATGTAGGCACAATGTTCCAGTGTAAGACATAAGCTCCTGCTGATCACTCTCCTTTTGGTACTCTCGGTCAGCTCTGCTGAAAGAGGTACAGAGATGGCAATAGGCCACTCTTTGTTACTGTTCTAGGTACAAGAGTAGTTAGAAGTACATCAGCTTCTAGAAGGCTGGTACTAGGAGTACAAGTATGGCTGATCTAAGCATGTACCTTAGGTGTAAGGAGTAGGTAGTTGTGTACCTTGTATGGTACATGTATTGTGTATATAACACAATGCTATTGCAATGGAAAAGACAGCTTCTTTGCCACCATTCAGTGTGTTCAGTTTCAACCAACGCAGAAACTGTGTGTGTGTGTAGAGAGCTTAAGCTCTTCTTCTACCTTGGAGCAGGGGAGGGAGAGGAGAGGAGAGCAGGTGCTGCTCACCTGGGCATTTGGTGCAAGTGCCAACAATTGGTATCGGAGCTTTGATCCTTGTTGTGCTTAACCGCCGGTAATGGACGGGAGGCTGGGGCCAAGAAGGACGGCAGCTCGGGGAAGGGTGAGACGGTGGCACAGCCACTGGTCGTCCAACCCCAGGCGGAGGTGTGCACGGTGCGGGAGTTCGGCAGAGCCAGCTCCTGGCCAATGCTCACCCGCACCAACTACGGCGAGTGGTCTGTCCACATGAAGTGGAAGCTGCGCGCGCGGAAGTGGTGGGCTGCCGTGGAGACCGGCAACGCTGGAGAGGATGCGGAGGTGGGCGTCATGGAGGCGCTCATGGCGTTCACGCCCAGCGAGTACCATGAGGCCATCGGTCGCAAGGACACGGCCAAGGAGGCGTGAGAGATGTTGCCGTCCTTCCGCGTCGGCTTGGAGCGGGCCAAGAAGGCCAAGGCGCAGCAGCTGCGCCGAGAGTTCGACGACCTCCGGTTCAAGTCCGGGGAGACGGTGGAGGACTTCGCGCTGCGTCTGCAGTCGCTGGCAGGCCAGCTCTCCACCTACGGCAAGCCGATGGAAGACGAGGACGTCATCGCCAAGCTGCTGCGCGTCGTGCCAGCCAAGTATGCCCAGCTCGCTCTGTCCATCGAGACGATGCTGGATTTGTCCACGCTTTCGCTCGAGGACGTGACTGGGCAGTTGCGCGCGGTGGAGGATCGCGCGCCGGCGGAGAAGGCGAAGGGCCAGCTGCTGCTGACGGAGGAGGAGTGGGCTGCGCGGATGAAGGACAAGCGCAGGCCCGGGGAAGGCTCCAACAGCCGGAGCAACGGTGGTGACCGCAGTGGTGAAGGCGGCAAGCCGCGCGGCAAGGCATCGGCGGACAAGAAGAACAAGCGCCGCACCGACCCGAACGCCTGCCGGCGATGCGGGAAGGTAAGGCACTGGACGCGGGAGTGCCCGGAGAAGAAGCCGGAGAAGAAGGAAGAGGCGTACATGGCTCGGGACGACAGCGACGACGAATGCGCGCTGCTGATGGGTGAGTACTGCGCGCTGCAGGAAGGCGAAGCAGAGGAGAAGGTGGAGCAGGGGACTGCGCCGCCGGCTGTCCACCTCGCCGAGCCGCGCGCGCAGGTCCACCTAGGCGCTGTCAGCGACAACCTGGAGCAGAGGTGGTACCTCGACTCCGAGGCCAGCAACCACATGACAGGTTGCCGCGCCGCGTTCTCCGACCTCGAAGAACGCAAGACCGGATCGGTCAAGTTCGGCGATGGCTCGCAGGTCCAAATCCGCGGCCAAGGAACCGTCGTGTTCAGATGCCGGAACGGCGAACACCGTGCGCTGAGTGAAGTCTACTTCATCCCGGAGCTGCGCTCAAGTATCGTCAGCTTGGGGCAACTCGACGAGCACGACGCGGAGGTCCTGATCCGCGACGGCGTGTTGAGGATCAAGGACAGAGAGCAGCGTCTTCTAGCCAAAGTATCGCGCTCTCGGAATCGCCTCTATCTCCTAGACCTCAAGGGGGAGCAGCCTGTGTGCCTAGCTGCAGTGAGCGCGGAGGAACCATGGCTCTGAGATGGCCGGTTCGGCCACCTGAGCTTTGAGGTGCTCGGACGGCTAGAGAAGATGGTGGTCGGCCTACCACTGATCAAGCACGCCGGCGAGCTGTGCGACAGCTGCCTGGCGGGGAAGCAGCGGAGGATGTCATTCCCAAAGAAGGCGAAGTACCGAGCGGAGGATGTGCTCGAGCTGGTCCATGGGGACCTTTGCGGGCCGATCACTCCGGCGACACATGGTGGCCGGAAGTACTTCCTTCTGCTGGTGGATGACTGCAGCCGCTACATGTGGCTGTGGCTCCTGACGAGCAAGGATCAGGCGGCGGAGGCGATCCAGGCGTTCAAGGCCCGAGCAGAAGCAGAGTCGGGGAAGCGGCTCAAGGTGCTCCGAACTGACCGCAGCGGCGAGTTCACGTCGGTCGAGTTCGCCACTTACTGCGCTTACGAGGGAGTAGTGCGCCACCACACTGCGCCTTACTCGCCGCAGCAGAACGGCGTGGTGGAGTGCCGAAATCAGACCATCGTCGGCATGGCGAGATCGATGATGAAGGCGAAGGCGATGCCGGCTGCGTTCTGGGGTGAGGCAGTCACCATGGCGGTTCACATACTGAACCGGTCGCCAACCAAAGCCGTGAAGGGGATGACACCGTACGAGGCATGGCACGGGCGCAAGCCTAATGTCTTGTACCTACGCACGTTCGGTTGCGTCGGCCACGTGAAGACCACCAAGCTAGGCCTCGGCAAGCTGGAGGACAGGAGCATCCGCATGGTGTTCCTCGGCTATGAGGACGGATCAAAGGCATATCGCCTCTATGATCCAGTCGGTGGCAAGGTGGTGGTGTCCCGGGACGTTGTCTTCAACGAGGCTGCGTCATGGAAGTGGCAGCGGCCAGAGGTGGAGGAAGGCGGCGGACTCTAGGATTTGTTTGTGGTCGAACACCTGGTGGTCCAGGGCCATGGCGAGGCGGTACAGGCGCCGCAAGTGGGGGAAGCACTGCAGGAGGTCGGGGCAGGCGGACCAACAGAGGCAGAGGGGTGGGAACCACCCAGTCCAGCTGAGGCGGCCCCAGGATTGCCGGAGCAGCCTGCGTCGCCACCACCGGGAACGCCTACGTCGACGATCCAGTATGCTACTCCACCTTCTAACGTCTCGGACTTCGTGGATGCATTTCATGAGGGGGAGGAGGTGCGCTTTCGCCGCACAAGCAACGTCGCGGGCACAGGAGCAGTGCCCGGGCTGGCATCCAGGGTGCTCAACGACGACGACCCACACCTCATGCTGATGAGTGCAGAGGAGCCGACCACGTTCGCCATCGCGGAACGCGACGCGGCGTGGCGGCAGGCGAAGATGGAGGAGATGAAGGCGATTGAGGACAACAAGACCTGGGACTTGGTCGATCCACCGGCAAGATGCCGCCCGATCGGACTCAAGTGGGTATTCAAGGTGAAGAGGGACGAGCGCGGCGCAGTGGTGAAGCACAAGGCGCGGCTCGTCGCCCATGGCTTTGTCCAGCGCGAAGGGATCGACTTCGAGGAAGTCTTCGCGCCGGTGGCACGCATGGAGTCAGTACGACTCCTCCTCGCGCTCGCAGCGGCCAAGGACTGGCAGGTCCACCACCTCGACGTCAAGACGACCTTCCTCAACGGCGACCTGGCGGAGACGGTCTTCGTCAAGCAGGCGCCAGGCTTCGTCATCAAAGGAGCAGAGCGCAAGGTTCTGCGCCTGCGCAAGGCGCTCTACGGGCTGCACCAGGCTCTGTGGGCGTGGAACGCCAAGCTCGACGCCACCATGGCGGAACTCGGGTTCACACGTTGCGCGACAGAGCACGCGCTGTACACCCGTCGACGGGGGAAGGAGCACCTCATCGTCGGGGTGTACGTGGATGACCTCATCGTCACCGGAGCGAGCGCGCAGGACATCGCCAAGTTCAAGGAAGAGATGGCGGCAAAATTCAAGATGAGCGACCTGGGCGCTCTGTCTTACTATCTCGGCATCGAGGTAAAGCAGAGCACGGACGCCATCAGGCTCGGCCAGCGCGCTTACGCGCAGAAGTTGCAGGAGCGGGCAGGCATGGCGGGCTGCAAGACGGTGGCTACGCCAATGGAGGAGCGCATCAAGCTCTCCAGGGAGAGCACGTCGGCGAAGTTGGATGCGACGCTCTACCGGAGTATCGTCGGCGGGCTGCGATGGCTCACTCACACACGGACAGACATCGCGTTCGCGGTGGGCTATGTGAGCCGGTTCATGGAGGACCCGAGGGAGGACCACTGGATGGCGGTCAAGCGGCTGCTACGCTATGTCCAGGGCTCGGTGGAGATGGGAATTGTCTTCCCCAAGCGCGGCGACCTCCAGCTGACGGCGTTCAGCGAGGCTCCGCCCAAAGGCGGGGAACCAGGACTCACTGCGTACAGCGACGCAGACATGGCCGGGGACATTGATGGGCGGAGGAGCACCTCTGGTGTGCTTATTTTCCTCGGATCGTCGCCAATCGCGTGGCAGTCCTTGAAGCAGAAGATGGTGGCGTTGTCGACCTGCGAGGCAAAGTACGTCGCAGCGGCCACCGCAGCGTGCCAAGTGGTGTGGTTGCGCCGGTTGATGGGAGAGCTCACCGGCGTCAAGGTTCATCCACCAGCGCTCAAGGTGGACAATCAGCCAGCCATTGCATTGGCAAAGAATCCAGTCCTTCACGATCGAAGCAAACACATCGACGTGAAGTTCCACTTCCTTCGGGATTGTGTGGAAGAAGGGCAGATCAACATCGAATTTGTTGAGTCTAGGAAGCAGCTTGCAGATATCCTCACCAAATCACTCGGGAGACTCAGGTTCTCTGAACTGAGGCAGCTGATTGGGATGGTGGAGGTCAAGGCATGAGTCAGCAGCAGGTTAGGGGAAGAATTGTAAGACATAAGCTCCTGCTGATCACTCTCCTTTTGGTACTCTCGGTCAGCTCTGCTGAAAGAGGTACAGAGATGGCAATAGTCCACTCTTTGTTACTGTTCTAGGTACAAGAGTAGTTAGAAGTACATCAGCTTCTAGAAGGCTGGTACTAGGAGTACAAGTATGGCTGATCTAAGCCTGTACCTTAGGTGTAAGGAGTAGGTAGCTGTATATCTTGTATGGTACATGTATTGTGTATATAACACTATGCTATTGCAATGGAAAAGGCAGCTTCTTTGCCACCATTCAGTGTGTTCAGTTTCAGCCAACGTAGAAACTGTGTGTGTGTGTAGAGAGCTCAAGCTCTTCTTCTACCTTGGAGCAGGGAGAGGGAGAGGAGAGGAGAGCAGGTGCTGCTCACCTGGGCATTGGGTGCAAGTGCCAACATCCAGCACCAGATTTTAGCCTCTGACTGTTGCCACTCATGCAAATGTGCATATCTGTGTATTGTTGTTGCAAGTGTAGTAAATCTCACAAACTGAAACAATTTATCAGACTGCAAGCTTCTAGTGGCACGAAGCAACAATGAATCATGGATAATACTTTCAGCTGCACAAGTAATGCAGCCAAATACATCAGCTAATAATGTCTGTAGCTGAAGTAATGAAACCACTCTGGTAGTTGACACGCCATCAAGGAAATTGCAGCAACTTAGACTGATATTATCTGTTGTCATTTCCAGAACATGAGCACCACCACATTGCTTTAGGAAACCTGTACTTTGCACACACTCCCCACAATTCCCATTACACACTTGCTGCCTTTCTTCCTGAATGAGCCCATGGACACTCCACGTTGTTATCACCATCTTGTGTGTTCCACTTTCCACAGTTTTGGCATGCATAGGACTGAATTTTTGATGAACTGGGGGTGGCCATGGAGGCTTTCTGGGTGAAGTGTAACACTTCCAAATAGCAAGCTTAGGAACGATTGTGGTGAAAGATGGCCACGGAAATTGACGTATATCATCACTGCCACACTCAAACTCAACTAGCATGTGCGGCGGTGGCCAAGGGGGCTTTGACCATATGACATCTGACTCAGTGTCAAGAAGATTATCAACCACTGGTCTGTTAATACCTTGCTTACTGAACACTTGAGCTTGAGATGGTGGTGGCCACGGTTGCTTGTCAAAGTTGTTGACGACCTCGGCGGACACCCAGGTTGGAGTAGAACTGCTCAGTGCTATGGTCGGCATGACAGCGAAGCCATTGCGACAAAACATCAAACACTTGGTGGGCATGAAATCAGCAGCATTGCTGGGGCGACGTCAATGTAGAAGCCAGCAGAGGCCGACTGGAAGAGATTCCTGGCGGGCTTGGTGGCGAGCTCAGTGTAGGCGGAGCTGCGGACGGAGTGGTCCGGCTTTGGGACGACCGTGACGCGGTTGTTGTGGAAGCAAGTGGAAGCTTCGTAGCGCACCAGCGACACGAACGGAGCGGGACGCCAAATATGCCCCCACCGGCGGGAGAGCACCACCGTGCATGCAGCATCCTTGAGGGGTAGGCGGGATATGATGTTGCCGATGAGCATGTCGGGAAGGAGACTGAGGCGGTCGAGTGACAGGCGGCAGCCACCGGGAAAGCGCTGCCGGGTAGCCTGCTGCCGACTACTAGATCCAATCGGAGGGTCGTCCGTGGCGGGGTTGAGGAGGACGGCGCGTGGAGGTCACCCACGAGCAGCTCGTCCTTGGGCAGCTGGATGGTCAGCGGCGGCTCGCACGTGGGGAAGCGGACGCAGTAGGCGTTGTCATTGTCGGAGGTGCCGGAGAGGAGCGAGTCGAGGTCGTTCCGGGGTAGCTCGTACTTGGAGGCGGAGACGGCGAAGACTCGCTTGATGCCGCCTGGAGGCAAGGACGCGAGCTCCTGGAGGGAGGTGGGGTCGAGGCGGGTGAGGGGCGCGAGCGCGTCCGCGGGGACGGCGCCCGATACATCGTTGCGGGAGGAGGGAGTCCGTCCGTGCGTGAGCTGCTGCAGCTCGGTGGCGGCCGGCTCCTCCACCATGTGGGCAGGCTGCTCGAACAGCCCGCCCCAATTGTCGGCGATGATGGGTTGCGGCGCGCAGTGCTGCTCGTCGGAGTCGTCACCTCCGTCGAAGAGGCCGCCCCAGTTGTCAGCAACTACCTCGGCTCTGACGGGGGTTGGAACGGGGACGACCCGCGAGGCCTCCCGCACGGCGTCCTCCTTCGCCCACCTTGTGTCGAACTTGTGGAAGAGCTTCCGGATTTCGTCCAGAAGGAGTAGGGTAGAAGGAGAGATTTCAGTAGGAGCATTCATGGTGGTAGGAACCGAGAATCGATAGATCTGATACCAATTGTTAGCAACCCTATTAGATTAACTAACAAATAACTTGAATCAGTGCAAATCAAAGTACATGATCTCAAGGGAAGGGAGATCAGAGCAGAAAAGGAACTGAACTGGGTACAGATAGGTAGAGGTTGAGGAAGATAAACAGTAACTAGAGAGAGATATTCTGTTGATTGATAATTTGTTCGATCCCCTTTCTTTCCTTGTCTCCTTCCTTTGTACTCCTCCAACATGGTCTGCACTGGGCTCAAGGTCAAGGGCCCATGTGTCGGCCCAACCAATGCTGGTCCCTAACACAATGGTATGTATTGGGTATATTTTAGACCCGTTATGAGTGACTGTGTACATAAACAAGTGCAGAAAGCTTTGAATCGTTCGATGGAGATGTGATGGCTGGTAGTTGTCGCCTGAATAAAAGTTGTATTTCAGGCGGCTGGATTATAACAAATCCCATATTAATAGGTATAGATAAAATCTGGTTCATAAGTCCGTCCTATTTTTTTTTCCTTTTTTCTATAGATTTCTTCTTTTCTTTTTTCTTCCTTTTTCTATATGAAGTCCGGTATTTACTTTTTTTTCTTTTTGTCCTTTTTTTTCTTTTCCTTTTTATTGTATTCTTATTTTATCCATACAGAAGAAATTTTTTATAGTCCGGTAGTTAAGGGAGATGGACACAAAAACAAATTTTGACTCTTTATTAATAGATATAGATATAGATAAAAGGGTTATAAGAAGGAAGCAAATTCAGCCCTGTTCTCGCAATCCAACAAGGCAGCGGCTCTGATCCAATTAACAGGAAGCAAATTCAGCCCATCTCAATCTCCGAGGAAAGAACGCCCATCCAAATCCCACGCAGAACGCTCCTCCTTCGTCTTCCTCCTCCCTCTCCGCCTTCTGCATTTAGGAATAGCGAGAGAAGAGAGATGGCGGGATTGGCAGCGCAGCTGCAGCACATTTTCGGCCCCCCACCTGCCCAGGTTCGCCGGATCGCTCCAGATACGTTCTGGTCCCATTTTTGTTTCCCTCCTCCATTTCAAAATCATTTCATGAACAATTCTCTTGTTCACTTCTTTGGTTGTGGGTTGACGGGGTTCTTTGTTGCTAATGAGGCAGGGGGTGATCCAAGATCTGGAGTGTGCCATGAGGACAAAGGTAGGCTCTTCTGCGACAACACCCTTCCATGATCCGCCCACGCCACGCACTAAAAACAATAGAATCTTGTCGCTGAGTTGGATTGTTGCTATTGATGGTGTAGGGCGGTTTGACCCCTGAGCAGGAGAAGAAGCTACAGATTTTCAAATTCCAGCCAACTTTTAACTTCATCGTGGGTTCAGTATTCGGCGGTTTCGCGGGGTGGTTCACTTTCGACAAAGGTTGCTCACTCCCTCACCTCTAGTTTCTTGATAATAATGTTATTTATTATATTTGCGACGATGTGCTATATTCAAGTCGTGGTAAACAAGGAGCATTTTCAGTTAAAACATGGCATTCCTGGGAAAGAGATAATATTGTGTCAACAATTTGTGAGCACCAAATTGTGTTGAAAACATGCCAGGAGTATGGTTGCGGCCTTGTATATCAAGGTTAAAAAAAATAATATTCAATAGTCATACTCGTGCATACCATACAGGATGGGATTTGGGAAGGGAATCCATTCAATATTAAAGTTCAAACGCTGGTAAATAGGGCTCTCTCTTTTCTAAAAAGAACTGTGTGTCATTTGACAAGCAACATTATTCCATTCCTATGGCTGTATTTTGAGAGCTCCTTCCCTAAATGTTGCACCATGGATGCTGTTATCAAGTGAGCATGTCAGGGCAAATAAGTTATATTCTGCCTTTGTTATTACTCCTACTTTTCAAGGATATTGATATGCTTACCCTGAGCCTGCATTCTGCCATGTTATTACTGTTCAAAGATATTTTTATGTTCCTACCCCATCCTTTTCCTAGCCAACTTTTGGAGCATTTTGGCATATTTTATGTTTATAATAAATTTGGCTATACTGTTAATATTACTAGGGGAAATACTGTGTGTATGATGCATGTATGAGGCACAACTCCCTCAACATTTGGGTGTAGCCTTGGGCCACATGAAGTGTTGGTGCCTCCCGTGATTTGCTCCTTAGTGCAGTCATGCTTGGGTTGTAGAGTTTGTTGTACCAATGTTATATTAGTAGTGGGGCTTGAACATTATAATTACTGTTTTCTTAACGAGTAAAGTAAGGCTCTTTATGGCCAATGCATTTATTGGTGGACAGGGACGAAGTAAGTCATCAGATTTTGACTACAGATGATTATATTAAGTGTTGTATCAATAAAACTGCAAAATGTCATTTTTAAATTTGCCTTGCACTATTGGTACCAAATGCATGCTTACAAAATTCTGTTGTGCAGGAAACAAATTGCTTGGGCTTCCACCTGCTCGATTCTCAAGATTTTGGGTAGCTTATGGTAAATCTCAAGTATTTGACCTGGTAGTGATACCTGTATGAAACAAATTAATAATTTCTGACTCATTCCTAGTGAATGTGTCTCTTTTGTATTTGATGGCAGGATGAGTCAACATGATTATAAAATACCTACAATGAAACTACCCAATTAACAATGATTATGATTACATATTTAATTCCTAACTAACACTGTGTTGTATGTTACTGATTCATTCTGTAAGATAGTTTTTATGTTCCAAAGTCATGTACCTTCTGTGTCGGTGCCACCATTTGCTTATGAAGTTATAATGGATCCACGCTGTAGTTGAAAGCAAACAGATATAGATGGTTAGGTTAACACAGCAGTAGATGGAACCATTTGGCATAAAATATTGCATGCATTGAGCCATTGACCCTTCAACATTGATATGTTGCTGAAGAATCATTTTCCATCCTTTTCATTGAAAATTTGAATTTAATGAAGCTACTTCTCAGGCGGCGCTTATATCTTCGGAAGGGGATTGGCTCGTGGATTCATGCATGACTACCCTGCAATGCTTTTAAATACGGAAGAAGGACGGATGAAGATGGAGCTAGCTAACATGTGTGTTTGTTAACTAGCGATTCTTTTTCTTTGGCATCGGGACTCTGGAGTTCCAACTAACTACTTGTTTCACTAACACCATACTTGCTTTTTCCTTGCTTTATTCACAGAATACTCGGTAAGCATAGTGATGATGCATACCTGGTCAATGTTGTGAAACGGCACTTTTTTGCCGAGCATCTGTTTGATGATCTGCATCAAGATCAACCACTTTTCAGGTGGCACCCACGCCATTCGTACATCGACAGCACCTTTGTAGAAAGAATGAAGGAATTTGAAGCTACTGACTCTGATGATGTGACTAGATCAATTTCAAGAGAGACAAAAACGAACACTGTGAGTTACTAGTTTACCAATTAGTTTACAGTTTGTCAGAAATGCGACTACTTTTTTTCTAGGTGCAGTTTGTCTATCTAGGCTTTAGAATGTTCTGATGCAAGATGACACTTTTTTGTATATTATGCCTGCAGGCACCATTTGGAGATCTGATGGAAGACTCACTGGCTTGTATACTCGGTTCTCCCGGATGCAACATGGAAAGCAACAATCCCCCAGAAAAGACAGGCACTGTCCTGAAGCGAAGCGAATTGCAAGCTCGCAGAAGCAGAAGAGGTCGCAGTCGTCATCATTGTCATGCTGATGACTAGTTTGCTTTATTGTGAATGTTGGGCCTAAGTGCTGTGGAACCATAGACCTTAGCTTTTTATTTGAGCTCATGCCTAGACAGAAAAGAAAAAGAATGTGAAGGTCCTTAATCCAGACAATGAGCTTGCTTCGTTCTAACATGCTTGCATTCAGTGGGGCACAAGCATAAATAAAAAGAAAGATTGGCATATAAGCATCGAAGTGACGTACAATTGCTGACTAGTGCATGTTTGGATTGGGAGTCTTTCATTGGAAGGTTTTGTATCTAGTTCGAATTTGAACTAGATCCAGAAACCTTCTGGGGAAACACCCCTCATCCACACAAACCATTTTTCTCTTCTTCTGGTATTATCTGATGGGCGCCAATGAGTTATGGATTTCGCATCTGAAACCAGTTTCTATTCTTTTTCATCATCCAACCTACGAAGACAGAGCAGGGGAATGGGCGTTGGATGGCCCGGTTTCGACAGGTTGGTGGCCGGCGACTTTCTTGTATGGTCTATTTGTTTTTTTTTAACTTACCTATATTGCCCCAAAATCATATTTTCTTCCTTCTATGACCTTTCGTCTGTTTTTTTACTTTACAGTGTTAACTCAAGGGCAAAATAGGTGAAAACAATGCAGAATTTTGTTTGTCTGATGTACATTTAGAGTAATATTTCGCAAATAAGTGGGATTTATTTGCACTCTGTGTCTAATTATATACTGTTGTTTGTGAATTTATTTGAGTAATATTACTCTATATGTACAGTAGAAAAATGAAACTATAGTCATTTTGCCCCTGAATTACACCGTTAAGTCAAAAAAAAAACAGATGGAAGGTCATAAAAGAAAGAGAATTTAGTTTTGGACCATACAAGTTAGTTCAAAAAAAATCGGACCATACAAGAAAGGTATATTTTTTCGCAAATAAAGAAAGATACATTTTTACGGACCATACAGGTAAATATCTCATCGCTTTTTAGGTGTAAACAAAAGATTTGCTTTTTTTAGGAGAATTTACAAGGACTTGCTTATAATAAAGTAAAGGTTTCTATATGTCCTTCAGGCTTTCAGCCAGCCTTCAGTCCTTCTTCCAGCTTCTCTCCTCCGGGCTCCGGCTTCTATTCCTATTCCGCCGCCTGCGCACCAGCCCCGGCTGTCCAGGAGTCCCGCCGTCGTCCTCACGTCGCCTGTGTGTCTCCGCTACCGTCTTGTCCCCTGTGTCTCTGTGGGTGCTTGCATCTCGCGTCGGCGCTCGGACCCGTGCTCTGTGTGCTGGTCGGTACACCACTTCTGTGCCCTGCGGTTGCCGCGGGGTTATCCTCCTCTTCTCCTCCGGCGGTCCCTGTGATTGTGTCTTCCTCCCTGCATTCTCCTTCCACTCCATGGTCCCCAACATCCGGTTCCTCTGTCCTTGCTGTTTTGTGCCCTTCAAGTGTTCGATGAAATGTCCAAAAGGAGTCTGCTCTGCCTTCGTGTGTTTCTAGGCCATCCAGCGCACAATACTCCGGAAACAAATCTCTCTGGTCGCTTCTGCCACCACGAGCTCGGCGTTCGCCGCCTACTCCATCCTTTGCCATTGCCACCAGCAAGTCCTTACCTGCGTCCGGTGCCATTGTGACAGTGTGCTGCCTCCCCTACCTGCCACTGCCACTGCTAGAGGTTGCTCGTTGTTCTTCTTTAAAAAACTGTCGCTTCTTGAGTTCCATCTTATATAATTGTGGCCGTTCCTCTCATTGGCAAGTGTCACCCACAGAAGCAAATCATCTCGCGGGAATCACAGTTGATTTGTTTATTCGGTATGTCGTTCACCGGCGTATCTTTCATTGGCGGTAACAGACTGCCGACACGATCTACCCCAGCCACCGCCGTCACCGACAGCGGCTACCACCTGCTTGTGGTCGAAGGGTACTCGCGCACCAAAGAGACCACCCCGAACGGCAAGTGGATATAACCTCCCCCTTTCAGAGTCTGCGGCCATCGCTGGCGTATCCAGTATTCCCCCAACGGCTTAGTCTCTGAGGCGGCTGACTACATATCCCTTGGTCTCTTACTTGATGAGGACAACATTGCAGAGACTGAAGGTGCGGTTTGATTTCAGTTTCGTTGACAAGGCTGAGAAGCAACTGCCATCAGACATCCATGAAATCGAAGCGACTAACTTCAGTAAAGAGAGCTTGTCTTGGGGTTACAATGCTTTCATGAAAAGAGATAAACTGGCGAAATCGGTATATCTCAAGGACGACAGTCTCACCATAAAGTGTGACATCATTGTCACCAAGGATGTCAATGTCGGTAGAACTAGAGCCAACACTGCCCCTTTTGTGGGGGTGCCAGCATCTAACATCAACCAACATTTCAGCAGTCTACTTCAGTCTACAGAAGGGTCCGATGTGACCTTCGAGATCAGCGGAGAGATCTTTGCTGCACACCGGTGCATACTCGCCTGCAGGTCGACGGTCTTCAAGGGGCAGCTTCTTGGCTCCATAAATGACGGCACTACAGCAGGTGCCATGCACATAGACGACATGGAGGCACGAGTGTTCAAGCGCCTCCTTGGGTTCGTTTACAGTGACTCAGTGCAGGAGATGGAGGAAGAAGATGATTATGTCATGTGGCAGCACTTGCTTGTAGCGGCAGATAGGTATGATCTCCTGAGGCTGAGGCTGATCTGCGAACAGAAGTTGTGTGCATACATCAACAAGACTACAGCAGCGACGATTCTTGCACTAGCTGAGCGGCACCATGCCCAAGGGCTCAAGGATGCTTGCTTGGACTTCCTTATCAGGGCTCGTGCCAATCTGCAGGAGGTAATGGTGCTTGGCGGCCTGGACCACCTAGCTAGCACCCGCCCTTTAGTCCTCAAAGAGCTCATTGCCAAGCTTGTGTCACCTAATAAGAAGGCTAGAATTGATGTGAACGCATCATTCGTCGTGGTGCCGGGATCTGATATGCAACAGCATTTCACTCGCCTCCTCCAGTCTGGTGAGGGCACTGATGTCGTATTCGAGGTCAGCGGAGAGATGCTACATGCACACCGCTGCGTGCTTGCGGCTAGATCTGCAGTCTTCAGGGCCGAGCTTTTTGGCCCCATGAAGGAGGGCACGACCAACGCTGTCATATGCATACACGACATGGAAGCAAAAGCGTTCAAGCTATTGCTTACTTTTATTTACAGTGACTCAATTCCAGACAATAACGAAGATGAGTATGATAATGAGGAAGACATGGAGGAGGATGACAGGGATGACGTAGAAGTGATGTGGCTGCACTTGCTTGTGGCAGCAGATAGATATGATCTTCAGAGGTTGAGGCTGATGTGTGAAGAGAAGTTGTGTGGATACATCAACGCGACCCGGGTGGCGACCATCCTTCAGCTAGCTGAGCAGCATCATTGCTGAGGGCTGAAGGAGGCATGCTTCCATTTTCTGAACTTCCCTCCTAATCTTGAACTAGTCATGGCGGCCGGCGATCTCAACCACCTTGGGAGTAGCTGCCCCTCTGTGCTTACAGATCTGAAGATTGATAACTGACGAATTCTAATTGGTATGTACTATATATATACTATGCTTCGAAATGTTCCTTCATCAAAATATATAAGTATGTCATCGACTACAATATTCTTCTTATATATATGCTCGATGTTATGCAGTATTATGAGTTCATTATTTTCAGGACAGCGTAAGCTGCATCTACTCTTAGGTGATTATAGCATCTCCAAGAGACTCTCTATTTTGTTACTAAATGCTTCGAATAGAGATTTTGTTCAAAAAACACACTCCAACAGTTTTTTTAAATGATTATGTAAATATAGCTATCTTCTATTCCGGATTTTTCACTAGTCAAATGTAGAAGACGAGAATGACTCTCTAGATTGCGCATGCGATGTAGAAAAACTGTTGGAGAGTACACAGATATAGAAAACAATTTTTACTCAATTGACTTTCTAAATGATAATTTAGAGAATATATTTTACGAAGATTCTTGGAGATGCTCTTACTAAGCCAAAGGGACTCTAGTCTAGTGGTTAGAGCACCTGAGTAGCATCCAGCAGACCTGGATTCGACTCCCTGTGGGAGCGGATTTATAGGTCTGGAATAAAAAAAAATTACAAAAAAAATAGGTTGGGGTTTCCCCTACTGACTTAGGTCAAAAAAGATGCTCTTACTAAATGTTGATCAAGGTAGCGGAGGACGCAAAATGATAAAGTAGTATAACAGTGTCGCAGGTTCAGATCCCGTTGGTCTGTTTTATTTTCTTGTGAGCGTACTTTATTTTCCAAATGATGTTGTGCCGTGCCTGTGTTGCTGTTTCGTTGGCTGCTGGTTCCAGCTTCCTAGCTACTGACTGTAGTTCCTTGTCTTCTGGAAGGAGTACTGCTGCTCCAAACCAAACGCCACCGAAGTATGTCGTTTTTAATATCTATTGTACTTAAGCTCTCGTTTAGATTAACACCTGAATTTCCTCTCAATGTCCTGTTTTGGCGTTATATCAGCTTTTATCTCAGTCTCATGCTACTTACATAATTTTTGAGAGGGTACAACTGAACGCACAAAATCCACACATTCCACAACCACACCACACGCATACACATGCGTGCGTGTCGCGTTCATACACTGAAAAGAGATTAGGAGGCTCTAGCCTCCGGTGCGCTGAAAACACGTACACGTGTCCCTACTTTTTCTAGAAAAAAAATTACATGTTGGAATGAATGATCAAAGTACTCCTTGACACAAAACATGATCTAGGAAAATAAGCACGATGACTAGAGATGCATTGGGTAATATTCAACAGTATCATCTGAGTTAGCAAGTTAATTTCGACGGCACGCTGATTTAGTTCATTTATCCACCTTGATGAATTAAGTATTAGTATGTAATCAATAGTTGATTTTAGCAAGTTTTCAAATAAATTACCCAAAACTAGTAGTGGTACTTTTATACCTAGTGGATGTTGACAAACATATTGTTAGAATTCGATACCCCTAGAGCATCTCCAGCAGTTAGCCAAAGGAGATTGTCAATCTTAAAAATTTGGCAAAACAAGAAAATTCATCATCCAACAGTTTGCCAAATGACTTGGTATCTTTTGGTAAGTTACCATTGGCGGTCTCCGCACGCGCATATCCGTTGCGCATCCTGACTCCCGCACGTATGCATAAACTAATTTTGTTTCTCTCTTAGGTTCCTGATGTAAGTTAAATCTGGGTTTAGCAAATGAATTATGCCAAACTGTTGAAGATAGTCTATTTTTTTACTTGACATGTATTTTAAAAAGTTACCAAATCATATAATTTGTCAAGTGAATTTTGGCAAACTCTTGGAGAAGCTCTTATGTTTAGTAGTCAAGGATTTTTGAAAACATATTGTGAGTGCTCCCAATAAATCTACCGAATTTCTAGAGTTGTCCAAGTCAACCTTTTTTAGAAAAAAAGAGTTCAAATATTTCATTCCAACAAGCAATTGAGCCCAATTAACATGGAGCAATTGAGCGAGCCCAATGCCATCGAAGTTTCCCTGGAAAGAAAGGCCCAAATCACACACATGACGCTCCTCCTTCGTCTTCCTACTTCCTCGCCGACGCCGCCTCTGCGTTTGGAAATAGCCCTACGCCTACGAGTAGCGAGAGAGGAGAGATGGCGGGATTGGCGGCGGAGCTGCGGTACTTGAAAAGCATTTTTTTCGGCACCCCCCCCCCCCCAACTTGCCAAGATTCGCCCGATCGCTCCCAGAAACATTCTGGCTGCAGTTCCCATTTTTGTTTCCCTCTTCCATTCCAAAATCATTTCATGAACAATCCCCCCCAAATCTTGTTCACTTCTTTGGTTGGGGGGGTTGACGTGGTTCTTTGTTGCTAATGAGGCAGGGGGGTGATCCAATATCTGGAATGCGCCATGAGGACAAAGGTAGGCTCTTCTGCGACAGCACCCTTTCCCCACGCTCTAAAAGCTGAGTTGGATTTTTGCTACTGATGGTGTAGGGCAGTTTGAGCCCCGAGGAGGAGATGAAGCTCCCGGGTTACAAACTCCTTCCAACTTGTTTCTTCGTCATGGGTTCAGTATTCGGCACATTTGCATTCGTGGGGTGGTTCGGTTTCGACAAAGGTTGTTCACTCCCTCACCTCTCAATTGGTATTTAATAACTAGTAACTTGCCGCGCGCTTCCGCGCGGACCTGGGTCCGTGTGTGGAAACAATGTTGGAATGGGGCTTACCGTAGATTCACGGGGGCGGTAAAAAAGATATCTAGGTGTCTGTGATGTTCTAGGGGTATTTGAATTTATGCACAATAGTATAGGCCGCGCGCCCTCGCACGCGTCAAAGGGCACACAATAGAGAAAGCGAGGAGACCGGACTGTTTGGATGGAGCGACAAATGTTTTGTCGTGTCACATCGAATCTTTCGACACTAGTTTAGTGTATTAAAAATAGACTACTTATAAAACTAATTACATGTCAAGTTAATTTATAATTAATAAATATTTACTGTATCACAACATTATCAAAATATGAACTAATTTATATTAAAAGATTCGTCTCACGAAGTTGCCTCCGACTGACAAATTACTTTTTTAATTTGTATATTTTAAATAGACGAAACTAGGGACAATAGATTCGATGTGACAGGGGCAAATGTTTTGCCCTGGAAACAAACAAGCCCACTCAATAAAGTTTTCAAACAGGAAAAGCTATATAAGCATTTTACAATAGATTTGTGCCAACATTGGATACAAAGATGCAAGGTAAAACAGATAGGATGAACCATGACTACTAATTTCGTTTCTCTAGAGTCATTTAGGAATTAGGAATTGAAAGAATTAAATTGAAACAACATTACATATATTTAGAATTCCGGAGCAGTACAGATCTATTACAGAAGTTGAGAAGTTGTGAGGTGTAGATAACATTTGCCCAAGCAGTTGTAGCTACTTGTTGATGGTGATTATAGCATATAAATGCACATTAAAAATACCGATGCCTCGGTTACGAGGAAGATTAAACATTTATAAACATATTTTACCAATAACTAGTTCCACTTGTACTCTTAGCTTGTGATCTGCAGGGAGTGTAGAATGACACGAAATACAGCAAGGATAGGCCCATAGAGGGGATCGGCCGATCCCCCTATGTGGCATCCACCTGGTGCCACGCAGGCACGACCCAAGGCAACCTCCCAGGAGCAATCCTCAGCCACCAGATCAAAGTGTGCTTTCTCTCAACGGTGGAAATCAAGAGCACACGGATCCATGGGTCCACATATCAGAAGAACCGACGTGATAAGGTGCAATCAGTGGTTGAACCAGGCTCCATGAAAAGTGGGGACAACAACCAACCGACTTAGGTTGGCCCCACCTGTCATAGGGGGGGTCGGCTGACCCCCTGATGGTGGCCAACCAAGTCGGTTGTTGCCCCACCAACTCAAGGAAGCTCACCCCATCCTAGCCCTCCATCCAAAGGTGGTTCGAAGGTCGGTGGATCCAAGGGCTCCAAGACGACGTCACGCGGATCGTTGACGTGGCGGTGGAGTAGCCCCTACTCCAACTCTCCCTATAAATAGAGGCAGAGTTCACACTTGTAAAGACTGAAGAATCATGGCCCTATTGGTTTCGGTGATTAACGACAATTAGCGATTATTATGGCTAATGTGTGTTTTGCAGAGGCTATGCGTACCTTAGCCATAGTGATCAACATGAATGAGCATCATTGGTTATCACTTAGCCCCAAATATGGATATCGTTTCGGATTTCAAAGAGACATGATGAAAACCCTAGAATGATAGGCTAAGTGCCATAAGGTGATGAAGGACACTTAGAAATAGATAGGGCTTCTATTTGATCTTTGACCGTACTATTAAGAGGGGTTGAGACTAGTAGCTTGACTTAGGAGAGCTTCATGACTTAGGTGTGGTGCACACTTAACTTCCTTAGCTCTAAGCAAGCCTATGGTGACCGTAAGATGGTCTAGAACAACTTCCATATTCATCGCGACGAAAAACGAAGTTGAAAGGAGTGATCTCTAGGCGTCGGACGCTGAGGTCTAGGGCGCCGGACGCTGATGTAAGCACGTCCGAGCGTCCGGCGTTCAACTCAGAGAGCTCCAGAGACGCCTATTTTGCGACGGACGCGTCCGTCGCATGGGCGTCGGACGCTAGAGAGCATCCGGGAATATTTTCCTAGAAACCCGAGAGGAGCCAGTTGGCGTCGGACGCTGAGGCGCAGCGTCCGTTGCCAAGCGTCGGAGCGTCCGACGCCTGCTGACGTACACAGTAACTAGCCGTTGGGGCAAGCGACGGAGCGTCCGTCGCCAACTTAAAAGCTGAGCTTTTTCCAGCCCGAGGCAGTTTTGTGTGTGGGCTATTTATAGCCCCACCCTTTCTCTCCCACCTTGCCTTTTGCTCATTTTCAGTTGCTGAGTTGCTTGAGAAGGTTGGGAAGAGAGCAAGAGCCCTAGAGAGAGAGAGAGAGAGAGAGAGAGAGAGAGAGAGAGATTCGCGAATCCATCCATCCTCTCCTCTAGTTCATCCAAGAGTTCAAGTGTGCATCCTCTAGTTGTGAAGCTTGAGTGAGTCAAGTGAAGATCAAGGCTTGTTACTCTTGGTGATCGACATCACCTAGACGGTCCGGTGGTGCATGGAGGAAGATGATCGCCGGGGAGATTGTCGGCGACCCTTCTTCATCGACTTATGATCGGTTGTGGGCGGTTCACCGAGCCGGAGTGGCGAAGAACCAGCCCGTAGAGAGCATTCATCCCTTGCGCGGGATTGAGGGGGAGCAATACCTTGCGAGGTGCTCCAACGAGGACTAGGGGGGAGTGTCGACTCCTCGATACCTCGGCAAAACATCATCGTGTCAAGCATTTCTATCCCTAGCTCTTTCGTACCGCATTACTTTCCGCATCGTTCTTACTTTTATTGGCTTGCTACCGCTTTCATAGTCTAAGGCACACTATCGATAGGCACAGGGTGATTGACACTTGATAGGATTTCATATTTACTTTAGAAATTTGAAATAAGACCAATTCACCCCCCTCTTGGGCATCTTGATCCTTTCAATTGGTATCAAATCAAGGTTTGCTCTAAATTAGGCTTTACCGCCTAGAGCAAGATGTCCCATGGGGATGGACCGCCACCCATGTTTGATAGGGATGAATTTCCTTATTGGAAAGTGCGGATGGAGGCCTACCTTGAGGCCGTGGATATCGGTGTGCACAAAACCACTACCATAGGTGGCACCGTGTTCGCTGAGGATCCCTTCTTTGAGAAGAACAATGCCAAGGCAAAGAACATTCTTTTCCATGGCATTGGCAAGGATGTGTTCAACCGTGTGTGGAATTGCAAAACAACATACGATGTTTGGACAAACATTTGTGCGCTACACGAAGGGACCAAATGTGAGCGTGAGGAGCGCTACCACTTGGTCATGACAAAACTCAATTCCTTTACTATGCTTAGCAATGAAAATGCAAATGAGATGTACTCACGTCTTAACATTCTTGTAGAAGAATTGAATGGGCTTGGCCTCAATCAAATGGCACCAGCCGATGTGGTGCGCAAGATCCT
The DNA here is from genome assembly GCA_022036555.1 of Microstegium vimineum. Taxonomy (NCBI): domain Eukaryota; kingdom Viridiplantae; phylum Streptophyta; class Magnoliopsida; order Poales; family Poaceae; genus Microstegium; species Microstegium vimineum. The sequence continues at coordinate 8,653,026 of CM039128.1, read as the reverse complement.
TTGTGTCTTGCCAATTGACAAGTATAGCCACATCGTCACGGTTCTTCACCAAGGAGATCTCTCCGCCGCTACACCAACACAAGTCTTGGGAAAGATCAATGCTCATGAGATGTACATGAAGATTGGTGATGGTGGCTCTTCATCCTCCTCCAAGAAGAAAGAAAAAGAGAAGGAGGAGAAGAAGGAATTGGCTCTCAAGGCATCCTCTTCGGAGAAGTGCAAGATGCAATTTGTGTATGAGAGTGCAAATGATGAAGAGGAAGATGACAACCTCGCCCTCATGGTGAAGAAGACAACAATGTTGAAGAGGCTAAACAAGAATAGAGTCAAATTTGACTCAAAGAAGAAGAAGTTCTTCACAAACTCTTCAAGGAAGCCTCTCTCCAAGATGGATTGCTACAATTGTGGCAAGCTTGGACACTTGGCTCATGCTTGCCCCGAAGAGAAGAAAGACAAGTATAAGAACAAGAAATTCAACAACAAGTTCAAGTACAACAAGGGCAACAAAGATGAGTCAAGTGATGAGGAGAAGAAGGATGACAAGCCATTTAAGAAGAAGAAAAACTTCAACTTCCACAAGAAGAAGAAGGATGGAAAAGCCTATATTGTTGGTGATTGGCTCACCGACATTGAAGACACAAGTGATTCATCCAGTGATGAGAGTGAAGATGAGAAGGTGGCCGCCTTGGTGATTGGGTCCTCTACTCCACCGCCACCTCCTCCATCATCTCCGGGCTCATCCTCTACACACCTATGCCTCATGGCTAAAGGTGGCAAGAAGGTACAAAAAGAGGAAATAGAGGATGAGGCTAGCTCTAGTGATGATAGTGATGATGAGTTTGAGGCACCTTCCTATGATGAGTTGATTGTGATTTGCAACAAATACACCAAGCTAATTAGGAAGTAGAAAACTAAAAGTGAAACACTAGAGAAAGCAAATGATAACTTGCATGCAAAACTTGATGACTTGTCTAGTGCTAATGATGATTTGAATCTTGAGAACAAATCTCTCTTATCTAGCACTAGGGAGCTCAAAGCCTCACTCAAGCAAGCTAATGAGAAACATGATAAGCTTGAGAGGTCAACACAAGAGCTCCATACAAGATACAACTTGCTAAAAGATGACTACAACCAAGTTAGAAATGAACATGGCACACTTGTGGTAGCTAATGAATTGCTTACAAATGATATTGCTACATATGTTGATATTAACCCGGTTGTTAAGTGTCATATAGCTACTTCTTGTGAGGACTTGCTTGATGAAGTTGCTAGTGAGAAAAATGCTAAGTGCAAGGGCAAGAAGATAGTTGAGGCCGAAAAGTATGATGACTATGTGAAGATGAAGCAAGAGAACTCCAAGCTCAAGGAAGAGCTAATCAACCTCAAGGCAAACAAGCCCTTCACTATCAAGTCGACCAAGCAAGATGACAATGATGCAATGACCTTGATCAACTCCCTCAAAGAAGAAAATGCAAAGCTCAAAGTTGAGAAGATCAAGCTTGCAAGTGGAATGGAGAAGTTCACCAAGGGCCACAACCTCCAAAGTGAGCTCTTGATGAACACTATCATGAAGACCGACAAGACCGGTATTGGGTTCAAGGAGAACCAAATCATGAAGGCCAAGGTCAAGATAGAAGCAAAGAACTATTACAAGAACAAGGCCATGAGCAACAACTATGACAAGCCAAAGCCCAAGCCCAAGAAGTGCTTTGGATGTGGACAAGTTGGTCACTTTGAGTTTCAATGCAAGACACCACCTCTCAAGACCTTGCCCAAGCACACAAGTCCTTTTGCTCATGATGCAGACTTCATCATCAACATGGACTCCAAGGGTAGACCCCTAGTTGTGTTTCTCGGTCCCAAGATGAAGAACAAGCCCAAAGTGCTATGGGTTGCTAAGGAGTTGGTGGACAAGGCTATGGGACCTCGCCAAGTGTGGGTTCCCAAACAACAAGCTTAACTTCAAGTTGCTTGTGTGTAGGTGAACTACAAGACCGGTGGAAGTCATTGGGTGATTGATAGTGGATGCACTCAACATATGACCGGTGACTCCCGGATGTTCACCACACTAGAGGAAGATTGTGAAGGGCAATACAAGATTACATTTGGGGACAATTCAAAAGGCAAAGTGCAAGGCCTAGGCAAAGTGACAATCTCCAATGATCAATCAATTTCCAATGTCTTGCTAGTGCAATCTTTGAGCTTCATCTTGCTTTCGGTTGGTCAACTTTGTGATCTTGGATTCTAATGTCTCTTCACTCCCAATGAGGTAGTTGTGACCAAGATTGAAGATTCAACATTGATATTCAAAGGGTTTCGGCACAACAATCTCTATCTAGTGGACTTCACCTCAAATGAAGCTAGTTTGCAAACATGTCTATTCTCCAAGAGTTCTTTGGGTTGGCTATGGCATAGAAGATTAACACATGTGGGAATGTCAACTTTAAATAAACTTGTCAAGAAGGAGATGGTTAGAGGTGTGAAGGATGTGGTGTTTGAGAAGGACAAATTGTGTAGTGCATGTCAATCCGGCAAACAAGTGGCCAACACCCATCCAACCAAAACTTTCATGTCAACCTCAAGAGTCCTAGAGCTTCTCCACATGGATCTATTTGGACCTACCACCTATGCTAGCCTTGGAGGCAATCTCTTTTGCTTGGTGGTAGTTTATGACTACTCTAGGTACACTTGGGTGTTCTTTCTTCAAGACAAGGGAGAGACTCAATCAATATTCAAGAAGTTTGCAACAAGATCCCAAAATGAGTTTGATGTGAAGATCAAGAAGATAAAAAGTGACAATGGCACCGAGTGTGTGAACACCAAGATTGAAGACTATTGTGATGAAGTTGGGATCAAGCATGAGGTGTCTACCACCTATACCCCACAACAAAATGGTGTAGTAGAGAGGAAGAACCGGACACTTATCACTCTTGCAGGATCTATGCTTGATGAATACAACACCCCGAGAAGTTTTGGCCCGAAGCAATCAACACTGCATGCTATGCGGCCAACCGACTCTTTGTCCAAAGGCTTCTCAAGAAGACCCCCTATGAGCTTTTGAATGGGAAGAAACCGGATATATCTTTCTTCCGATTGTTTGGATGCAAAGTGTACATCTACAAGAAGCGTCAACACTTGGGCAAGTTTCAAAGGAGATGTGACATTGGTTTCCTACTTGGATATTCTCTTAAATCCAAGGCATATCGAGTATTCAACAAAGCCTCCGGCCTAGTTGAAGAAACATATGACTTGGAGTTTGATGAAACTAATGGCTCTCAAGAAGAGCATGCGAATCTTGATGATGTAGGTGATGAACCCTTGAGGGAGGCTATGAAGAATATGTCCGTTGGTGCCATCAACCCACTAGAGGTGGAAGAAGTGGAAGATGATGCAAATCAAGTACCTTCTCCACCACACACTCCTCAAGTTGATGAAGAACAAGTGAGGGAAGCACAAGAGGATACTTTCATCCCTCAAGATCAAGCCGAGGCTCAAGCTAGTGATGTTGATGCACCACAACCTCCTCCTTAAGTGATTGATAGAAGATCTACACCTATGCTTCAAGCTCATCCACAAGACCTTATCATAGGGAGTCCATCAAGGGGGGTAACAACTCGATCTAGACTTGCTTCTTATGTTGAGCATCACTCTTTTGTTTCCTTTGTTGAGCCTTCTAGTGTGGAGGATGCACTTGCGGATCCGGATTGGGTGAATGCCATGCATGAAGAATTGAACAACTTCACCCGGAACGAAGTGTGGACACTAGTAGAAAAGCCCAAAGGAGCAAGAATCATTGGCACCAAGTGGGTGTTTAGGAACAAGCAAGATGATCAAGGTGTGGTTGTGAGGAACAAGGCAAGATTGGTGGCAAAGGGGTTCTCCTAAGTTGAAGGCTTGGATTTTGGGGAGACCTTTGCACCGGTTGCAAGACTAGAAGCCATTCGTATCCTTTTGGCATATGCTTCACATCACAAAATAAACTATTTCAAATGGATGTGAAGAGTGCCTTTCTATATGGTTTCATTAATGAACTTGTCTTTGTCTCACAACCTCCCGGGTTTGAAGACCCAAATTGTCCTAATCATGTGTATAGGTTGTCCAAGGCACTCTATGGATTGAAGCAAGCTCCAAGAGCTTGGTATGAGAGGCTAAGGGACTTCCTACTCAAGAAGGGCTTCAAGACCGGGAAAGTGCATACCACACTATTCACCAAGGTGCTAGATGAAGAGATCTTTGTTTGCCAAGTATATGTCGATGACATTATATTTGGGTCAACAAACCAAGATCATAGCAAGGAATTTGGTGCATTGATGTCCAAGGAGTTCGAGATGTCTATGATTGGCGAGCTAACCTTCTTCTTTGGCTTCCAAGTGAAGCAATTGAGAGAGGGAACCTTCATATCTCAAGAGAAGTACACCAATGATGTGCTCAAGAAATTCAAGATGGAGGATTGCAAGCCAATCAAGACCCCAATGCCTACTAATGGGAATCTCGACCTTGATGAGGGAGGTAACCCGATCGACCAAACTCTTTATCGCTCGATGATCGGTATTTTACTTTACCTCACCGCTTCTGGGCCGGATATCATGTTTAGTTTGTGTATGTGTGCTAGGTTTCAAGCAAACCCCAAGGAGCCGCATCTAAGTGCATTTAAAAGAATCCTTAGGTACATAAGGCACACCCCTAGCATTGGCCTTTGGTATCCCAAAGGAGCTCCCTTCCTACTTTGTGGCTATTCCAATTCGGATTATGCCGGGTGTAAGGTTGATAGGAAGAGTACCTCCGGCGATTGCCATTTGCTAGGAAGATCACTTGTTTCTTGGTCCTCTAAGAAGCAAAATAGTGTGGCGTTGTCTACCGCTGAGGCGGAATACATAGCCATGGGAGCAAGTTGTGCACAAATCTTATACATGACACAAACACTTCTTGATTACGGCGTGGTTGTAAAAGATGTTCCACTCTTGTGTGATAATGAAAGCACCGTAAAGCTTGCTAACAACCCGGTTCAACACTCTCGCACCAAGCACATTGATATCCGTCATCACTTTCTTAGAGATCATGTGGCTAGGAACGACATATCACTAGTGGGAGTTTCTAGCGAAAATCAATTGGCGGATATCTTCACTAAACCACTCGATGAAGCAACCTTTTGTAGGTTGAGAAGCGAGTTGAATGTGCTTGATCACTCAAACTTCACTAAAAATGATCTTGTGTGAACCAACCTTGCATCATGTGTAATATAATCATGTTAATTTAAGTAATGCACATAGGCTTGGCTAACATGGTTGGAATAACCGTTCTTGAACGTGTGAAGAAGTCCAATCATGGTCTAAACTTGTAAGCAACCTAGATTCAAATTCCTGTAATGCATTGCATTTGTGTGTGTTGTTTGTCATTCCTTTTCGGTTATGTTTGAGGATCCTCTATGTTCGTCCACTTAGGGGGAGCATTTCAAGCTCAAGACACTTCTATACCCCTCTTGTGGCCATATGATGCCTCCTTGGTGTTTCCATTCGAATATTTTGAGCTAAAACTAAATCTAAAGCCTATGGCAAAATACTTGCACATGAGAGTTTGAGAGATAGTTCTCATATCAAGTCCAATCAGGTGTTATTTGGATCTTATTGGGATTGGAACTTGGTTGGGAGAAAGACACAAAAATCAGATCTGAAAAACTCTATTTAAAAGGCGTCGGACGCTGCCGACGAACACTCGGCGACAAATGCCTCAGCGTACGTCGCGATCGTCCGGAGATTAATGCCGCTCGTCTAAGGGGCGTCGGACGCTTGCTAGCGTCCGTCGTAGAGGCGTCAGACACGTCTGGCGCATCTAGGAGCTCTCTGGTCCTCTCTGTTCGAGCGTCGGGCGCTTCACAGCATCCGTCGTGTTGGCGCCGGACGCGTCCGTCGCCAATTGGAGCTCTTTGGTCCCTTACTGCATAAGAGTCGGACGCTCCGACCTAGCGTCCTTCGGACCCGACAGAGCGTTTGTCGCAAACTTGCAGAGCGCATAAAATTTCAAAAAAGTTCTTCTCCACTCGGTCATTTTTCTCTTCACTCCGTACGCCGCCGTTCTAAAACCTAGCCGTCGCCGTCGCCGCCATCACAGTGCTCGTGCTCGCGCACCCCTGCCTTCTCCTCGCCAGCACAACCCCTCCCCGAGGCCTCTCGCCGTTGGCTAGCTTGCCCCACGCCGCACCTCACCAGCGCCGCCACCCTTGCTCCTTCCCTCTGCTTCGTGTGTTTTAGCCAAGCAGAGCTCCGGTGGCTGGGTGGATCTTCTCCGAGGTCCCCCCCCTTTGAGTTCCTCCTTGGTTCTCTAAGGTGATTCCTTGCCCAGCAATCCCATTGGTTTAGGTGGTGTTCCCTCTGCATTATTTCTTTACCAAGACCTAATCCTTTGCATGTCCTTGTCTAGGCTGCGGTTTGTGACTTGAAAATTGACTGAGGCTTCTTTCCTTCTCTTTTGTGTCACTTTGTCAGAGGTATGAATGACTGTTGCGATCCATTCCTTACCTAATTCATTCTTCCAATTAGATTGATCTCACCTCTAGATATACGCTTATGGTTATATACCCTATCTATCTATCTATCTATCTATCTATCGTGCAGTGGTTTGTTTGGACAGTGACAGTGAACTCGGGGTAAAGCCCGCGAGTAAGGAATGAGGCAAAGCCTCGAGAGTGTCAGTCCAGGGCCATCGAGCCACTCTTGTTTGAGTTTGGGATTGGCAGTTTGTCAGTGGTTTGATCAGAGACAGTTGGTCTTGGTGATTGTTTTGACAGTTGATTCTTCTGAGGCTTAGCAATGCCACGCACGAAGAACGCCGACCCCGTCCCCGGTAGTGGTGGTGACCCTCCACCTCCACCGCGTCCACCCACCAACCAGGACACGGGCAAGAAAAAGCTTGTCTCAAGGAAGAGGAAGCGGCCACTGATGGATCCAGATTCAGTGGCCACACTTGCAGTAGCAGAGGCAGCAGAGCTTGCCGAGCGAGGTGTACGTTGCGCTGGTTTGAGGATCTCTCCTCTTCGTGGAGCGCATCGTGAGTCCCCCGCTCACACTGAGGCAGAGCCACAGGTTGAGTCCCAGAGACTCCAGAGGATGATGAGGGAGATGAGACAGAGTAGGCAGACCCTTCAGGGCATACTTCAGTTCAGGAGTTGATGTACAGGCGAGTGACACACGCTCGTGGCTCGTCGCCTCCTCCTAGGCCCGACGGTCCACGACGCAACGACAGACCTCCGCCATGCTCCAGTTTGCCAGATCCAGTGAGGCACCAGGTTACCGCTCTTTCAGCGAAGCAAATCTAGCAGATGAGGTTTGCAGATTTTCAGATGTGGTTTCCAGCAGCTCGTGACCCTCGTGCCGGTCCATACTTCTACACGACTGTGCACGAGGACTTCTATGGAGGGTATGTGAACACCCGTGCTCCTCTCCATGCTCACAGGGTGTGCCCTCTTCAGGCTATCATTGAGGTCGGTGGTCCAGATATAGCCCAGCACTTAGAGTATCTTCAAGGGTTGACAGGTCTGATAGGCAGAGTTGGGAACTATTAGGAGGATTGGGTCAAAAAGTTCTACACCTCTTTGTGGGTTTCTCCGAATCACAAGTTCATCCATTTTGCCTTCAAGGGCAAGGATGTGAGGATATACGATACACGGTTTAGGGAGATCTTCCACCTAGAGGAGTCAGCTACCAGCATCCACAGCTAGCGCTACGGGGATCAGGAGGCTCCTCGTCGTCCTCACGAGGGAAATGTACGGTCAGTGGACTTTGTACGTCCATGCTTCAGAGAGTCGTTCGGTGAGGGGTCCAGTCGTCTTGTTCGTGATCTCACACCGACTGCTCGGATCCTAAACGAGGTTATCAGGCGCACCATTCTTCCTAGAGTAGGAGCCCGCGAGACTCTGACACGACTACAGTTGTGGCTCCTAGCTCATCTAGTCCGGATGGAGAAGTTTGATCTGTGGGACTTGCTTGTTAGTGAGATGGAGGATATTATAGCCTCAGGCTTCAGAGGTCACTGGCAGTTATAATACGCTCACTGGATTTCCTTCCTGCTAGTGTCATGTGGAGGTTTTGTCAGACAGCTCACTACTCTTACCCGCTCAGACATAGTGTTTCCAGAGTATAACATGAGCTAGCTAGTGAGTCACAGTGGCCGAGGTCCTGTTGAGGCGTCAGGGTCCTCACACCAAACAGACAGGTATTCCACCCGAGTCAGCGGGACAACAGGAGACAATGGTTCCTGGGTTGGCAGATGATGATCTTGCAGAGCTCGATGCACAGATTGATGCTGCTACAGATGATGCTTATGTTGATGATATTCCCTCTAGCAGCTCAGATGAAGACTACAGGCCGATTCCAGAGTACACACCCCGGTCTCATGACCACGAGGCCGATGGGTTAGGTTCAACATCAAGCACCTCAGAGGCTACCATCCTCTCTCTTCTGACCAACATGCAGCAGGAGCAGGTCAGACAGGCAGAGGAACAACAGAGTCAGGCACCCATTGCTCCACCCTTCTAGGCACCAGCTTCACCAGAGTGTCAGTCTCCGAGGACCCAGGTGTCCTCTTGGTTAGTTTCTACCGGCGAGCTTCAGACGGGTTTCACACCTATCCAGGGAACTACCATTGCAGAGGCCTCTCGTGATCTTTCAGCTTCCTATTTGGAGATCATAGGAGAGGACTCTCCAGGAGCCGCTTAGCTAGTTATACCTACTCCAGAGGTTGAGGCTCCTCCTCCGGCGACAGGCACGCACTTGTCCTCAGTCGCTTCGTCGGAGGTCGCACTGGACTGCTCTACACAGACTGTGACCACTCCACCTCTTACTGCTATTCAGATAGATGCTACTTCAGTCGCAATCGAGGCAGCTGAGCCAGAGGCACTAGTCTAGTCAGAGAGTTAGCTGGCAGCAGATGCAGTAGCCGTCACAGTAGCAGTATCTTCACCGCTCCACTCTCAGGGTTAGCCAGCCGAGCTCGTTGCAGCAGTCTCACTTGTGGCTCTAGCAGTGACTACTCCTCCCGCGCATCATGTCTTCACTCGCCAGGCTTCCAGACCCGCTATCACGGAGGCCAGACCGTCTGAGGTTCCAGCTCAGGATGATACTCCTTCAGAGCCTCATGGGGAGCTAGGAGAGACAGTGACAGTTTCTGAGCCAGCAGCTCCAGTTCCAGAGGACACCCCAGCTGAGCCTACACCGGCAGCGACAGAGGCAGATGTTGAGTCGGACGAGTCAGATCTCCAGGACTTCATCATTCTAGATCGCAAGGCTGCAGCTTCTTTGGCTCCATCCCCAGCTCTAGATGCTTAGTTTTTGGTGTTAGATGACAATGGGGGAGAGAGGGTCAAGTATTAGAGATAGGTAGAGGGATTTGATTCTTTGATGTGTTTTATTTCCCCCGTACTCATGCATCATGTCTACTCTTAATGCACTTATATCTTTGTGTGATGGTTGATGCTTGTGTAATATATGGATGTGTATGACAAACTCTTGTTTTATCACAAATATATCTTGTGAGTTGTCATATGGTTCATGATATGTCTCTATGATCTAATGGTAATTGAGCTTCCGCACCATACTCCGATATGTGTGTGAGAATATCATGAGGTACTCTAATTCTATTTCATATCCATGAGTACCATATTTGTAATTTGGTTTGGATGAGCAAGTATGCTTCATTTATATTCACTAACCCTTGCTCAACCAATCCAAGTCATTTGAAATCCTAACCTTTCAATCTTATATCCATACTCGACGAGTTATTGTCGTCAATCACCAAAAAGGGGGAGATTGAAGAATCATGGCCCTATTGGTTTCGGTGATTAACGACAATTAGCGATTATTATGGCTAATGTGTGTTTTGAAGAGGCTATGCGTAGCTTAGCCATAGTAATCAACATGAATGGTCATCATTGGTTATCACTTAGCCCCCAAGATGGATATCATTTCGGATTTCAAAGAGACATGATGAAGACCCTAGAATGATAGGCTAAGTGCCATAAGGTGATGAAGGGCACATAGAAATAGATAGGGCTTCTATTTAATCTTTGACCGTACTATTAAGAGGGGTTGAGACTAGTAGCTTGACTTAGGAGAGCTTCATGACTTAGGTGTGGTGCACACTTAACTTCCTTAGCTCTAAGCAAGCCTATGGTGACCGTAAGATGGCCTAGAACAACTTCCATATTCACCACGATGAAAAACAAAGTTGAGAGGAGTGATCTCTAGGCGTCAGACGCTGGCGTCGGACGCTGGCGTTGGACGCTGACGTAAGCACGTCCGAGCGTCCAACGTTCAACTCAGAGAGCTCCAGAGACGCCTATTTCGCGACGGACGCGTCCGTCGCATGGGCGTCGGGCGCTAGACAGAGTCCAGGAATATTTTCCCAGAAACCCGAGAGCAGCCAGTTGGCGCCGGACGCTGAGGCGCAGCGTCCGTCGCCAAGCGTCGAAGCGTCCGACGCCTGCTGACGTACACAGTAACTAGCTGTTGGGGCAAGCGACAGAGCGTTCGTCGCCTAGCAACGGAGCGTCCGTCGCCAACTTAAAAGCTGAGCTTTTTCCAGCCCGAGGCAGTTTTGTGTGTGGGCTATTTATAGCCCCACCCTTTCTCTCCCACCTTGCCTTTTGCTCATTTTCAGTTGCTGAGTTGCTTGAGAAGTTTGGGAAGAGAGCAAGAGCCCTAGAGAGAGAGAGTGATTCGCGAATCCATCCATCCTCTCCTCTAGTTCATCCAAGAGTTCAAGTGTGCATCCTCTAGTTGTGAAGCTTGAGTGAATCAAGTGAAGATCAAGGCTTGTTACTCTTGGTGATTGACATCACCTAGACGGTCCGGTGGTGATTGGAGGAAGGTGATCGCCGGGGAGATTGTCGGTAGCCCTTCTTCATCGACTTGTGATCGGTTGTGGGCGGTTCACCGAGCCGGGGTGGCGAAGAACCAGCCCGTAGAGAGCACTCATCCCTTGCGCGGGATTGAGGGGGAGCAATACCTTGCCAGGTGCTCCAACGAGGACTAGGGGGGAGTGTCGACACCTCGATACATCGGCAAAACATCGCCGTGTCAAGCATTTCTATCCCTAGCTCTTTCATACCGCATTACTTTCCACATCATTCTTAATTTTATTGGCTTGCTACCGCTTTCATAGTCTAAGGCACACTAATCGATAGGCACGGGGTGATTGGCACTTGATAGGATTTCATATTTACTTTAGAAATTTGAAATAAGCCCAATTCACCCCCTCTTGGGCATCTTGATCCTTTCAAAGACACACATAGAATCTCTTGGACTATAATCACTCATACTCTTGAGATCAAGCTAGAGTAGTAGTTAGTCTAGAGTGGGAGTTAGAGTTTAGTCGAGCTAGCTCGGGGTCTTCAGAGTCGTCTTCTGAAGAGTCTGGTATAGCTCTTGTATCTTTCCTTCAATACTTACTTTAATATATTAGTCTTTCTTTACTTTGTTTAGTATTTACTTTCAGTACTTACTTAGTGCAAGCCTATAGTCATTGTAGTCTTGTAGTGTGCTAAGTCTTAGTAGCGTAGTTGTCTTAGTCGGATTTGAATAGGAACTCCTTGTGTTAGTAGCGTAGTACATTCACACCTCTTAGTCTTTGTACCAACTCCTTATGTGTAGATCAACATCCTATATTGCATAGGAACTCTGTCTATCTGATTGGTAGTTGGGGTCGTAAGAAGAGGTGTGAACGTGGTGTTCATACTTAGTCTTATCGTTGGAGGCCTCTAGTCCTTACGGATAGATTGTGGTAGCACTGACCTGAAATGATAGATCGGGCTTGGCATTAGGGATTTCCACCACGTCGGGACTAGTTATTAAAAGGCAGTGCGTACATAAGTTTGGTGGCACTTGAGTCGGGGTTCTGTCTCCTACTCTCTCGCTTCCTCCCCTCACATTAGTAGTTAGGGTCAGTCTAGCTTCTTCAGCTATCTATTAGGATTGAGTCCACTAGAGTTAAGTTAGCATCATAGAAGTCCTACACTCACTCGTTGTCCTTCCACTTAGTTAACACTACCAGTTATCTTAGATTAGGATTGTCCCTCATATTTATATAATTTATCATATCTATCACTTACCCCCCTATCACGCTAGTCGGTCCTAAGTTATAGTAAACACAAGGATATCTCCTCTCTCCTATTAAACAGTCCTAGCTCAGCTTTCCCTTGGGATAAAACAAATAACGATACCTTGGAATACTCATCCTCGGTGAAGTGCTACAACGGAGTATTCTGTGCGCTTGCGGAATAATCTAATAGTCATAAGATACCCCCACCAGACATTTCTAGCGCCATTGCTATTTTAGCGGTGACGTTAATAAATACCAACACTACTCAACATCTACAACTCTCGATGACTGAAACACTGAAGGGAGATGCAGTTACTGGGGACATATTTGTTGTGCAGCTACCGAATTAGGCTCCTCATCGCTCTGCATCTGGCGGGTCGAAACAAAACACTGCCCCCTCCTCCTTCTCATACTCATCACTTATCATTTTAGCTATTCTTATGAACTAGAACTAGGTTCTTCTGCACAAAGAACTTTATGCTTAATCATCCATACTTACATGATTAGACCTAGAGCTAAGTTGAGGAGATGAGTTCTATCTTATTTTAGTCTTGGTCAACGTTGGTTTGCAGGATCGTCGTTCGTCCTTGTTGACACTTCTAACACCACTTAAGCTAAGTTGTCATCCCTAGCATGGCGCCAGAAGCGTGGTATAGAAAACTGCTCCTCTAATAAAATAAATATGGATCCGCAAGCGAACAGATAACATACCATCGTAGCACTTCACTGGGAAGTATTTCAGGTATCATTAATTTATATTTAGCTCAAGGGAAAGAACTAAGGACATAAACAATGAGATAAACTTGCAAAACATGACTATGTAAGAGTGATTGATTGCACAGTTGTAGGGTCGAGATGACGGACTAGAGGGGGGGTGAATAGTCCTTTCTAAAACTAATCGCGTCGGCTAACCGAAACAAATGCGAAATTAAAACTATCGGTCTAGCCAAGACTTCACCCCTCTAACTATAACTCCACAACCACCTTAAAAAGATCCTAAACAAGAAATAAGGTGTCAGGCTAGCTAATGCACACTAAACAAGTCTAGCTTGCAAGGTCACACAAACCTAAGCAACTAGTACTTTGGCAAGCGGGTGTGCACCTACTCAATTCTAATGAGCAAAAGCACAAAGCCAACCTAAGCTCACTAGATGCTCAAGGACAAGGCTACACAAGCCAAACCCAAGAGCGCAACTTAACTTAACTACACAAGCTAAGCAAAGCAACTTACTCTACTTCTAGCTACACAAGCAAGAAGGTGCTAAACAAGCTACACAAGCAATAAGCACTAGAGCAACTACACAAGCTAATCAAGTAAGAAAGTAAAGCAAGCTTGTGTAAGAGGATGCAAACCACCGCGAAGTGTGGGACACGAAGACACAATGATTTTTCCCCTGGTTCACTTGGTTGCCACCAAGCTACGTCCAGTTGTGGTGATGCACCGATTTGGTGATTCACGTGCAACTTGGCATCTCCTAGCCAACTCCCGCAGCCGGGGCGCGCGTGCAATCAACACAAGAATGGGATCCTCCAAGCCACGCTCTACTAGAGTAGCCAATTCGCGAACTCCCGTGAGGAAGGCTCAAGAACCCCTCATAAATCCTCCTCCGGAGCACCGCACAATCTCCACGCGTGCTTCAATGGAGTCTCTTGCCACCAAGCCGTCTAGGAGGTGGCAACCTCCAAGACTAACAAGCCCACCGGCTTGCAACACGAACACCTAGTTCCACTCGATGCAATCTCTCAATGCAATGCACTAGGAATTGCTCTCTCACTCGATCGGATGAACACTATCAAGCTCAAGTGAGTAGAGGGCTCTCCAAGCACTCTCCAAGGTGGACACCAAGTCCCCAAGGTGCTCAGCACCGGCCAAGGCCGGTCACAACTTCTATTTATAGCCCCAACGACCAAACTAGCCGTTACCTCCGAAACAACTTTTCTCGGGGGCGCCGGACGCAGCCGACACCAACCGCCGGACGCGGCTCCCAACGTCCGGCGCTCCTGCTCTCGCCCGAGTCACTAGCCATTTGAAAACGCCTGTTGCCACGCTCCAGTCAGACACATGCCGGACGCGTCCGGCGCTCCAGACCCTGCGTCCGACGCTAGCGTCCGGCGGTCCGGCCCGCTGCAGACCTCTCTAGACTACGTCTGGCGCACCGCCGGACGTGTCCGACGCTACCGCCGCGTAGACGTCGTCCAGGCTAGAGAATGTGCGCCGGACGCTGAGGTCCAGTGACCCGGCGTCCGACGCATTTCCTCCGGACAGTCCGGCACACCTCTCCATGGTGCCGCTCAGCCCGACTACGCATTGGACCGGGGGGCAGCGTCGTACACTTTGCCACCCAGCGTCCGACGCGTGTTTCTCAACAAGAAACACATCGCCGACTTTGCCTCCTTTTCCAACTTTGTTCCAACATGCTAACCAACAAGTGTACCAACTTGTGCTCCAGAGTTAGCATGTTTTCACCAAGATTTTGCATCCGGCACAATAGAAAATAAGCATCCTATTTTCCCAAAAGTGTCGAATCCCGCCTCGCACGCTCGGCGGGAGAGAATGAGCGGTACCCAAACCCCACTCAATCCTGCAAACCAAAGCGCGACCTTCGCCACCTTTGTATATGTGCCAACACCACCAAGTGTACATCACCATGTGCATGGGTGTTAGCATTTTCACAATCATTTTCAAAGGATTTTCTCTTGTTCTCACCACGCCACTCGATCTTAGCATGTCGCAAATGTTAGATCGCTCAAGTGGCACTAGATGACCGATATGCAAACAAGTTTTCCCCTCTTGATAGTACGGCCATCTATCCTAAACTCGGTCAAGAACTTCTCTACTCAACGTTAGACCGGTGAAAATAAATGCCCTAGGTTGTACCTTTGCCTTGCGCATTTCCATTTCCTCCTTCTTCTCCAATGTGCCAATGCAACACATGCACCGACATGATCGCCAAATGAGATGATCCACTTCATATCATCATGTGACGCTCTTGGTCCATCGATCTTGACCTCACTTGCTCTTCACCGCCTCATGGTCCATCGGTGCCAAGTCTTGCCCAAGCTTCACCATCTCATAGGTCCATCGCTTCAAAGCCTTGACTTGCCCTTCACATATCCTCCGGTCCATCGAGCCAAGCCTCATCTCGATCTTCACCATCTTGGTCACATGACTCCATGTCATGTGTCATTTGCAACAAGCTCCTCCTCAAATCACCTATGGACTAATCTCCTGTGTATTCTCATAACCACACCATTAGTCCACCTATAGTTGTCACTCAATTACCAAAACCAAACTAGGGACCTTTCAACAATCACATACTTTGGCAAGGGGGTAAACCATGATAAATAAAGAATATGAATTATAAAGCTCAGGGAATAAATCACACATAGATTAGAGATAGACTACTCAACAAAAGGTAGGTTGACGTCTGATTAGTTCAAGAGATAGAATTTCTAGGTAGGTTCTAATCTACTCAGTCATTTCTAGGTAGCACTACTCTAATGCTACACTATCATATATAGCACAAAAGACTCTTTATCTATGTATAAGGATCATTGCTATAAAAAGCCAAGACAAAGCCAGACATCCTACGCAACTTTGGTTCTGCTAGACCTACCAACGGGGATGTAATACAAAATACAAAGGACTCAACAGAACTGTCACTTCCGTGATCTACCACGCGACCCGGCCAATAGGGTGCATTTGCAGGTAAACAACATCTAAGCACCATGCTTACATGTAATCTACCACCTAACCCTCCCACGAAGAGAGCTAAGCGCTTTGCAAACAAATACATAAACTCATTATCGATCATAACCATATCAAATGTAGAGCTAGAATAAACTAGGAACATAATAAATAGAAACATAATGATATTATAATAAAGTCACAAAAATAGATACAAGATAATATCAATCCTTGATGATGGAGATCTGGAATTCCGAGCACAAGAGCCCGACTCTTCCTCTATCTAGTCTAAACCTATGTAGAATTTGAAGAACTAGAGTAGCTATTATAATTCTCCGGTGGAGAGATCTAAAACCCTGGCTCAACTGATGGCTACCTCTGTAGAATGAATTCTAGAATGAATTAGGGTTTCTCCCGGGGGAGGGGCTCTGAATATATAGCCCTTTAGGATGCACCACAGCCGTCGGATCAAACCAACCTAAACGGACGATTATTATTACTCCTCAAAGTCGGTGGAGGCAGGATCCGCGAGACTCTCCCTGATTGGCTCAGGGGGAGGGGCGGCAGCCCCTGGCTTATGCCAGGTGGGCCCCAGCTTCTGTCTGTTTCTCTATGTAAATCCAACATGTGGGTCTCCTCCTGCGAAAACAGATATTCACCAAAACTCGTGGAAATTGTTAGTGAAAGCCCTAAGTCTATGGTGATGTTCTTTTTATACCCCTCTTTCTCTCTTTAGTTGACATGTAAATTTGATGGTTAAGAACCGTCAACAGTCCCCGTGGCGAGTGCTCTAGTAGAGGGTTCCTAATAAAGACAGATCGCCATGTACGACACTAGAGTAGAAGTCGCTAGCGTAGACGTAGAGGCTATCTTCGTTTACCTCGTATCTCGACGGGTGAGGTGGATGGTGTTAGGTGGTGATATCCCTGCTCGTCTTTAGCATTCCCCCCACGTCTGAGTGCGGCATAGAGCTTTAAGATAGGATCGCCTGGCATACCAGGTGTGCTCCGGTGCCTGAAGTGAGTTGACAGCGACTAGACTATCTTACCTTAGAATCTCCGACCCTATAAAAAGACATGTGTTTGTATGATCATCTTCTTTCTTAACATAGCTATTTAGGAATGTCGGCTCCAGTTTAGGTTATTCTTTATTATTTCTTTTATCTTTATTCTTGAGAATGGCTCAAGTGTGTATCCTCTATCCAAAAACCAATATTTACCTTTTACCCCACTTTAGTCTAGTCGGTTCACTAGTTTTTTTTAGATAAAGAAAATTATATTTCTGACTTCAATCATCCTCTCACAAGAATGCATCAGGCCAAAATATTACAATAGAAAATTAAACAAAATAGAAACTGACGGAAGAGAATTGCATCCCCAACAAGGGGCTCGAGTAGTCCTACGCGACACATGACTTTCTATGTGATGTCAACTCCACAAGAATAAGATCACCAACGTCGAGACAGTGTCGTCAAACGTCTGTCAAACCAAGAAGGGTACTGAAAGATCGTCGAACATCGGCCACCATTGAAGACGTGGCATTCAAACCTGACAACAGCACGAAGCCCCTGGTGCAACTGCAGGGGAGTGACCATTCAAGGGGTCTTCCAAAAGTGACGTCTCCAACGAGAAAACTGACATCCATAAATGTCATCATTGCTCCACCAGAACACTGGAGATGGGTTTTCATCCGGAGAGATCCTCCGAACATGAAAGAAGAGCCACTGCTCACCAGTAGCCAAGCTGTTACACCTCGATTGGCACCTCCGTCTTGAACTGGCCATCGTCGTGTTCTCCTAGGCCGGCTACCACCGCTGCTGCAAGTAAGGCTGCCAAAACCCCGCCGCACGCCAATGCCATTACCGGTCCACTTCGTTGCCGCAGCCCAAACGGCGGCACAGCTGGACCCCAACGGCTGCTCCGACAATCGTAGACGGACAACATGACGACGCCTCCATGTAGGTGATGAAGCTGCTACGCCACCTTCGTTGGCCCAAAGGGCAGGGTTTTCACCCATGTCCATCGTAGGACCAGAAGCCGCCGACGGGAAGCAGGTCGTCCCGCCGCCAACCGCCGGTGTGAGGTATGCCACCGCCAAGGACGAAAACTGAAACCCACCGCCATGGGGCAAGATCCTCCTGCCACCGGCCACCTCCGATACGCCGCGCACGCCAGAACCGAGGCCGGCCATGGCCTCGCCGCCGCCCAATCTGGCCCTCCGGCCTGCCGCCGACCGTCACCATGGAGTGCCACGCCACCCCACCCTTGCCACCATCAGAGAAACCCCGCCCCCGCCATCCCGGCAGGCCGCGCAGCCCTGCCGACGACCCACTCTGGCGAGAGCGTGGCGTAACAGAAGGAGTGGAAAGGGGCAACGGCGGCACAGTTGTTTCGCCGTCCATGTCGCTCCGCGTGGGGAGCGACGCGGGGGCCAAAGAAATCGGTTCACTAGCTAGCAGATACATGATATTTTTTATCAACTTTTATACCCATCGCTTCCCTAAGGATAATTACGATACCCTGGAATACTCTTGAGTGAAAGTTGCAACGATATCCGTGCGCTTGCGGATTTCTCTATGTGCGATAACAAATACCAACAAGAAGAAAGAGTGAGGAAGAAAGAGTGTCAGCGAGCAACAGATGTGGAAGATGACATGGGCGGCGAGGGAGGATCAACAACCCTTGTATTGCATCTAAATACACATTACATCTCAACTGTAATACCATGTAGAGAATGAGAATGAGGCTAACAACTATTTATTTCATCTCAATTGTGTTTATATACACATTACAGCCAAGTGCAAAGGAGCGCACGAGTGGAGGTCGTGGGCGACGCCGTGGTCACCGCTCGTAACCAGCTAACTACCAAGCCAAGACTAACTAGTTCTCAACAGTTGTGTCCCATGTAGCTATATCTTAGATGACCATAAAGTTGCCTACATTGCAATTGAAAGTGTTAATATTCTAAGTAGGATTAAGCATACCTGCTCTTTTCTTAAGTCGCATTAACTTGGAAGATGATCATTATTGATCTAGATGTCTCATGTCTTTTGGTATTTTTAGGAACAAGGGAGACCATGGCTTGCAATGAGACCAACTGATTTACTTTGGAGATGAGAAAATAATCCAAAAGTGCAGTTCTGAAATCATAGGAGATGAGAAAATGATCCAAATGATACCAACCGAAAAAGACAAATATATCTTGAATTTTGACCATGTATCATATCATGATTAGACCATAACAGATTTATGGCTCGATATATGTTTATTTGAAGCTTCAATATTTGTCATTCCACCAATGTACATGATTTTTTTAGACACATATGTGCTGCACGCGTGCATGTCCAGACGACAAATATCTTCTAAGTATGTATGTGCCGCACGTGCATGTTAACTAGTAAAACATAAAAAAACAAAATTTTGTCTAAAAAAAAGAACAAAAAAATTAAACGTTTGGGGCTCTTCTCAGTTTCTATTTGATTAAGATTCCTATTCGAACTCTCTAGAATAGAAGGGATTTATTCAGATTAGGATTCCTAGATATCGAGTAACTCAAGAGGTTGAGCATATGGCACGAGCACGAGTTATTATGAGTCAGGTCACATATACGATCCAATACGTTTTTAGAATAGAACTCCATATCACGCTAGGCAAGAGATATTATAATTCGTATGAGCGGATTATTATATGTACTAGCAAATATACTAGTGTGTTGCAATAGGAGAAAATAATCTATTGAAAGACTAAAGTTGGGAAAAATACCCTTGCTCAATATCCGAACCCGAATTAATCAAACCCGGGCCTACCCGAACACAATTTCGGGACACCAATTGTAAAAAGCTAAAATTAGTTTGTATAATCCGGATAATGTTGATATGGGTAATTCCTAGATGGACACTGCTAATAACCACTCTCTTCGAATGGAGCTCCAAATACTCTTATAAGGACACCACTAATAAACACTCTCTTCCAAGTATATTTATTCTTTCTTTATTTATGATTATAGAGCTCCCATCCCAACAATAATCGAAGCAACTAGAATATTGATATGGTTAATTGATGGATAGTAGCGGTAAATGTAGAAATTCTAAGCTAGTGACCTTTGGAGTTGGCCATGTTCGCTTGTCTTGTTTCTAGCTTATTTTATCTTATTTCCTCTCACAAACTACTATTGAATATGTCGAATTCTACCGGCTAAATAGAACCATTGCTAAAAATAAGTGTCGCTAAAACTCTGGAAACGAAGCACGCGTCAGGCACCCTCGCACATGATTGAGCCACATCATGAAATGGAAATGAAATTCGCTCAGCTACGTGGAAACGGAAAATGGAAATGAAATTCGCTCAGCTACGTGGAAACGGAGCGGCCTTTACTCATGGACGCTGCAACGCGAGCAAGAGCAACAGATGATAACGGGTACAAACCCGCTGGGTATAACAAGCCCATACCCGTGCCCGCTAAGAAAAAACATGCCCGCTAAAAAACCCATACCCGCAGACGGGTACAAAATTGCAACCATACCCGTGCCGGAGCGGGTAACGGGTACCGGCGGGTTTTCCCATGCCCGTAACTACCTGTCTACCTTCACAAATCTTGTCTACTGTATGTGCTTTATAACTCGACTTGGCAGCCAAACTTGGTTCGTTCAGCGAGGTGGGACTAACTTGCGCTGGCTATGTGCTGTGGCTTCGTTGGTGTGAAGTGCAATAGAGTGGTACATGGGCTATACACGCAAATGGGCTGGCCCACTAGCTGATGTGCAGATTGCAACTCGTTTGTAGAATTCTGGACAAGAGAAGGTAAAGTCTGTACTAGAGAAATTGAAAGATTATTAAGGTATTATTATAAGGCCGTCACGTTCATTTACTACCTTTCCTATTTTTCTTTATAGTTTTTTTTTACTTTTGATCTCTAAAAGAACTAAATAATAGTCTTTATTTCTTTTTCTATGGGGAGTATATATACCAAAGAAAAGTAAAATATATGCCAGGATGTGGATTATACGATTTGCTCTACTATAATAGACCGGGTTTAAAAAACCCATGGATTTACGGGTTCGGGTACTACAATCCCAGACCCATGCCCACAAACCTACTGGGTTTACATTTTTGCCCATTAACAAACTCATGGGTAAAGAAGTTGACCCATATCCTTGCCCTAATAGGGTAAAAACCCATTGGGTTTCGGGTTTTGGGTACTCATTGCCATCTTTGAGCAAGACGAGTGTTTCCCTTTTTTTTTTTTCACTTTTCCTAACCTTCTATCGCAAGAAATCAGCCACCTCTTTCTTGCGATGGCTGGTCTGTTCAATGCGCTTTGTAATCTGTGCTAAAAATCTGTTATTTGAGATTTGTGCCAACATACACATCTTATTTGTATCCTTTTATAGAAAAAAATTATCCCTATAATCTATGATAAAATATATTAAAATCTATTATTAAAGAAGATAACCCTTGGGGCCTGGACGTCAAAAAAAAATGTGGCTATTACTAGTAATCTTGTGGTTCCGACTCAACCCAACTCTCTATCCACCCTAACCCGCTCCATCGTCCAGCCCATTTCCGGAGGAATCTGAGTCTAGACCCTTTGTCTTGAAGGCCCAATTCCGAAGCCCCTATGGACTAGTTAAAGCGTGTTCCAAACCTAATTCTGTACTCCCCTAAAAAAACCTAATTCTATACTCCGATCGACTAGACGGTCTCCTCCGATCCGATCGCCGGCAGCCGCAGGTGAGTCGCCGACCAAATAATCTGCGTTGCATATGCTAAACTCCTAACTAAAGGACAAGTCCGAGGCAGATCGAGCAGCAGAAATTGGTGGATCCCTTTGCTTTTTGGACACTGATGGGGCGTATCAAGGCGAACAAGAAGGCCAAGTCCAAGAACAAGGCACTAGCTCTATCTATTTCTTCTTGCATTGATATACCTGTTCTTTCGGTTCTTCACAAGTTTCTGCTGACTATACGTTTTCTTTTCTCCTATATTTCTGGGCTGAAGATCCTTGACGAAGGTTCATAGTCATCTAGTACCTGCCCTGCCTCTGCTCAGGCTAAGGTGATGGATGTATTCTTTCTGCAAGCCATGCTCTTGTCAAGTTACAAATTCGTTGTTCAGTTACAAACTGATACATACGTATATGTATTCTTTCTGCAAGTCATGCTTAACAAGTGCTCAATTATATACATTCCTTGTAGGTATGGCAATCAGGCGTAGATGCACTGGAAGACGGGGAGGAGCTCCAATTTGACCCTCAGGCCTACAATTATCTCCAAGGATGGAAGCAGCTAAATTACGGCCGGCCGTAATACAAACTATTGCACGGCCCTACCATTTTTAGCAAAAAGTATAATTAATGTATTCCCTTTTTTGGCAAGGATGCCAACCACGCTGGTTTGCTGGCTCGCTGCGTGCGGAAGAAATTTTTTCCCGCCATATGCTAACCGATAAGCGGCCATACCATAGTTATTACCTGACAAAAGGCAAATCAGGCCCAAACAAAAAAGGCACATTTGACCAACCTATCACAGAAAGAACATATTTGCATCTGGATTTTAGTTCACAGCATGATATATCTAGTCCCTAAGAAAAAGCAAACATTTGCATGTCCTGCATCTTTGCTCTTTGGTACAGAAGACAAATCAGGCCCAAACAATATTAGAATATTTAGGAAAAACTAAAAATAAATTACTTTTATGAAAGTGGGTTTCAAGGTGAATCTATACATATAAATTTCACCTTTTCAAATTAGATATTTTAAAAGTTATTGATACTTTATGTTCCCAATGTTTGATCCAAACCTTATCCTAAAAGACAAGTTTTATGGGTATGAAAGGAGTACGTGATGAGATCTTGGTATCATAGAAATTGTGTTTCAAATATGGATACAACGGGTGTGTTTGGTTTGTGAGCTTATCGGAGCCATGGCTAGGATTGGGGCCAGGCTAATTTTGGCCCGGCTCCAGCAAGAAGGGAGGGCATGTTTGGTTGCTCTTCTTAGCCTGGCCTGGTTGAACTAGGTTTTTGTTTGGTTGCTTGGTTTACTTGGTCCAACTACCTCTTCTCTGGGATGGTGACTTTACCCCTTCACCTTGTTCATCTCGACGACCGGACGCGAGCAGCAGGAAGCCGATGAGCCCCTCTCCCCCCGCCGCCCGGACACGCAATCTGGGTTAGGCCTCCCAACCACATCGACATCTCGCCCCTCACCGACATCCCGCCAACCTCGTCCACATCCCACCCCTCACCGGCTCCAGCAGCGACACCGTGGGCCGGGTCTTCGACAGTGTCGTCGGCGGGTACGGCACCGCAAATCCGACTGCGCTTGCGGCCTCGGTCTTCGGTGGGTGCAGTCGGATGCGGGAGCTCGGCGGGTGTGGGAGCTCGGCCTCCACCGGGTCGCGAGGACGGGGGAGGAGCGTTGTCGCGTCGTCTCCTTGCCGGGAGGAGCGATGTCGCCACGCCGGCGTGGACGAGGGAGGAGCGCCGTCGCCACACAGGGAAGGGGCGGGCGGGTGCTGCCTCACAAGGAGCCCACGGCCGGCATGGAGCTCGCTGATAGGGTGAAGCGCGGAGAAGCGGGGCGGCACGCGAGCGAGGAGAGTGACGCGACTCACCACACGGAGGAGGGAGGTGACACTAATGTGGGTCGCGGTCTGGCCATGCCAGGCCCCAGAAAAACGGAGGGGGCGGTTTTTCTGGGGCCTGGCTAACCCCTATATGGCGGCCCGCGGGAGCCAGGCTAGCAGCCCAAAAGTGCAAACCGAACGAGCCCATACGTGGCCAGGCCGGGCCGAGCCAGCCTAAGGCAGGCATCCAAACACACCCCTTATTTCACAGAATACAAGCATTGATATAGCTCGGAAATGCCTGCAAACTATATTATCAATGCTATCCACATTCTGCAACTTTTCAGAACAGCAATAGTAAAGCGAATTCTTTTTAGAAGAAATCAATATCTGAATTAAGAATAATATAAAATCAGTATGCATATATTGACATAAATTAGTTGACCTGCTGATCCAAGATTCTGTCCCTATAGCCTACGCATAAATATAATGCCCTGTTAAATCAGCCAACTAAAACACCACTCCCCGAAATAATAAGAAAAGCTAAATAATACATGGTATACTTGGAATATGACAGAATGGATACGATGATATCGGAGAACGGCTAAAAAATATGCAAAACACATAGGTCATCGGGAATATTAGGGTCTGCTCCAGCCTTTAACAACAATTGAACGAAGTTTATACAACTTCCATGCTTTGTAGCAAATACTAGAGGACATACTCTGCTGCCAACAAGTAAATTTGTACGCATGTCGGATTCCGAATGGTGAGATAAAGAGACAAAAGGATTATACTGGTTCGGGCAAGTAATCCCTACGTCCAGTGAGTAGCTGCTCGTGTTCCTTATCTCCGCTTGGAGGGGGTTACAAGCTTGGTCGAGAGAGGGGGTATGAGCCCCAAGTCTCTGAATGCGTGGATGTATGAGTGTGTTCTAGCTCTATGCTTGCTGTTCTTCGGTTATTCGATTGTCTCATGTCGTCTCCCCTCACCTTCCTTTTATAGCAGTAAGGAGGGTGGAGGAGTTACAAGTATCCACCGAGGAGTATATTCCTGGGAGGCGGTGTTGTTGCCTTCTCTGAGAAGGATGCGGAGTACTAATACTATATTTCTATTGTCTTCGTACTTGGTCGGAGGCGGAGTGTCGTGTCGGCCTTCCACCGCTTCGCCAAAGAATACGGGGGGGGGGGGGGTGGTCTGGTTAAGCCCATAGTGGATGGAGGCATGGACGCCCACAACTCCGTCGGCCGATACACCGTTTGTACCTTCCCCAATTCTTTTAGTGTACGACGAGATTCCTCCGCGCTTGGCAAATGGACTCCGTTATTCAGAGGGTCCCACTGTATCCGTTGTACTCTCGTTCGACGAGTTCCTGTAGGGGCCGGGGTGTGTGAGACTGTCTCCGCCTCGTGAGAGGCATGATTCTGTCCTGTACCGGCGCCTTGCTTCGTCTCGTCCCAATTGGGAAATTGACATGTCTTCGTTTAGGCAGGAGCCAGGGCGTTATCATGAGCTCCGGATTATACGGGGTGTACGGTTTTACGTGGTTCTGTACCTCCGTTCTTATTTTACAGAGAGTGTGACGTAGGCAGCTAAGACCTGCGGCTTTATCCCTTCGTGTAGGGGCAAAGAGGTCTTTCCTCTGCTGTCGACACGTCTCCTGGAACCGTTGGCCTTGCTGTGAAGGCCCGGATTGGTTTAAGACGGAGAACGCTGAGGTGGAGGGAGATACGGGCACGTCTTCCCTCCGGACGTCGGACGAGGCGGAGCCGAGCCCGCCTGAGGCACGTCTGCCCAGGGCACGCCTGCCCGGGGCACGTCTTCCTCCGTGGGCTGGTTAGACGGCGATCCCGTGCTTTTCGCCCTGCGGGCTGATGGGTTGCGCCGGTTTACCCCTGACGGGCTTTTTGCCTCCTCTTAGATGGTTGTTGATTATTTTTGAAAATGTACCGTTAATTTAGGTATCCGTCAGTAGCCCCCGAGCCTTAGGAAGGGTTTTTCATTACCTTGCTGAGGCTTTTGTATGCCTTGATGAGTTGTTTGTTTTATCCTTCGCTGAGAGGGTGCGCGCGAGCGCACCCGCTGGGTGTAGCCCCGGAGCCTCGTGAGAGCGTAGCTCTTGCGCAGGCTTTTTGATTCGTCGGGTTGATCTCAACGCTTCGGTCGCGGACGTCGAATGCGTTTTAATTGCGTAGAATCGCAATCTTCTGATGGCGTGCGCTTCAGATTTGGTTTCTGTTCTGACAATCCACCGCCGCTGCTCGCAATGTTCAGTCATGATGTTGTTGACCACCTTCCATCGAGTCTTCAAACTTGTTCGCCTCTTGTTTGCCGCCACACATCGTACGCTCCTGTTGTTGCTACGTTGGCCTGTCCACCGCGATTAGACACAGCAGGATGGCTATTGCGCTTCTCCACGCGCCCATTAACGAGCTCTCTGTGTACGGTGATTTTCTGCGGCGAACAAAGCCCCCGGGCGTGCGTTGATGCCTTTTGGTCGGGCCACACGGATCAGTTGGTGACTGATCCACAGCCGTAGTCGCGATAGTGCACTGTCAGCGGCTGAAGCGTAGCCACGGCATGCCTAATGGCTAGGGTGACTCGCGCCGCACCCTAGCTTTGCTGCGTTTGTCGGTGCCCTGCGTGTCACACTCCTGGTGATGCATCGGCTGAGTCGCCGTGACAAGACTTGACACGAATTCCCCTTGCACTTCTCTGATCGTCCTTGTGAGTTGAAAAATGGGAATGGTGGGCCCTGCCTGGGCACGGAGTGGCCCTGGCTTTGCTGACTCTGCTCCTTGGACTATTTAAAGTGGCATGTCGAGCGAGTTGGTCTGTTCCATCTTGCTCCTTCACCTTTGCCTTCTGTTTGCACTCTTCTCCGTTTGAGTTGTTGCTTGTTGGCCTATGGATCGTGGCAAACGTCCCATGGAGGGTGGCGTGTCTGACCCTCAGAGCATTCGTCATCGGATGACCAAGGCGGGATGGTACCCGTGTCGCGCCATCCCTGATTTCTTGCCATTGTTCTCGTGTTTACTGATCTTTTTCCTTTGTTTAGGAGGCCTTACACGGCCTACGATGCCAAACTCCCCCGTGGCTTCGAGGTGTGGGCGGCGCCTTCTTATATGCTTATATCGCCTCGTCCGATGCCTCCAGCCGGCCCCGGGGGTGTTCCTCGCCCAGTCGGAGCTCCAACCCCTTAAGGACCTGCACCGGCGCCTCCCGTGCGTAGGTTCAGAAGTCTGCTGGAGGAACTGCTTAGTCGTCCAATGCAGAACCTTCGTCACATCTGGGACACAGAGTTGCTTTACCGGATGCTGGAAGGTTTCCGCCAGAGCCTGTTAGGGTCCGTTCAGGCAGGCTACTGCCTTCGTGATCAGCTAGCCGAGGCAGACAGGCGTGTCGCGGGTAAGCTCGATCACCTTTCTTTTGCGTTTGTTTTATCATGACCTGCTCATGACGTATCGCATCGTTTCTCTTTTGTAGCGCTGGAAGGAGGAGCTACGGGTGCTCCGTTCCGCGGCGAACGACGTCGCCGGCTTTCTTCGTGCACCAGGGGGCACCACGGTTGAACGTCTTCAGGCCACTCCTGCACGCATCCGCCATGTCATCGTGCGTGCCATCTTCTGTGGTGCTGGAGTTGCGTTCGCCATGGCTGAGGTCCGCTCTGGGACGGACATGGTGGACGCCATCGGGTTCCCACATGGGCATAGCGTCGACCAGTATGTCCATCTCATCGAGCGCCTTTCTGATGTTGCTGAAGTCGTCGTCGACGTCGTGCCTGTGGAAGAGTTCCTAGCGGAGGTCCAGTAGTCTGTTAGTCGGTTATGCTGCGCCGGTCGCGGTGCTTTACCTTGCCTGTATGGACCGGGCCTGATGAGCCCCTCTCTTAAGCTTTTGTAATGGTCGTCCTTAGTTATTATTTCCACTTTTCTAGGCCTTTGCTAGTTTGCCTATCGTGTTTGTTGGACCATGCGTTTGGGTGCTGTCATCGTGTGGCTCCCATGTTCTTCCTCGCACCCTCATGGTCTAGGATGTGGAAGTGAGCGACCTCGTATCTTACCTCGGTGGCCGAGATCGAGGGCTCGGCGAGTTACAAACGGGTAGTCTAGGTGAGACCCCGGGTCCTCATCCGTGGAAGCACGCACCGGCAAAAGTCCATTGTGGACCGATCTCTAATCTTCAACAGTCGATACGTATAGTACCTGGATCCGTTCGATGGGATCCGAGGGCTCGATGCCGCCCCTCGTGGGGTTTACCATGTATTCTGTTATCTGTCAAAGCCTAAACACGTTTGCCAAGCGCGTTCGATGTGAAAATGTCTACGTTCCGGCTGCTAGGGCCCGCTTGGCAATGTCCCTCACTCTTCGATTTTTGGATGGGGAGGCTGTCGAACCCATAATGTTTTGGGCCAGCAAAGATCCCTTGGCCTGTTTACCTCATTTGTTACATGAGTATGACAGGTGAAGGACGGTCTTTCGACCGTTACCCCGTTGTTGTCCCTGCATTTTGCACAGTGGGAATAAAGAGAATTGAACGTTCTTTAGATGGACTCACTTACCGTGCATTCTCACCTCTTTTGTTGGCTGTGGTGGGCAGGTTATGCTGCCTGTTATACCTGCCTGTTCTCGGCAACGTCGGCAGTCTGTGGGCCCTTGTGGTAGTCGGTTGCTTGTTGAATGGTCCACACGTCACTTGTCGGTTCGCTGCCACTGTTCGCGCCTGGAAAATGAAGAGTCGCGCCTTTGTGGTTCCGAGGACTTGTATTTTTTATATTTTTTATGACCCAAGGGGCGCGTGTGTGGAAGATGGAGGGGCAGCGGCTCGGCTCCATATATATATATAGGCTGGGAGACCTGGGGCAATAACTCTCCGCCGCTCTCCTCAGTCTTCTTCTTCCTTTGGCAACTAGTACTAAGAGAAGAGAGAAGAGGGTTTTCGTCGTCGTCGAGGAGGCGCACCAATCTTGCTCGTGGGATGGATGCTAGACGCGCTCGCCTTGCCATGGCATCTTGCGCTCTACTGATGCTGTCGGAGGAGCTTCTCCTCCAGATCCTTCTCCGCGCCATCGATCATGGAGGTGATCTTCTTGAATATATGCGCCTTCGCCAGGTCTGTGGCTTTTTCCGGAGGATGTGCCATGATGGCGCGCTGGTTCGGTTCTTGTCCCTCTGGGATATACAACGTTACTATCGGCGCTGCCACAAGTTTCAGGGGATCAATCTTGAGCAGCGCTTCTTCGAAGCCGACCATCGGGAGGCCTTGTGCTTCCGTGGCGTGGAGATGCTGATGTGGTGGGGGCAGGACCCCTCTGGCTGGGAGTTCATTGACCGAGCGATCCGGGCTGGGGATGACGAAGCGATGTACTTCCGGGCCATGTTGCTGTACTTTGCAGATCCGTCGAGCCCTGAGGCTCTCGCTCTTCTCGGCCAAGTCACTGGCGGCGCGCTCCCAAATGGCAGGTGGGGCAACCATGGTCTACCCTCGCTCCGTTTCGACTTCTGCAAGGATCTTCACGTCATTGCGAAGCGGAGGGGGATTCGTTGCCTATGGGACGTGCCGGCGCTAGCGGTCGACGGATCCCCTGCCTGCGTTTGGGAGCTGTGCAAGCGCTTTGGGTCGGCCAGGGTCATCATGTACTGTAGCCCGACGTGTCGCCTTAGCCATGAGTTCGATCTCTGGTCTAGGGAACTTTCTGATGTGGCTACCCATCATTTTAGTAAGATGAAACTGTAATGTTGGGCAACTCATCTAGGCTCTATCCCTTTTGCTTTTGGAATGGTTGTAATAAACTTGGGTTGTGTATATTTGTTCAGATTTTTCTTTTATTTTGCATCTATCTGGTAGCCCCTGGGTGGGGGTTTTCTTTGTATGCCGCGCATAAAAGAGGAGCTCTTACCCAAGACTTTTGTGATGCATAAAAGAAAACAAATTTCGACTGGAATGTTGCAATGAGGGATTTTTAGGGATAGAAACGACGTAGCTGTTGTATGTTCTAGGTATTGGTGAAGACCTTGCCGGCGGAAGTTTTGAGTCGTTAGGCTCCTGGCCTTATCGCTTCATGGACAATGTGGGGTCCTTCCCAGGGTGATGTGAGTTTAGGCCGTTCCTTGTTGCTTTGGATTTTCCGGAGTACTAAGTCTCCTGGCTGGAAATCTCTTGGGCGGACACGTCGGTCGTGATATCGTCGTAGCGCCTATTGGTACTTGGCCGAGTGTAGGAGGGCGGCGTCTCTGGCCTCGTCGACCTGGTTGATGGCGTCTTCCAGGAAGATTTCTGCCTTCTTAGGGTCGTAGGCCTCCACCCTAGGGGAACCGTATTCGAGGTCGGTGGGTAAGACGACCTCTGAGCCGTAGACCAAGAAGAACGGCGAGTAGCGGTGGCCCTGCTTCGTGTCGTTCTGAGACTCCATAGGAAAGCAGGGAGCTATTGTAGCCATTCAGTCGATCGAAGATTCTTGCCTTGATCCCTTGTAGGATGAGCCCGTTGGCGCGTTCCACTTGCCCGTTAGATTCCGGGTGCATGGCAGAGGCCCAATCAACCCGTATGTGGTGCTCGTCGCACCTTTCTAGGAACTCTTCCGCCGTGAAATTAGATCCGTTATCGGTGATGATGGAATTGGGCACTCCGAAGCAATGGATAATGTTGGTGAAGAAACTGACGGTTTCCTCGACCCTAATGTTAGTGATGGGGCGCAACTCAATCCATTTGGTGAACATGTCTATGGCGACCAGCAGGTGGGTGTAGCCCCCGGGTGCTTTGTCGAATTTACCAACCATGTCGAGCCCCCAGACTGCAAATGGCCATGTAAGGGGGATGGTTTGTAGTGCCTGAGCGGGCATGTGGATCTGCCTGGCGAAAAATTGGCAACCCTCGCAGGCGCGAACCAAAGTTTGGGCGTCGGCCACCGCCGTCGGCCAGTAAAAGCCTTGTCGGAAAGCGTTCCCCACAAGGGTTTTAGCTCCCGCGTGATGTCCCCAGGCTCCCTGATGGATGTCTCATAACAGTTCTTTCCCTTGCTCGGTTGGGATGCAACGTAGTAGGACGCCAGATGCACTTCGCTTGTAAAGCGCACCGTTGACAAGGGTGAATGTCTTAGCTTGCCTGGTGAGCCGTCTGGCCTCGGCCTGGTCCGTGGGGAGTTCGCCGCTGGCCAGACGATCTATGTATGGTTGCCTCCAGTCTTTTTTCTCTGACGTCGACCCCTCCTGTTCTATGTTCATTGCTTCGGTGGTGCCGCTATCACTTGTAGTCGAGGCCTCAGGGGCTCTCGAGGTCGCTGGAGAGCTGGCGTTGGAGGATTCCGTTTCCCCGGTGTTAAAGGACGACTTTAACTGGTCACTTGCAAACACTCTGGGAGGCGCAAGCTCTCGGCCTAAGGCCGCCCTGGCCAGGGAGTTGGCCTGTTCATTCTGTCGTCGTGGCACATGATTGACCTCAAGGCCATCAAACTTGGACTCAAGTTTTCGTACCTCCTGGCAATACGCGGACATACGCGAGTCGACACAGTTGGATTGCTTCATGACCTGGTTGACTACTAGCTAGGAGTCGCCGCGAGCGTCGAGTCGCCTTATCCCCAGATCAATTGCAATCCGCTAAGCAAAGCTTCGTATTCCGCCTCGTTGTTGGATGCCGGGAACAGTAGACGCACCATGTACTTCATCATCACCTCGCGGGGTGAAGTCAAGACGATCCCGGCGCCCGCACCAGTTTTCATGAGAGAGCCATCAAAGTGCAAAGTCCAATACTCCTGCTTGACAGCCGGAGCAAGGAGGGTTACATCCGTCCACTCCGCGATGAAGTCGGATAGGACCTGTGATTTGATGGCACTCCGCGGGGCGAAGGTGACGTGTTTATCCATCAACTCCAGTGCCCATTTGGCAATGCGATGGGCGGCGTCCCTGTTCAGGATGACCTCCCTCAATGGCGCGTTGCTTACGACTATGATTTCGTGTGACCCGAAATAGTGTAGCAGCTTTCTTTTAGTCATGACCACCGCGTAAACCAGCTTTTGTAGGTGAGAATATCGGGTTTTCGAGTCGCTCATCACCTCGCTAACAAAATACACGAGTCTTTGTACTTTGAGCGTGTGTCCCTCTTCCTCTCTCTCCACAACTAGGACTGTGCTTACCACCTACCTCGTGGCGGAGATGTATAACAGGAGTTTTTCATCTTTGTCGGACGAGACCAGGATGGGCGCATTGGACAGCAGCTGTTTGATGTGGTCGAGGGCTGCCAGGGCCTCGGGTGTCCATGCAAATCGCTCTGATTTCTTCAGTAGTTTGTAAAGAGGCAAACTCCTTTCGCCGAGGCGCGAAATAAACCGGCTGAGCGACGCGAGACAGCCCGTGACCCTTTGTACCCCCTTCACGTTGTGGATCGGCCCCATTTTTTCAATGGCGGTGATCTTCTCAGGGTTAGCCTCAATCCCCCTTTTAGAGACGACGAAGCCTAGGAGCATGCCTTTTGGGACTCCGAAGACGCACTTCTCGAGGTTAAGCTTGATGATGTTCTTTTTTAGCTTCGCGAATGTGAGGGCGAGATCTGCGACAAGTTCGCTAGCATGTCTGGACTTGACAACGATGTCGTCCACGTAAACCTCAACGGTTTTACTCACAAGTTCGTCGAAGCACCAGATCATTGTCCTTTGAAAGGTTGCCACAGCATTCTGGAGCCCAAAAGGCATGGTGACATAGCAAAACAATCCAAATGGGATGATGAATGACGTCACGAGCTGATCCGACTCGTTCATTTTGATTTGGTGGTACCCGGAGTACGTGTCAAGAAAGCAAAGGAGTTCGCACCTCGACGTCTCGTCGACTATTTGATCGATATGGGGCAGTGGATATGTGTCCTTTGGACAGACCTTGTTGAGACTCGTGTAGTCAACACACATTCTCCATTTCTCATTCTTTTTTCGTACCAGTACAGGATTGGCAAGCCACTCGGGATGGTGCACTTCTTTGATAAAACCCGCGATGAGGAGCTTTTTCATCTCTTCTCCGATCGCGGCGCGCTTCTCTTCATCAAAGCGGCACAGTCGTTGTTTCACCGGTCTAGACCCTGTCTTGACATGTAGGAAGTGCTCGGCGACATCCCTGGGTATTCCCGGCATGTCTGAGGGCCTCCAAGCGAATACGTCGATGTTCGCACGGAGGTAGTCGACGAGCTCGCCTTCCTATTTGTGAGAGAGGGAGGAGCTGATGTGGACGACCCTCTCCTCCCCGTCCCGGGTGTCGAGGACAACTGTTTTCGTGGTCTCCATGGGATCGAACGAGCCGATCTTCTTGGTGTTCTGAGTCTCTCCCTATGACGCGCTAGCCTCAGCTGCCAACTCGGCCGCGAGTTTCTTTGAGGCCACAAGCGCCGCCGCGTACGTGCAACATTCGATGTCGCACTCGTACGCACGTCGGGGCGCGACGCCTACCGTGATGACGCCCTTTGGACCCGACATCTTCAGCTTTAGGTAGGTATAGTTTGGGACTGCCATGAACTTCGCGTAGCACGGTCGCCCGAGTATGGCATGGTAAGTCCCCCAGAACCCGACGACCTCGAACGTCAGTATTTCCTTGCGGAAATTGCCCGAACCGCCGAAGGTGACGGGCAGGTCGATCCGGCCAATGGGGTCTGCCTTCTTGCCCGGGATCACTCCGAAGAACAGAGCCCCCGAGGGGCGCAGACGTGACCGTGGTATTTTCATCGCGTCGAGTGTTTCAGCATAAAGGATATTGAGCCCACTCCCGCCGTCCATTAGGACTTTGGTGAGGTGCTTCGTGCGAACGATGGGATCGATAACTAACGAATATCAGCCAGGATACGGTACATACTCGGGATGATCGTTACGATTGAAAGTAATAGGAGACTCTGACCACTTGAGGAAGCTGGGAACAGTGGGGGTGGTTGCGTATACCTCTCGACGGGCGACCTTTTGCTGACGCTTGGAGCTGCATGACACCGGGCCACCGAATATCATCAGTGTCTTGTCCGCCAGGATGTAGTCATTGTCCTTTCCTCCGTTGTCTTCTCCCTCATCCTCTTTCTTCTTAGCCCATCTCTTCTTCTTCGCACCGCCACCGAGGAACTTTTTCATGAGGTTGCAGTCCTTGAGGAGATGTTTGACAGGGGTCGCGTGGTTCGGACAGGGCCGTTCCAGCATTTTCTCGAAGTGGTCGTTAGCCGGCCCATCCAGCTACCCCTCGCGTTTCTCCACCACCGCGACGAGCGACGGGTCATACCGTGGCCGGTTGCGCCCCTTCTTGTGAGGACAAGTCGAGGGTCCTTCGGCTTCCACCTCATCGTGCTTGCTCCGGCTGGCCACGCCCTAGAACACGTTGCCGACGGCCTCCTCACCCGAGGCGTGGTTTGTGGCGATGTCGAGCAGTTCCTTGGTCGTCTTGGGCTTCTTGCGCCCTAGTTATTGACTAGGGATTCACAAGTCGTCCCTGACAGGAACGCGGTAACCACGTCGCCGTCGGCTATGTCCGGGAGTTCGTTGCACTCCTGAGAGAAGCGATGAATGTACTCACGAATGGTTTTGCCTCGCTTTTGCTTGCAGTTCTTGAGGTCCCAGGAGTTTCCGGGCCTGATGTACGTTCCCTGAAAGTTCCCAACGAAGGACTCCTTCAGGTCCGCCTAGTTTCGGATCTTTCCTTTCGGGAGATGCTCTAGCCATACTCGCGCCGTATCAGAGAGGTAGAGCGGCAAATGATGAATTATGAAATTCTCTTTGTTTGCTCCGCCTGCCTCACAGGCGAAACGATAATCCTCCAACCAGAGGCCAGGGTTTGTGAGCCCCGTGTACTTCTGGATGTAAGTCGGCGGTCGGAATCGCGATGGGACCCGCGCAGCGTGTATGCGTGAAGAGAAGTAGCGTAGTCCGGTGGGCTCTAGGCTGGAGTCCCGGTCCTCGTCGAGGTCATGTCGTCCGCCCCTTCGTGGGTGTCTCCCACGCCGTCTGCTTCCGCTGTCGCTGTCGCTTTGCCCGTGGTCGTCACGTTCGAAACGCGTGTCGCACCCGGGACGACGCCTAACCGACTCCTGGTCCCTTGCAGGGGCTGGCCTCGCCCTCTGGCGGACGGAGCTCTCTGGCGGCGGCGTGTTTTGTACGCTGGAGAGAGCTCCTACCCTCTATCATGCCGAGCTCTCCACTTGTTGAGCCACTGCTCGGTCCAGGAGGACACATAGCTCTCCTCTAAGTTTCTTTTCCTCGGGTGTCGTGGGCTCCGGAAACTGTCGCATGAGCATGGCAGCGACAGCTATGTTTTGCTGCGCCCTTGGAAAGGTTGGCGGCGATCTGTCATCCTCGGCTATAAGGCACTGGACTTTGCGAGCTCGGGCTTGGGGACCGGCTGCCGGCCGAGGGTTGAGCTATTTCTCGAGGAGGGCACGCTCGTTCTCTATCTCCAGACGAGCATCATTGAGTTCACCCTACCGAGAGCACATGACGTCGAGATTGACGTGCGGTGGAATGCGGGCTTCCAGGTTCACGGGAAGGATCTCGTTGCCATCCTAGTCAACGTTGCGCATGGCCCCTTCGGGAGTGGGATCCCTCCCGTCGCACATGAAGCATTCCCGCGAGGGGTCCTCGCTGGCTTCGGGGGTGACATGTTCAGTTCCCGTACTGTCAGAGCCAGAGAGAGCCATGTCTTCCTCGGTTAAGAGGTCGTAGACTGATTCGATAGCCCCCATGAACTCGTCGTATGGGGTGTCGGTCATCTTAAAAGTGATGACGCCCTCGAGGATGGACGCGGCGCTGACAAGACCGAACGGGTACGTGACTGGGGCACCCTCCTCCGATGGCGCACCTCCTTTGATTTGGATGGCCGCGTCTACGTGAGAGAGTACCTGTTTCGGCGCATGGCTTGGAGAGGATCGCGGTGCCCTGCAGCCCTGAGCACGCCGGCGTGGCCTACGCCTGCGTCTGAGCGGACGGTCACTACCTTCGGAGGACTGTTCGTCCTAGGCACAATGTGTCATCCGCCTCGCGGAAGGTTTCCTCCCCGCGCCATGGTCGAGGGAGGGACCGTCGGCGCGTTCCTCCATGTCCTTGTGGACCTCCTCTGTCGCAGTGATGGCTCCAAGGCAGCTATCGTCCGTTGGCGCTTCGTCGCCGTCGGAACTGGGGTCCGAATCCAGGAGGTAGTCGTACTGTGAGCGCACGAAACGCAACACGGCATGCTCGGCCACGTGGTCGATTTCGTGGCCATCGTCGTCAGAGTCCCCCACACCACTCATGAACGCTTCGAGCGGGTGGGGCCCTCTGTTGTCGTCCCGGGGAGTTTCTTCCCTAAGTCCGGTGAGGTTGGCTCCCGGGCCTCGCGACCTGAGGGTTTCAACCGGTGCATCCCTGCATAGAGCCGGGGAGCCCCCGTTCGAACAGATCAGGGTATCGACCTCCTGGTCCGACGACGACAGCACACGGGTGAGGGTCCCGTTCGGGGAGCAAGCGAACTCCAGGCTTCCAAAACGGATGAAGGAGAGCCCGGTGTTGTCGGAGTTGCGGGAGGCCTTTCGAAACCACTACAAACATCGCGACACGCGATGCCCCCTACCTGGCGCGCCGACTGTCGGTGCTTAGAAACTACCAACAAGTAAATTTGTACGCGTGTCAGGTTCCCAATGGTGAGATAAAGAGACAAGAGGATTATACTGGTTCGGGCAAGTAATCCCTACGTCCAGTGAGTAGCTACTCGTGTTCCTTATCTCCGCTTGGAGGGGGTTACAAGCTTGGTCGAGAGAGGGGGTATGAGCCCTAAGTCTCTGGATGCGTGGATGTATGAGTGTGTTCTAGCTCTATGCTTGCTGTTCTTCGGTTATTCGATTGTCTCATGTCGTCTCCCCTCACCTTCCTTTTATAGCAGTAAGGAGGGTGGAGGAGTTACAAGTATGCACCGAGGAGTATATTCCTGGGAGGCGGTGCCGTTGCCTTCTCCGAGAAGGATGCGGAGTACTAATACTATATTCCTATTGTCTTCGTACTTGGTCGGAGGCGGGATGTCATGTCGGCCTTCCACCGCTTCGCCGAAGAATACAGGGGGGGTTTCCGGTTAAGCCCGTAGGGGATGGAGGCATGGACGCCCACAACTCCGTCGGCCGGTACACTGTTTCTACCTTCCCCAATTCTTTTAGTGTACGACGAGATTCCTCCGCGCTTGGCCAATGGACTCCGTTATTCAGAGGGTCCCACTGTACCCGTTGTACTCTCGTTCGACGAGTTCATGTAGGGGCCGGGGGTGTGTGAGGCTGTCTCCACCTCGTGAGTGGCATGATTCCGTTCTGTACCGGCGCCTTGCTTCGTCTCGTCCCAATTGGGGAACTTGACATGTCTTCGTTTAGGCAGGAGCCAGGGCGTTATCATGAGCTCCGGATTATACGAGGTGTACGGTTTTACGTGGTTCTGTACCTCTGTTCTTATTTTACAGAGAGTGCGACGTAGGCAGCTAAGACCTGCGGCCTTATCCCTTCGTCTAGGGGCAAAGAGGTCTTTCCTCTGTTGTCGACACGTCTCATGGAACCGTTGGCCTTGTTGTGAAGGTCCAGATTGGTTTAAGACGGAGAACGCTGAGGTGGAGGGAGATACGGACACGTCTTCCCTCCGGACGTCGGACGAGGCGGAGCCGAGCCCGCCTGAGGCACGCCTGCCCGGGGCACGTCTGCCTCCGTGGGCCGGTTAGACGGCGATCCCGTGCTTTTCGCCCTGCGGGCTGATGGGCCGCGCCAGTTTACCCCTGACGGGCTTTTTGCCTCCTCTTAGATGGTTGTTGATTATTTTTGAAAATGTACCGTTAATTTAGGTATCCGACACCCTCCGTCCCAAAATAAATGTTGTTTTTGGTTTTCGTGCCATAAGTTTGATTCAATTTATAAAAAATATGTGTAACATTTATATCTCTAAATAATTTTGTTAAAAAACTATACTTAAAGATCTTTCCGATGATACTAATTATTTAGTATAAATAATAATATATAATTGCCAACAGTTTTTTCTCATGAAGCAAGAACGACACTTATTTTGGGATGAAGGGAGTAAATATCACCACCGGCGTGCGAAAAGAATTGTGCAACAGAATTTGTATAAGAAATTCACAGGTAATTTAAGTAAATAAAATGAGAGCACAGAACAACGAGATCCAAATTTAAAATCATACACCAATACAGATACAACGTAGTAGTAGGGGACAACACAGTTCTAGTGCTCTACCTTATACAACCATATCACCGCGGTTGT
The DNA here is from genome assembly GCA_022036555.1 of Microstegium vimineum. Lineage (NCBI taxonomy): Eukaryota > Viridiplantae > Streptophyta > Magnoliopsida > Poales > Poaceae > Microstegium > Microstegium vimineum. Next base: position 8,615,457 of record CM039128.1, on the reverse strand, counting down.
TTATTGTTAGTTTTGGGCCGGCCGACTTTGGATTTTTTTTCGTGTTTGGTTTGGGCCCGTCGACCACGTGGGTAGAAATGGATGCGACAACTGTAGACTCATGGTGGGTTTGGTGTCCACTTTGTGCCAGGCCAGTTGATGGGCCTACATAATGGGGGGGGGGGGACTGTAGGGTCACGGGGTTGTTGGTACTGCTTCGGTCCTGGGTGTGTGAAGGCATCTCAAAAAATCGGGAGGAATCCTCTCAAAATATTAAGGGTAGAGCTGCCGCTTGGACATCCTAAGGAGGAGGAGGGCGCCTACCTGGGCCGGATCCATGGCCGCAGCCACTGGATCCGACGGATCCATGGCCGCCGCCGTGGCCTCCGCCGGAGGAGCTGTGGGCGCTGGGGAGGAGCTGGGGGTGGTGGGCGGGGGAGGAGGAAGAGCTAGGTCGTGGGTGTGGGTGCGTCCGAGCTCGGCGCGGGGAGGAGCTCAGGGGAGGGGAAGAAGGCCAGAGGGGGAGGTGGCGGAGGAGCGACGACGACGATGCGAGAGAGAGAGAGTGAGCGTCGCACGGGGAAAAAAGTGATGGGTCGAGGGGAAGAGGGGTGGAGTAGGAGTGGGGGTGGGGATGGGCTGGGGTGGGCCGGGGTGTCCTATTCCTTAGGATGACCTAAACCGAGCATTACCGAAAAATTAAAGAAAGGATCATGGAGCTGAACCACAGGGAGGAGTTAATGTGGAAACAGCGTGCTAGGATCCAGTGGTTATCTGCTGGAGATAAGAACACCCGCTTCTTTCACTTACGTGCCAGCCGGAGGAGAAAAGGAAATATGATTGTTAAATTTAAAAGCAGCAAATGGGCAAGTCACGGAAGACAAAAAGGAGATGGGTGAGATGACGACGTCCTTCTACAAGGAGTTGTATACTTCTGAAGGTACGAAGAATATGGAGGCAGTCCTTGGAACTGTCCCAGTTAAGGTGACAGCGCAGATGAATGAGAAGCTAACTGCACCTTTCTCGGAGATGGAAATTAAAGAAGCTATTTTTCAGATGTTTCCGACTAAGGCGCTGGGCCCGGATGGCTTCCCAGCAGGTAAATATGGATAAATCATCATTCACTTTGCAAAGGACTGTAGTCAAAATATTAGGGAAGTGATCAAGAATGAGCTAAATGTCCACAATGAGGCATTCAGTGAGAAATACTTGGGTATGCCATCAGATGTGGGTATCTCGACGATTGGTACTTTTAAATAATTGAAGGATCTGAGTATGGACAAAAGTCCAAGGGTGGATGGAACAATGTCTTTCAGCCGGAGGTAAAGAAGTGTTAATCAAAGTAGTAGCTCAGGCGATTCCCACATATTCCATGTCATGTTTCACACTCCCCAGAGGTTTGTTTCAACACATCAATGGTATTTTGCGGAATTTCTGGTGGGGTAGTAAAGAGGGCAAACGGAAGACGTGTTGGGTGGCTTGGGATGATATGGTCAAGCCAAAGTTCTTCGGTGGTCTGTGTTTCAGAGATATTGAGCTTTTTAATCTAGCTTTGTTAGCGAATATCGCTATGTCGTTCGCCGGCATATCTTTCATTAGCGAGGGCGGGTTGTCGACGCGATCTACACCAGCCGCCGTCACCGACAGTGGCTACCACCTGCTTGTCGTCGACGGGTATTCGCGCACCAAAGAGGCCATCAAGAACGGCGACTGGGTAGAATCTCCCCCTTTCAGGGTCGGCAGCCATCGTTGGCGTATCCGGTACTACGCCAACGGCAAAATCTCCCAGGTGGCTAACAACATCTCTCTTTATCTCTTACTTGATGATGACAACATCGCAGAGACTGTGGCTGTGCAGTTCGATTTCAGTATTGTTGACAAGGCTGAGAAACAACTGCCATCAAACATCCAAGAAATCGAAGTGTCCAACTTCAGCAGGTTACGACGATTTTATCAAAAAGAGGACTTGGAGAAATCGGTATGTCTCAAGGACGACAGTCTCACCATAAAGTGTGACATCATTGTCACCAAGGATGTCAATGTCGGTAGAACTAGAGCCAACACTGCCCCTTTTGTGGTGGTGCCAGCATCTGACATCAACCAACATTTCAGCAGTCTACTTGAGTCTACAGAAGGGTCTGATGTGACCTTCGAGATCAGCAGAGAGATCTTTGCAGCACACCAGTGCATACTCGCCTGCAGGTCGACGGTCTTCAAGGGGCAGCTTGTTGGCTTCATGAATGATGGCACTACAACAGGTGTCATACGCATAAACGACATGGCACAAGTGTTCAAACGCCTCATTGGGTTCATTTACAGTGACTCAGTGCAGGAGATGGAGGAAGAAGATGATGACGTCATGTGGCAGCACTTGCTTGTGGCGGCAGAAATGTATGATCTCCTGAGGCTGAGGCTGATCTGCGAACAGAAGTTGTGTACATACATCAACAAGACTACAACAGCGACGATTCTTGCACTAGCTGAGAGGCACCATGCCCAAGGGCTCAAGGATGCTTGCTTCGACTTCCTTATCAGGGCTCGTGCCAATCTGCAGGAGGTAATGGTGCTTGGCGGCCTGGACCATCTAGCTAGCACCTGCCCTTTAGTCCTCAAAGAGCTCATTGCCAAGCTTGTGTCACCTAATAAGAAGGCTAGGATTGATGTCAACACATCATTCGTCGTGGTGCCGGCATCTGATATGCAAAACCATTTCACTCGCCTCCTCCAGTCTGGTGAGGGCACTGATGTCGTATTCGAGGTCAGCGAAGAGAAACTACACGCACACCGCTGCGTGCTTGCGGCTAGATCTGCAGTCTTCAGGACCGAGCTTTTTGGCCCCATGAAGGAGGGCACAACCAACGGTGTCATATGCATACACGACATGGAAGCAAAAGTGTTCAAGCTATTGCTTACTTTTATTTACAGTGACTCAATTCCAGACATTAACCAAGATGAGTATGATAATGAGGAAGACATGGAGGAGGATGACAGGGACGACGTAGAAGTGATGTGGCCGCACTTGCTTGTGGCAGCAGATAGATATGATCTTCAGAGGTTGAGGCTGATGTGTGAAAAGAAGTTGTGTGGATACATCAACGCGACCAGGGTGGCGAGCATCCTTCATCTAGCTGAGCAGCATCATTGCCGAGGGTTGAAGGAAGCATGCTTGGATTTTCTGAACTTCCCTCCTCATCTTGAACTAGTCATGGCAGCCGGTGACCTCAACCACCCCTCGCCAAAAAAAATGTTAAATCACCATCATTTCCATTGCTAAATCCATCTTAAAAAAACTCTCCCATTGAGATATCTACCCTACTAAGAGCTTGTTTGAATATACTTCTATCAATCTTAGGATGAAATTTAAACTAGAGTTAAATGCACTAGGGGTCCTTGAACTTGAAGCAAGTCACATAGGCCCTGAACTTTGAAAATGCATTTCTGACCCCTTAAGCTTGTTAAGTGGTACACATAGGCACCTGAACTTTGAAAATGCATTTTTGGACCCCTAAACTTGTTGAGTGGTGCAGCATGAGCTCATACTTGTTGTCGGTGTCTAAAATGGCGGGGCCTAGACGGCCAACGAGTAAATTTCTAAGCGTGTCAGAGTTCGGATGGTTACGCTTGGAGGACACAGAGATTATACTGGTTCACGCACAAACGCCCTACATCCAGTTTGCTGCGAAGTCGTCTTACCAAGCGTGGAGAGCTCGTAGAGGGGAGCTACAAGCAATGGTGAGAGAGGGAAGACGATTCCCAGGTCTCGTGCGTATGAGGTTCTTGGTTCTGGTGAGAGCTCGCGTGAATGCGAGTATGAGTGTGTGAATGAGACAAAAAAGTTTAGAGAGAGTGAGATTGGAGGTCCATTCTCCCCCTTTATACGTAGGGAGAGATGGAGGAGTACAGTAGAGAGAGGGAGAGAGAATGTGGGCACAGCTCGGGTTGTTGCCTTGGGAGCTCTTCGTCTTCTACCCGCCTTCCTTCTTGAGGAAGATTGCGCTGGTAGACACATGTCCGGGTCCTGTTCGTCCTTGAATGAGCCGTAGACATGCGCCTTTTGACCGGGAACACCACTGTTCCCTTACTTGGGCATGGGCGGAGGTTGGTCGCACAGGGACAGGCACCCCCGCGTTCTGTCGTACAGGGCTGATGACGCCCTAATCCCTGTTCAAGTATCCGTCGGAGGTATAACGCGGGTGTGGTGCGCATAAGTCGTCGGTTAGGCAGCACAGAACCTTGTATCGGAGGGAAGTTACAGGGGCAGGCATGGCGGTTCATGCTCTGTTGCCCCATCCCTGAGGACGAGGGGTATTGTAGACCTTTGGACTATATGGGCTAGGGCGCCACAGATCGCTCGTGGTGGCAATACCACCGAGGGTAGGCGGCGTCACGGATGACGTCGTCCTGGCTCAGATGGGGCGGAAGAGCCTCCGAGGGCAGATGGCGTCGCGGGTGACGTTATCCTGGCTCGGGCGAGGCGAAGGAGCCCCCGAGGGTGGATGACGTCACAGTTGACGTATCCTGGCTCGGGCGAGGCGAAGGAGCCCCCGAGGGTGGATGGCGTCACGGATGATGTATCCTGGCTCGAGCGAGGCGGAAGGTTCCCCGAGGGAGTGTTGTTGTCTTGGCTGGTTGGAGGCGAGGAGCCCCCGAGGGTAGTGACGTCACCCTGGCTCGGACGGGGCGAGGAGCCCCTGAGGGTGATTTTTGTTTTTGCGGAGTGTAGCATTTTGGGTACCTTATTTTTAGGTATCCGACAGTAGCCCCCGAGCCTGCAATGTAGTGAAGGACTACACCGGAGGCTTCCAAGAGTGCTTATGGTGTTTTGGCTAAGTTTTCGGATTCCGGTGGGTGCGCGCGAGCGCACCCGCCAGGTGTAGCCCCCAAGGCCTTAGGAGGATGATTTTTCCTCCTAAGGGCTTATACGGTAGATTTGTATAGTGGTTGGTCCTTCGTTCCCCCTACGACGCAAGGGGAAGAAAGTGGACTGTTCCGTACGCCGGAGCCAGAGCTCTGCTTGCACGCCAGCCCTACCACGAGGTGCACTGTTGGACCTGGGCTGACGTGTCTTGAAATGACGAATCGGCACTGCGTTGTGCCGTCTTTCGGCTGGTACAGATGATTGACCGGTTGAAGCTGTGTTGTCGGTATGGGGGTCTGACTGCCCCCCTGTAGCCCAAAAGTGGACGCGTCGTGTTTCTCCCGTTTGAGGGGTGGTGCCAGAGCACCGCTCGCTCAGTGGTCAAAACTCCGAATGGCGCGCCCTGAGTCTACCGTATGCTTGGCCATTTATAGCCCCGCCACACCCTCTTGAAGTGGGTTCTGACGGACAGTGCAGTCAGGTCGGGAGGCGAGTGTTGTAGCTTCACGGGCCTGCTGCCGCGTGGGTGCCCTGGCGGGCTATAAATAGGGGCGGTCGCCTACAAGGAGATACACAACCTCACAGAATGGCTTGCCCCATGTTCTTCCTCCGAGGCCTCATCGGAGATGCCTTTGAGCCGCCCTGGAGGGCGGTCCTTTGAAAGCAACCCCGGATTCAGAGGAAGTTCTGCGCAGGGAGCGCCACTGTCTCGTGTTGTCGGACGGGAGATATCAGGGGGAGTCCTGCGGTACGTGCAGTTCTTCCCTGTCATCTCGTCGCTCGAGACGGCGGCTCTTCCTCATTGTCTCCCTTCGCAGGGGGGCAAGGATGCGTCTAGCGGAAAGACTGTGCGGTCCGCCCGCACGGTTTCCTAAGCCAGACATTCCTTGGGTCTGCTGGTGGCGACGCCACCGTTGGGAGTCGGTGGACCTGTGGGCTGGCGAGCCTGGTCGCGTTCGGGTGAGGACGTATCAGTGCCGCCCTCCGAGGCCCTAGGAATCAGGCAGTGATCACCCGCGCACGCGCACGGGGTTGCGCTGATCATGTAGCACCTGTGTAAGCACTGGTGTTGCATGCCTAGGTGAGCTTCGTGGTGGCGGCCCTGAACGCCCCTCGGTGCTGGTGAACGCCGTCCTAGAGCAGGCGGGGTGTGTCACCGGACCGACAGGTACTCCTCGGCGTGGCATTCGAAGCGCGACCCAGACAAATGCTTGACCAACTCGGCATGCCTTTGTCTGGATGGTGTAGCCGGCCGCGCAGGTCTTTGGTGGTTGTGCTGTCGCTGTTCCGTCCCAGGAGACGAAACAATGGCAGTTGGCTTGTCGGGCGTTCGCCTGATAGGCAGCCCTCGGAGCGATGTTACTGGTGCGCACAAGGCATTAGATGGTTGCCCTATTTTCCTTTCCTTTGGCCCTTGGTCGGGATACCCCTTCAGTCGACCTTGTAACTGTTCTGGTGTCTGATGATTTGGTTTGGCCTTCATGGCACCTGAAAAGCATGTAACCTTCACAAGGATTAGCGTGTAAAAATGTAACGTTTGTTTGGCATTTTACCTGTGCGAACCTCTGACGTGTGAGGTTTATGCGTCCACCTTTTCTCACCTGTTTGCGAGAAATGTGGTGATGTGCGACGCCAGCCACCGAGTCTCTACCCGAAGCAGAGAAATCGTCTCGGGACCGTATCGTCTTTTATGCGTTCCCCGCGCATCTCTCCCGCGAGAAGGGGGAATGTGAGCCGGACCATGCTATCCTCGAGGCGGACGAACCATGGATGCTCGTCGAGTTAGTAACGGTCAAATCTGAGTGGGGTGCTGTTTCCCGTTCGCTAGGGTTCCGACTAGCGGCCCATGTCGTGTCTCACCCCAAATCAGTTTCATCTAGTACCCGGGTCCGTTCGATGGGCCCCGAGGGCTCGTTGCCTTCCTTCGGTAGGAATACCATGAACTAATCATCCGTAAAAGACGGACTCAAATACAAAATCTGGGAATGACCTTAGCATCCGGTTGCCAGGCTGATGATCGCTAGTGTGTCCATTCCCTATTCACCCCTCGCTCTAGTGTCCTGAGTCGGCCGTTTCGAACCTCGCTGGGTTGGCCTCCATATCTCTGGACCATAATGGGCCGTCGGGGCGTCTATAGCCCCTATCCCGTTGTCTTACCTGGGCCTAGAGGCCGTCCCCGTCGATGTCGGTGCGTAAGCGTCCGTCCGATCTTGAATGCGTCGGGTAAACCGGGTCGGGGGGGGGGGGGGGGGTGGACTCAGCCCTGCTTGCACTCAGGGGGTAAATGTGGCTCTGGGCCTGGTGTCCCTGCAAATGTCAGAAAAAACATTTTTGCCGGCGGGGACAGGATCCGAGCAGGGGTGTTGCCGGAGCGACGGCACCTGGGGAAGAGGTCGGGACGAGGCAAGATTTTTTGGAAAAAATCAAAGAAAAGCGGCCCCTTATCCAGCCCCCGAGTAAGACGTGAACCCGCAAGATGGGGGCACGTCTTACTCAGCGTTTGGGCTGCACGTCGCTTGCGTTGCGTATATCAGATCTTTTCTAAAGGAAAGATACGTATGTATGAATGTGATTCGGGGGGGAAGTATTTAGGGATAGAAGCGATGTAGCTTTTTGATGTTCCAGGCATTGGAGAAATCCTGGCTGTCAGTCCCCATGGTGGCGATCTTGTAGCTTTTAGGACGAAGGACCACCACCACGACGTATGGCCCTTCCCACGGCGGCCTGAGCTTGTGCTTGCCTTTGTTGCTCTGCTTGAGCCGGAGTACCATGTCGCCTACGTTGAACTCGCGCCTTCGGACGCGACGGTCGTGGTACCTCCTGAGAGCATGTTGGTACTTTGCCGAGTGTAGGAGGGCAATGTCCCTTCCTTCGTCCAGCTGATCCATGGCGTCCTCCATGTTCGCCTGGTTGCCCTCTTCGTCATACGCCTTCACCCGCGGAGAACCATACTCCAAGTCGGTTGGGAGCACGGCCTCCGCCCCGTAGAGCATGAAGAAGGGGGAACAACCGATGACTCTACTCTGAGTCGTCCTGAGGCTCCAGAAGACGGCTGGGAGTTCCGCAACCTAGCGGCGTCCGAACTTTTTAAGCCGGTCGAAGATTCTCGGCTTTAGCCCATGCAGGATCATCCCGTTAGCACGCTCCTCCTGTCCGTTCCTTTGGGGGTGCACGACAGCTACCCAATCCACACGGATTTGACTCCTGTCGCAGAAATCTAGGAACTTCTTTCCGGTGAACTGGGTGCTGTTGTCGGTGATGATCGTGCTTGGTACTCCGAATCGATGTATTATGTCCGTGAAGAATAGGACTGCCTGCTCCGACTTGATCCGGGCAAGGGGGTGTGCCTCGATCCACTTTGAGAACTTGTCGATGGCGACGAGCAAGTGCTCGAAGCCCTTGGGCGCTCTAGACAGGGGCCCCACTAGGTCCAAACCCCAGACTGCGAAAGGCCACGTGAGGGGGATGGTCTGTCGTGCTTGTGCGGGCAAGTGAGTCTTCTTGGCGTAGAACTGGCACCCTTCGCAGGCGCGTACTATCTCCGTGGCGTTTGCCATGGCCGTCGGCCAGTAGAAACCTTGTTGAAAAGCTTTTCCGACAATCGTGCGGGGGGGGCGTGGTGCCCGCAGTCCCCTGCGTGTATGTCCTCCAGCAGGCTCACACCCTGCTCAGTGGGGATACAACGTTGCTGGATCCCTGTAGGGCTGCGCCTGTAGAGCTCTTGGTTGATAATGACGAAAGACTTGGCACGTCGCGCGATGCGGCGTGCCTTGTTCCTGTCTTCTCGGAGGTGCTCCCGAATTAGCCAATCCAGGATGGGGATCCTCCAGTCGGGAAGGGGATCGTCGTCGCCGGTCCGTGCGTCGTCTGCGGCGTTTTGTACTCCTTCAACGTCCATGACCTCAGCCATGGATGTCTCCGGGGCCCTGGCCTCAGGATCCATGTGCCAGGTTACGAATGACTTGTGGAGGTCGCTGGCGAAGACTCTAGGCGGGACCGTACCCCGACGGGAAGCCAGCTTCACGATCTCGTCCGCCGCCTCATTGTATTTTCTGGTGACGTGGTTGAGTTCTAGGCCGTCAAACTTTTCTTCCAAATGGCGGATCGCCTGACAGTATGTCCTCATCTTAGGATTGTGGCAGTTTGACTCCTTCATAACTTGTTCGACTATGAGTTGAGAATCGCCTCGCGCGTCGAGTCTTTTGATGCCTAGCTCAGTTGCTATGTGTGGCCCGTTTACCAGGGTCTCGTATTCCGCGACGTTGTTAGACGTCCGGAAGAAAATGCGGATCATGTACTTGAGCTGGACCCCGAGCGGGGAGACGAAAACTAGGCCGGCACTGGCGCCGGTCTTCATCAGCGATCCGTTGAAGTACATGACCCAGAACTCCTGATTCTCTACCGTCGGCGGTATCTGGATTTCTGTCCACTCGGCGACGAAGTCCACGAGGACCTAGGATTTGATGGCCGTCCGTGGTGCATAGGAGATGAACTCCCCATGAGCTCGAGCCCCCAGTTCGCCACCCGCCCCATAGCCTCGCGGCTCTGTATTACCTCCCGAGAGGGTAGGATGATACAACATTGACGTGATGGTCGTCGAAGTAGTGGGCCAGCTTTCTTCGTGTGATGAGGACTGCGTAAAGGAGCTTTTGGATCTGAGGGTACCTGACAATGTTTTAAATAGCGAGCTAAGGCCAAGGTGTTTAGTGTTTTATAAACCGTAATTAGCGGACTTTAGTGGCAAAATTGTGCATGAACGCAAATAGCGGCACAATTTTTTTCAGGCTATTTCGAGCTATAGTGGAAAATAGTGGGCTATTTTTTTCCTTGGTACCTGGTCTTGGTCTTGGATAGTACCTCGCTGATGAAGTACACCGACCGCTAGACTTTTAGTGCGTGGCCCTCCTTCTGCCTTTCGACGACGATGACGGAGCTCACCACCTGGGTGGTGGTGGCAATGTATAGGACTCGATGCCACGCTTGGAGACAATGAAACTGAGGAGCATGCCGCACGGCACCCCGAACACGCACTTCTCAGGGTTGAGCTTGACGCGCTTGAGTTTCAGGGCCTTGAACGCCGTCTCGAGATCGGTGATCATGGTTTCCGCTTGTTTGGATTTTACTACAATATCGTCCACATATGCCTCGACGGTCCTCCCGATGAGTTCCCCAAAAACCGAGCGCATGCACCGTTGGTATGTGGCTCCCGTGTTTCTGAGGTCGAACGACATAGTGACGTAGCAAAAAGAGCCAAACGGCGTGATGAAGGATGTCGCGAGCTGGTCGGACTCCTTCATCTGGATTTGGTGGTAACTGGAGTACGCATCGAAGAAAGAAAGCGTTTCGCACCCCGAGGTGGAATCGACGATCTGATCGATGCACGGCAGGGGGTATGGATCTTTGCCGCATGCCTTGTTCAGGCTGGTGTAATCTACACACATTCTCCATTTCCCGCTCTTCTTCTTAACTAGTACTGGGTTTGATAACCATTCGGGGTGGAATACCTCTTTGATGAATCCGGCAGCTAGAAGCTTGTGGAGCTCCTCGCCGATGGCTCGCCGCTTCTCCTCGTCGAAGTGGCGTAGGCGCTGCTTCACCGGCCAGGCGTCGGGCTGGATCATCAAAGCGTGCTCATCTATGTCCCTCGGTATGCCCAGGACTTCCGAAGGGCTCCACGCAAACATGTCTCCTTTTGCGCGGGAGAAAATCGACGAGTGTCGATTCCTGCTCCGGTTCCAGGGAGGCGCTGATGCGCAACACTCGCCCGTCCATCCTGGACGGGTCCAGGGGGATTTCCTTTACCCCATCGAGGGGGGTCAAGTTTCCCGTGCCCTTAGAGTCGACGCTCTCATCGCTCGCGGCTTCGGCTGCCGCCGCCAGCTCCAAGCATCATACCTTGGCCATAGCGTTCTCGCAACTGTACACGTCGCATTGGTATGCTTCCGCGAGCTCGGAGGTGACCGTAATGACCCTGTGTGGTCCCAACATCTTGAGCTTGTGGTAGGTGTAGTTGGGGATGTCCATGAACTTCGCATAGCATGGCCTTACCAACACCGCGTGGTACGGTCCACGATAGTGCGCGACCTCGAAAGTGAGAAGCTCGCTTCGGAAGTTATTCGACACCCCGAATGTCACGAGCAAGTCGATTTCCCCCATGGGCAGGACTGGTTTCCCGGGGACGATCCCCAGGAAGGGAACCCCCTACGGTCGGAGTTTCTTCCTGGGCATCTTCAGGGCCTCGAAGGTGTTATAAAACATGATGTTGAGGTCGCTGCCCCCGTCCATTAGTACCTTGGTGAAACGCACGTCCCATATTATCGGGTCCACAACGAGCGGGTATCGGCCCGGCTGGGTAACGCGAATCGGGTGGTCGTCTCTGTTGGAGATATATACCTCGGCATATCCGCAGGGACCTTTTTGGTCCTGTCGACCAGGAGACGGCCCAGCCCACGAGTCTTGCGGCACGCGACCAACCCGTCGTGCTCGCCAAGGACTCTGAAGAAGCCTTGCTCGCCAAGAAGAATCCTAGAAGATAGGTTCAGATCTCTTACCTAAAGGGACCAATCGTAATCTGTTAGGATATGAAAACTGTAACCCTGCTCCCCAGCTATATAAGGCGAGCAGGGAGCCCCTCCAAAACGATCCTTCTACAATCCCTTAGATCGCATCTACGAGTCTTGTAACCTAATACACATATCAATCCAGCCACCAAAACACAGGACGTAGGATATTACGGTGATTTGCTGGCCCGAACCTGTCTAAATCGCCGTGTCTACGCTCTCTATGTTACGCTTGATCGTCGTCGCCACACCTCCGCCTACAATCTACTACCGTGGGGTACCCCCTAGGTAGACTGCGATGCGTATTTCATCGACAGTTGGCGCGCCAGGTAGGGGGTGTGTGCATCGACTTCATGGCTCGTCAAGCCGTTACGTTCTCGGATTTGATGGTCCTGCCGATGGTCGGCACCGTACTTCAGATCGGATCTATCTCCTGGACTGTCGGATCTACCCCTCGGGGGCCAGACGCGCCGCTGCTCGCGCGTGTCCCACTACGCCGATATGCCGCCCACGGAAGAAGATTAGCGTCGACAACCTAGTTGATGCCATCGACCGCTCCAACGCTAGCATCGCCGAATGCATCGACCTCGTTCAGGCGGTATGATGTCAGCTCCCCGGCCATCATGGTCGCCGACCACGCAATCACCGAACCATGAAGGCGACGAATTTGGCGACCAGGGGTTTCCACATCCCTCCAACGATGCCTTACGGGCTCAGCAATCAGGCGGCGCTTTTTCAGCGCCGGATATCCCGATCGGCCTTCGACCAGATCTCAGCACCCCCCATCGTGAACACCGTCATCATCTCCGCAATCGACAGCGACTCCGAGCAGGTAGTGTCTCTCGGCCGCACTACCTCCCCAGGCTCGACCACCACCGCGGGGACCGAAGTCGCTAGCTCATCCAGATCTACCGATAGCTTCCCAGAATTCCTTCTGGGCTTCGGAGGGAGGATCTTTCAAGTCTCCATCGATAGCGTTGCCCCCAACAACGAAGGAGATGCCGAACGCACCGCAAGGGAGCAGCGCAACGCCGACCGCGCACAGAGACGTGACGACTAGCACCGCGAGAAAGAAAGGTGCAACCAGGAGTGACTCGAGCAGGAACGCATCGCGTGAGAACAACGCGAGCGGGATCAGAGGCATCATGGTCACCAGCCATGGCGCAATCTCCAGTACGAGTTCGAGATGATGGGCGACGTCCCGGTATATTCAACCCCTAGCGCCAATCTAGCGACAGTTGTCTGCGAGCTGACCAAACTCCAAGGTACACCCGTGGTCGAGAAGATAGACGCCCACATCAAGGCGGCCTCACTCCAGGTAAAAAGAAAGCAGCGAGTGCTCGAGTCCTCCGCCCAGTCCCACAACAGGAATTATTCACGAAGCCCTCTAGGAGACCACCAACGAGGATCTCCGAGACGCAACGAGGAAGACCATGATGAGGCCCACTACGGCCGAACACTGGAGCCCATGTGCCGGAGCCCTCAGAGGGACCGAAGACGAAGACCCCTGCGGTACGATGACAGAGAAGACGACAGGATCCGACGTGACCAGTCACCAACTCCACCACGCCGGAGCCCTCCGAGACAACACCGACGAAGATCGCCAAGGTACAACGATGACGAGTACCACAACCCTAGACGCAATCGAGCGCCAGCACCCGAGCCACGGGGGCGCTACGCCTCTTTTCAGTCCGCCTACACGCCATCCGCTGGCCCTAGAGCTTCAGAGTTACATCAGTAGAGAAATACGACGGCAAGGCAGATCTGGAATAGTGGGCCTCCACATACGAGATCGCCGTATACGCTGCTGGAGGAGACCGAGATGTAATGGCAAATTTCATGCCTGTAATGTTGTCGACGTCCACCATCAGTTGGCTCTAGAAGATCCCCGATGGCACCATCGACAACTGGGAAGACCTCAAGGAAATCTTAATCGAAACATACAAAGCCACGTGTATCCAGCCAGGAACACATTACGACCTGGAGACCGTCCACCAGAGAAGTAACGAGAGCCTCCGAGAATACATCAGGCGTTTCTCCGACAAGCGTTTGAGCATAACAGAGATCTCCGACCCGGAAGCCATCACCATCTTCTCCAACGGCCTGCGAGTGGATGACCTCCAAAACAAGTTGGCCCGGAAGAACGTAAAGACCATAGAGCAGATGATGATGATTGCGAACCCCTACGCCAACCAAGACGATGCCATTCGCAAGTAGAGAGAACAAGCGACACTATTCCCGTTCCCCGGAACGTGCAGGGGATAACAATCGCCGACCAGACTACCGGAACAGGAAAGGATCCAACGACCACTGCGACCACCGATCAGATAACTCCGAACGTCGACCGCAGAAGTACGACCACATGCAAAACAACTGGTACGTCGCAAGCATGGACGCCCGCCAAAAGAAGAATTACTACGAAAGCTACGAGAAGATCCTCGACGGACAATGTCCCATACATAAGAACTCCAAACACGCCTTGCGAAATTGTGAGCTCATAGAGACGACAATGAAGGACAAGGTAGATAAAAGACAGAAGAAGAATGATGAAGATGGAGGCAAGGACCAGGGACCGCCAGCGCCTGAATTCCGAGCAGCCTCAACAACATACTCCATATTCGGGGGTAGTGTGCTCGTCGAGGGAGAAAGACAACGCCGCCAAACTCGCGAAGACGTCTACTCGCTCACTGCCACAGGAGAGAATGCAGCCGAAGCTTATCCCCTCGACTGGTCGGATCAACCAATTAGCTTCTCCGGAGAAGACGAGTGGGCAGATTGTAGATACTCGGGCCGCTTCCCACTTATCGTGCATCCAACCATCGCAACATGTTGCTTCAGGAAGGTCCTAGTCGACGGCGGTAGCGCCATCAACATCATCTTCGCCGACGCATTCCGCTAGCTTGACTACTCGAAGAAAGACCTTCAACCGGCAAATTTCTCCTTCTGGGGAATCATCCCCGATAAGGCGTCAACACCGATAGGGCAGATCACCCTACCTGTGCAGTTCGGTGACAAGAACCACTTCAGAGTCGAGAACATCAACTTCGTCATCGCCGAGTTTGAGACAGCCTACCACGCGATACTGGGCCGCCCGACACTCGCCAAGATAATGACAGTCCCACATTACACATACATGGTGTTGAAAATCCCGACACCGCAAGGCATCCTCAGCCTCCGCACCAATCTGAAGATAACCTTCATTAAAAGATCTTGTTCTTGGTCAATCTAAGATTAATGATGGAATAAATAGAAAAATGATTGCCACGGATAAAGTTCTTGAAAACTTTGGTGAGAAAATGGATAGCTTTACAACTGTCATGAAAAACCAATTAAGCTTTAATAAAATGCTAGAAACCCAACTAGGTCAATTAGCAGTAGCTATGCCATCCATGGAACAAGGTAAGATTCCTGGGAAACCCGAAGATTCAATTGAGCATGTGAATATGGTCAACACGAGGTTCGGTAAGCCTCCACTTCGCTCCTATTGGGGCTATCTTCTCGATCCTCCCTTCATCACGAAGAAGGAAGATCCAGGCCTCCCGACGATCAAGTGCTCAATCGGGCAACAAACATTCCACACCGCCTTCTGCGATCTTGGATCGGGCGTCAACATCATGTCCAAGGTAACATATGATAATCTGTTAGGAGGACCTTTGGTCCCCACATGTGTTCTCTTGCAGAAGGCAGATCAAACGATAAGGTTTCCCGAGAGACTCGCAAGGGATATCTTGGTGAACATCCAAAACGAGTACATCCCCACCGACTTCATCATCCTAGACATGGGAGCCAACATGGAAGTACCCATCATTTTGGGAAGGCCCTTCCTCAACACCACCAACGCAGTCATCTACGTTGGATCGGACCAGATCCACTTCCAGTTCCCAAGTCACAAGGTAAAGTGTGCTTTCAATGGCTACAAACTTAACAAGCAGGTAAAAGCACAAGCACCGAAAAGAAGAGTTCAATCTCCGTGCCAAAAGAAGCAATATCCGGAGGCCAAGATCAAAGAACTCAAGAATGACGAACCCGCAAATCCAAGGCAGGTTTGGAAAGCAAAGGAAGTGCACACACCACGGTCTCCTTCTCCGGAGCCATCAAGTGCACCTAAGGAATGAATAAGAAGGAGAGTCCTACTCCGAGGACTTAAAATTAAGAAGCCTTCACTGAAAGGTAAATCGGTAGTTATCTTTTATTTCCCTTCATAAATTTAGTTCAAACCTTTAATTGTTTTCATACTTAAAATTTAGAAAACTAAAGTTAGATTAAATAAAACTTGAGAATTAGATTAGCATTAAAATTTGACAAAAAGTAGGGCCAATAGGGTGGTCGGCTGACCACCCTATGCATTTACCTTGGCTCATTTAAATACTCTTCTCTTTATGAACCTTTATAAAAGAAAAAGAAAAAAATGGAAGCCTAGGGGGTCGGCCGACCACCCTAGGTACCCCATGTTCATCCATCTTTTCCTCTCCACCATCCTTTGTCCAAGCATCTCATGATTTGAGTAGAGGGACTCCCAAAAATCAGATTCTTACTTTGGGAGAAATCTCTTTTGTCTTGTCATGCTTCAAAGTACATCAATCACTTTTAACATGATACATCCTTGTCTCCCACTACTCCTTGTCCAAAGTAGGGAATCATGACACCCATCACTTCCACCATGTCATGCTTTGAAAAAGAAAACACATCAATCACTTTCAATCAAATCATGACATGCCTTTGTCCCCCACTATCCTTTGTTTAAAGAGGAGAATCTTGACCACTTTAGCTCAGCTTTCGATCACATCATATCACATCTTTCAACTTTCACAAAGCACTAGAAAAAGCATGAGTGAAATCTCTACTTTAAAGGGATGGCCGACTGTTGACACCGTTTTTTGGCATGTGTCAATATAATCTAAGGATTGTGCCGATCGGCAAGAGGCTGGTTGCTGTTCCTTATCGATATCGGGATATTATCGGTCAGACTGCCGGTAGAGGCAAGAATGTTGCTGATGAAGACAGACTTGTTGCCGATGGAGGCAGAAAGACTTGATAAAGGCAAAGGTCAGCTTGCCGATGAGAAGTTAGTGCCGATGAGAGCTAAAGGCTGTTGCCGATGAGTGGCAGATGCTGCCGATGGAAGCAGAATAACGTGAACATACGGTTGCCGATGGCACTAAAAGGAGGTTGTGGATCGGAAGGACGTCAATGGAAAGTTTCATCGGGAAAGAGGCATAAGGAAACTGGTGATCTTATACCAGTATTGTTATAGAAGTTTGAGTCCGACTCTTGCATGAGTCATTTTATTCCCTTAATAATAGTAGAATCTGTTTAGGAAAAGATTGTTTCTGTTTGGGTCCGACTCCTGCGCGAGTCAATTATTTCCCTAGAAATAGGAGTTTTATTTAGGAAAGGTACGAGTCGTGTCTATCTACAACTCCCTTTACCGGAGTATAAATAGGTACCCAGGGGTGCTGTAAACGATCATATCCAAGCATATCAAACAAATCAATTACTTTTTATCTTACTTACCTTTCCAACAATTTATCTTTACCGCATTAGGTATTAGTTTATCTACGAGTTCTTCAAGTTTCGACGGGCTGCATCTCATCGATCTCCGTCAACCCTTGCAAGTTCCGCGTGGGGGTAATCTGAGCCTTGACGTCCGGGCGCATCGCTGTCGTCTCGTTCAGCTCTGCTCTAGTTATCTTGATCAGGTTTGAACTTTGACATCTGGGCGCATCGCCGTTGTCTTGTTCAGATCTTGTTCTATTTATCGTCCTTGTCGATTAACTGGTCAAATCGTCTGGCACGCCCTCGGATATTGAATTCGGGTATAAGCCCGAGGTGTTCGCAGATCCTGACGTTTTTTGTGTCAACACCGACCACTTTGTGTCACCTCCTTCTCTCTCTTTTGCTTTGTGTAAGGCATACACTAAACATGTGATCATGGCACCCCAAGGGCATGCCCAAGGGGTGGTCGACCGACCACTCCATGTCACCCCTTGGTGCCACTACCTTCCCCTATAAAACCTCATGCAAGGAGAGCTCATTCCCTCACACCTCAACAAGAATTCAGTTCTAGTTCAAGCCTCTCCTTGCCTTGCTCTCTCCTCTCTACATTCAAGAGAAGTTATTAGCTCTCAAGAGAAGTAGTGTTGCTCTCACTAGTCCACAAGAAGATCTCTTGTCTTCATCAAGCTTCTCTTTGCTCAAAGTTCTCCCCACAAGGCAAACTAGAAATCCACTTCATACACAACTCATCCTAGTCTTGTCCGTGTGTCCTTCTTCCTCTCTAGAAGATGAAGAATCCGATAAGCTCCATGTTCAAGAAAGCAAAACACATCGTAAGGGACAACTCATCTTGTCGCTCCCACCAATCCGAGGGCACTTCCCAAGGAAGAAGAAGGGGAGGTTCTGCCCGATACACTTGGGAGAACCTTCAAATTGAAGAACATCCTCAAGAGGAAGAAGTGCCGGAGGAGGTACCTCATATGGAGGCACTCATGGTGCCCCCAATGAGGACCTATGATCAACAAAGTGGTCTCTGGTTCGACCAACTAGAGTATCAACGATATCTCTCTCTCCGGGACCGATCTTTCGAGCATACAAGGATATTGGATCCAAGTCTTCTCTCCAACGCAGGTATGACCACCGAGTTCGAAACTATCTTCTCTACTCTTGGTTGGTCTGGTTTTTGGAAAATAGAAGAGTTTGGAATTGAATTGCTCACCATAGAATTTCTATGCTCTCTCCAAATCTCTAATACTGGAACTACCTTTCGCATGTTTAATCAAAGCTATACTTTAACTTGGAGTCATCTAAGTGCTGCTCTTGGTTTTTATAATTCATGTTTGATAGATTTAGACCTTGCCATGCGTAGTTTCAACAAAAGGAAATTTTGGTTCTCTATATCTGCTCTAAAAGATTGCTCAAATCCTAAACCTGAGAAATTCACAACCCAAGTCTTCGTTTCATGCTTCTTTGGATGAAAATGACTTTGTTTCCTAGAAGTAATGCTAACTTGATAAGTGACATGGAATTAAAACTACTTTATGCCATGGTCAATAAAATGCAAATATCTCCTGTGAAATATTTAGTTGAATTTTGGCAAAGTTCAATTGAGAGTAATGAATCTATTCAATTCACATCTTTAATTACTCATCTTGCCGAATCCATGAGCTTGCTACTTGGCACAAACCCCTTTGTGTACTTCTCTGCTCCTTTAGCGATGATCTCAGAGCAATATCTTGCATATGTTCGAATGCTAAAAAGAGGTGTCAATAATGAACTCAAAATGATTTACAATGGTCATACAATTGAGGTGCCTCTTCCAAATAGGAAACTTCAGTTGTATAGGACCCGTAAGCTAACCCTTGATTTAGATCAAGGAATCGGACAAAGAGGTTTTGCAGGATCAGACAAGAGAGCTCACGAGGGACTACACTTTGTTCATCTTGAGCAAGGTGGTCCTTCTCAAGGAGCTATTGGCGAGGAGGAGGACGATGCATCTTCCGATCCCATGCACACTTCAAGTGGCTGCCTCCTCGACCATCATGGCCGCAACGAGCACGAGCATCCTTCTCGTCCACACGAGATAGGGAGCATCGTGAACTACGGCAAGAATTCGATCATCTTACCAACATCGTTGGTGAGTTGCGTTTTGAGCACGATGAGACGACACACATCGTCCAACAAACTACCGAGAACATTCAAGCAATGCACGAAGAACAACGTCGATATTGGGGCCTTTGGCGGCAACAACATCCACATCCGCCGCATTATTAAGCAAAAGACAAGGTTGGGGGAGATTCTCTCCCCCACTAAGGTAAGTTTTTAATTTCATCATTTATATTTATGCATTCTCTTGCTTATCTTAGCTTTGCATTTAAAATCAGAATATGAAAAAAATAAATAAAAAGACTTTCTCTATTTCACTCTCACATATTCCATGAAAATTAATATCTCCTATGGAAATGATGATTAGTTGCTCTGCTAAATGTTTCTCTAGAACTTTGTTTACAACTTGGTACTTCTTTAAGTATGGATTACTTGGCTTGAAAAGAAATCATCATGAACCTCAAACTTTTGTGGGTTGCAAATGCCGTAACTAAGTCTAAATAGTTTTGAGAAATGATATGACAAGATAAGAGCTGCTATAATATTGTTCTAAGCAAGAATGACTATTGGAGTTTTATTTATTAAAATGATAAAACACTTTGTTGTTCCTCAATGGTGAAAATTCCTTGCAAAGCCATACATGCTCGTTCATGATATAACTTTCTACATAAGCTACTTGCTTTGTGTTGAATTTGGTCAAGTTTTGTGACCCTTGTCGAGAGATTTATCATGCTCCCAAGATCAAGATCAAGACCACGTACACGCCATATATACGTGCTGCTTCTACACTGGAAGTACGCAGAAACATGCCTTACATTTCCACATAGTTCATACTCCATGCTCTAAGTAGAAAAACTCTCTCTAGTTTGTTGCTAGTAAAGGAGACATAGACTATGCAAAAAAAATCAAGGACATTCCAAAGTCCCAAATTTTATGAGCATTCCAAAGCTCTTTGAAAAAAATGATGAAAAATGAAATGATGAGCATCTTCAAAGCTCATAGAAAAATTAAAAAGATAGCTATGTCTCCAAATAATTTTAAGAAAGAGAGATTATCCACATATAGGAGTGTTGATCATTTGCCATGTTTCCACACACTTGCACATCTTGATCTAAGAGTATGACATATCTCTCCTTGGATCCGGAATTTGACTTTACAATATATGCAAGGTAAGTTTGCTACATCTTTGATCCCTACCTATAGCTCCACATAAGCTTTAGAGATAGGATGAAAGAAGGCAAACGTTGCTATATGCCTTGGTGAGGAATCATACACCTTATGAGCGACTCGAGAGTACCATTTTGAGGAACACTAAGTTTTCTTTTACAAAATCGTGCAAAATCTCCGATATGAAACTTGTGAAAGAATGAGAAAACTAGTGCTCAAGTCAAGTTGTTCTATCTCTCAACCTCTCAAGACAAAGGATAAAGCTATAAGCCTCATGAAGGACTAAGGTAATATGGGTGAGTATTTATTGCTAACTTTTCCATTCAAAAGAGAAGTATGATTGTTGTAGACTTAGTACTCTTGAAATATGAAGCATAGTAGCAACTCCTGATCCATCAAGCTAAGTTTGATTGTTTGCTTGGGACGAGCAAAGGTTAAGCTTGGGGGATCTTGTTGGCACAAATTATGACCATCTTTTACATAGCTAAAATGTTGACACCAATCCAAGGATCAAGGATAAACAAACACATCATGAGCATATTTTATCAAATAACTAATTCCACATGTCCATGAGTATTTGAATGCAGGAATAAGAAATGAAGCAAAGGAGAGCTAGTGGGGCCCACATAGGGGGTCGGCCGACCACCCTATGGGCCCACTAGCTCCCTCCTCTCGGCCATGATCCAAGAGAAGCACTCAAGGGTGATTTCCAACCACTGGATCACTCTGTGCTTTCTCTCAACGGCTCACAAGCAAAGCACATGGATCCATGGGCCCACACCAAAGAGATAGACATGATAACCAACTCAGAACCAGCAACCAACACCAATGACAAGTGGGACCAGCACCTAGGTGCCCGAGGTGGGCCAGACACCCCAAGGGGGGGTTCGGCCGAACCATCATTGGGCCCACCAGGCCCCCACTTGGTCCCTGACCAGTGGGGCCACCTCCAGGAAGACAGAGGAGGGCCCAATGGCCATAGGGGGGTTCGGCCGAACCACCCCTAGGTTGGTTGGGTCCCCCCAACCGCCATACCTCTCCCCCACATGTTGGATCACCACCATCCATGCCTTGGTCGGTTTCTAAGTCGGTTGGATCCAAGGGTGGAGGATGGAAGGCCCTGGATCGCTGACGTAGCGTAGCCCCTACTCCACGTCATACTATAAATAGAGGGTCACACCCCTCTCTAAACATGAAGAAGAAGCCTACAAGCTCTATTCCTTAGATTGTTCTAGGAGTTAGTCTAGAGTGGGAGTTAGAGTTGAGTCGAGTTGTGCTCGGGATTTCCGGAGTTGTCTTCTGGAGAGTCTGGTATAGCTCTTGTATCTTTTCTTCTTTGTAAGACTTTACCTTTATCAATATATATATATATCTTTCTCTTTACTTTACTTAGTATTTGCTTTGAGCATTTCTATACTAGATATAGTCTTGCTATATGCTTTTGCTCTTTAATAGCCTTCACACCCATAGTCTATGATCCTTGTGACCTTTCCCGTATGCGATCATTGCCTGTCATAGGGTGCTTTGATTATAGATTGTAGTAAAAGTAGTAAGTTGTGTGTAAGCATGGTCCTTATACATCATCTTATCCTTGGTTATCGCTTTCTGCACGGATTGTTTATGGTAGCTAGCAAGAGGTGACAACCTTGTCTAGTCGTTGTATTCCACCACGTGTTCTTAGGCAAGTTCTTAAAAGGTAAGGCCCCTATAAGAAGAGGGCGTGGTCCGGTAGGAGTTTTGTCCTCCTACTGATCTATCCCCTCGCCTAGCATACTTGTATTGAGGAGACAAACTATAGGGTTTAGACTAGTTAATTGGCTAAGTATATTGAAGTAGAGTGAAGTACATAGGAGTCCCTTTATTCTTCTCATTGTCCTCCCACCTAGCTAGTCTCTTAGGTCCGTTCTAAGTATCCTTAATCGTAGCTTCTTCATTCATCAACCCCTTCCTATCACATATATCATTTACCCCTCTATACTAGTTGGTACTAAGTTGAGGTGCTCTCTAGGATCTCTATCCAATTATCATTTCTAGCAAGGATTTCCTTTGGGATAATATAAATTACGATACCTTGGAATACTCCTTGGTGAAGTGCTACAACGGTATAATCTGTGCGCTTGCGGATTTATCCAATAGTCATAAGAAATACCAACAGTGCTCCCTCATCAATAAATAAAAGGTGCTTCATCTCCTATACGTCCCGTATAACGAAACTGACTTGTGAAAACGCCCACGGCGTAACAATGACACCCGCTGAAATGCTCACGGCGTACGACGACTCCTGCAAAATACCGTCGACGCGACGACAACAAACTCGACAAAGCCTACAACGATCGACGACCTCTCCAAAACACTCCCATAGTGTTCGACAACCTCGCCAAAAACGCGATAAGGCGTTTCTCCAAACAGCCTGGCTGTGACTAGAAAGCTTCCGAAGCTGGCCTGTCGGTTAACCATAGCGAATAGAAGTAGCTACCCTAAGCACTATGGTTACACCGATAGGCCTCCCAGCAGTACTTCCCTAGAAGCTAGACAATACTGCTTGGGTCGGTAGCCATGAGGTCGTGCGCCCAGAATCTATACACGACCACGATACGGTCCACGACTCTACAAGCAGTCTGGCTTTACGCCCAGCGTCTGCGGGAATGATCTCCACAGGCCCAAAGTCACGCCACGACCGAGCCTCTTGGAAAAAGGCCCTGTCCATGACATCTCCCTAAGCGTGCATGAGTTGTTCGCCCTCTGCGCCACGGGTTGTCACTACGCGCCTCCTTGGGAATCCTTATGTATCCTACGCGTGCAGTGGCGCTAGCCCTACGATATGGACCATTTGAGAACCAAGGCCGAACGTTTCATCGCTACGACTCACGACTTAGTAGACAGTAAAAGAAATACAAGTGAAACAAAAGCTCACCGCTTGGATATAGAATAGCTTTGCAGTTTTTCACTTACACGTCCTACCACCAACACCCGAATGACGAGTCATAGCTGTCCTGCAGCAAAATAACACACGACACACCAAAAGAGGAAGGGCAATGCTTCTATAAAGCACTTGGCGACTACAACCTCATCCTACTGATACGATATGCGACCACCTCACTAATATTCCTAGTCCAGAGATCGAACTCATGCCGAATCTGGCATTGCAAACTACAGTACATAATGGTCCCACACAAATTGCTACCTTCTGGACCAAAGCGACGACACCCCTCCCAGACGCAAAGATGAGGCTCAACGATGACCACCAAGTCCAGAACATCCTTCGGGGCATGAATCCACCGCCGCCTTCGGATAACATGAAGATCATCACGAGAACGCTCCCGAAGACTGCGAAGGCCTTTATCGCAAAACCAACCGCCGGGCAGAGCACCACCGCCAAGACGATCGATGAGGGCAGGCGTCTCCAAGTTCACCGCATCTGCATAATACAGCATCATGGCCCTAAACTACATCGTGACACCATCACCAGCCGCCACCGCTCTCCCAATGAGCGATTGCACAACAGGGTCTTGTCCCCACAACATCAGTAGCTCCAGGCCACGAAAGAACAAAGCTTCCCGGTGGTCGGCATCAAGAAAACGCTACTCGAAGCTAGTCTCCAAGAAAGGGAAGTAAGGCCGACAATAGTCATGGACACACTGAAGGGAAAAAAGTAGAATCATCGATGGATCATCACAAAAATCGCGGAAGAAGCGATAGATTAGGCAAATCTTCACATACTCGCGCACATTGTTGCCATTGTCGATCACACGAAGGAGGATCCGAAACGCCAGGTCCTCTGGCAAGGCCATCATAGCGGCAAGATCCATCATAAGATGCGCTCCACCAGCCTCCGTCACACCTGATACGAACTAGGCGTCGACAAAACCCTCTCAAGACCTTCGGACTAAAGCAATGTGAAGGAAATCGACACAATAGGGATCAGCACTCACCCAGATCTTCACAGGGATATATAGCCGAATCTCCGTCCTGATCGAATAACCCAAGCAATGAAGTCGCGCCTCCTCGAATCCTACACGCACTTGGGCGAAGACCAAAAGACGCGACCGTTCCCGTTCCGCCGCGGATTTGTCCTTTATACAAGCGGCGCAACACTTCGTCTCCCAGGGTTTTCGGGAAACCGCAACGGCCAAATACGGAACCACCACGACACTAGTTTCCCACGCCACGATTTGGGCTGTTAACCGCGCGGTTAATTCGGCCCAATACCTCCCTTTACTTTGCTTCGTCTTTTTTCCGCGATAATTTCCATGATTTTTCAGTCAATAATTTTTGTACCATTAACAACACAGTTTCGGAGACTGGACACACGATTTTGTTATGATTTCTTTTCAACAGGAACAGTAGCACAACTACAACACACCAGTTAGCAAGTCTCGGAGGACATCCGTTGCAAACGCCACTCGGGGATTTCGCCGACGAGAAACGATGACTCAACCACCCATTCGCAGACCCGACCAGGCTCGGGGACTCCATCAAGAAACATACCGAGCAAGGCTCGGGGACTGCAACCCGGGGACTGTGAATAAAGCAATATTATCCTGATGCAAGAACATTCTACCTTCTCGCCTCAGGCTCGGGGACTACGGGTATTCACAGTCGTTTCTACTAAACTCATTTCCCAACATCTTTTCTATAGATCTTGATATAAGAACCTTTAAGTTCCTTACATCAGGCTCGGGGACTGCAGGCATTCACAGTCGTTTTTTGCAAAACTTATGCTTTACTCATTACCTACACGTACTCATGCATCATGTATTTTTATAAAGCTTGGCACCACGTGCATACTTCACCTGCTACCAAGCTCGGGGACTAAGTGGGCACACTTCACCTTGCAGTGAATGTACTTATTTTTTCTCGAAAAAACTCTGTTGTTTCCTATTATCTTTTTGTAGAGCTTAAGTGGGTACACTTCACCAGGGAACAGGCCGTTCAAAAGTTTTTCTTCTTCAGCACGCTACATCCTCCTGACGAGTAGCCGCAGCATCCGACAAAGGCAATCTGTTCGCACATCAGCCCGCGATGTTCTCGACCAGCTCGACCTGGTCGAGAGGCTTCTCCGACTATCACCTCGACCAGCTAACCTAGTCGGGACCCTACAACGATGACCTCACGCAAGAGCGACCAGATGAACATCTCCAAGGACTACGCTGCTGACTCGCCAGAAGAATACAACATGCTCGGGGACTTGTTGGGGATATATACCTCGGCATATCCCCAGGGACCTTTTTGGGCCTACCGACCAGGAGATGGCCAAGCCCACGAGGCCTTGCGGCACGCGACCAGCCTGTCGTGCTCGCAAAGGACTCCGAAGAAGCCTTGCTCGCCAAGAAGAATCCTAGAAGATAGGCTCGGATCTCTTACATAAAGGGACCGATCGTAATCTGTTAGGATATGGAAACTGTAACCCTACTCCCCGGCTATATAAGGCGAGCAGGGACCCCCTCCAAAACGATCCCTCTACAATCCCTTAGATCGCATCTACGAGTCTTGTAACCTAATACACATATCAATCCAGTCACCAAAACACAGGACGTAGGGTATTACGGTGATTTGTCGGCCCGAACCTGTCTAAATCGTCATGTCTACGCTCTCTGTGTTACGCTTGATCGTCGTCGCCACACCTCCGCCTACAATCTATTACCGTGGGATACCCCCTAGGTAGACTGTGATGCGTATTTCGTCGACAGTCTCGACCGAACGTGATGTCGGACTCTGACCAGTCGAGGAAAACAGGAGCCGCACGGGCGGCTGCGAAGACCTCTCGCCGCTCTTGTTCCTGCCGATGTTTGCGGTCGTCGGTCCCCGGATCACCGAAAATCATGAGGCACTCGTTTGCGTGGGGGTAGGACTCGTTGCGACCCCCGTCCCCATTTTGAACAATTTCGAGGAACCAGGCCATCTTATCACACTGCTGGAGCGTGTGCCTGACCGGCATGCCATGGTACGGGCAGGGCCTGGCGAGCATGTCGTCGAGATTGCCCCTCTTCTCCCCACCCCGGGGGTGGGAAGCCGAGCGGTTCGCCGCTACGACTACGAAGACCACGCTGCGTCGTGGCCGACCCTTCTTTTTGTCAAGACGGGAGATTGAGCCGACTGCCCTTTCGCCCGATGCGTAGCTCGCGGCGATGTTGGGGAGGCGCCTGGACGCTGCCCGTCATTGCCTTTCCTCGAGCTGCCGCCCCACATCGCGTGGCTCATCAAGATAGGACCGTCGGGGATCTGCGGACGGCGGGTCGCCCCACGACGTGTGCGCTGGTGTCTTCGTCCTGCCAACGGGTGCGTGGACATCGATGCAGCTCTCGTCCACGCCTTGGATGGGGGTGTCGTCGACAGCCGCTATGGGTGGTGGTGCATTGCGCACGAAGCTTTCGTGGCCACGACCAGTGTTGTGGTTGCTTGAGCGGAACCCGAGTAAGCGGTCCCTAGGGTAGAGGAAACCGTAGAAGGCCTCCTTATCCCCCAGACCGTCAAAGTCTAGGGGCTCCTAGGGATCGACGCTCCCACGGCTGGAGTTGGCATAAGAGGTGTCCTTGAAGCTCGTGAGAAGGTCGGAGACGGACCGGAGGTGGTGGGACGCGAGCCCAATGCATGTTCCCTCTTCGGGGTCAGCATAGAAACCTGCGGCTACCATCTCCGAATAGGTCGCGGCGGCATTCCACGTGCCGTGCGGTAGCACCTTCGGGTCGGGCGCATTGATGAGCCCGGGGGAGAGCGGCTGTGCTCCCGCGAGCTATGCCGTCACGTTGGCAAATGCGAAGTAGAGGTTGTGCAGGGACTCCTGGGGCGGCTGGAGCCCCATTAGAGTGTCGAGATGGCGCTCGAACTGAGGATAGTCGGACCGTGGGACGGCTGTCCCACGGGTGACTTGCTCCCCGGAGGGAGGCAGGTGGAGGTGGGCCATAGACGCGAAGATGGCGTCCACGACTATCTCGGAGGGTGCCGTAGGGAGACGGAGAACCAGGTCGTCCCCTGCCCATGGCACTGGAAGTCCAGGCTACCAAAGCGAACAATGGAGCCCGAAGCGAGATCGACACGACGAGTAGCCATCCGAAACTCGAAAATGCGGGTGACACGCAAAGTCCCCCTACCTGGCGCGACAACTGTCGGTGTCTAAAATGGCGAGGTCTAGACGGCCAACGAGTAAATTTCTAAGCGTGTCAGAGTTCGGATGGTTACGCTCGGAAGACAAAGGGATTATATTGGTTCAGGCATGAACGCCCTACGTCCAGTTTGCTGCGGAGTCGTGTTACCAAGTGTCGAGAGCTCGTAGAGGGGAGCTACAAGCAATGGTGAGAGAGGGAAGGCGATTCCCAGGTCTCGTGCGTATGAGGTTCTTGGTTCTGGTGAGAGCTCCCGTGAATGCGAGTATGATTGTGTGTGAATGAGCCAAAAAAGTTCAGAGAGAGTGAGATTGGAGGTCCATTCTCCTCCTTTATACGTAGGGAGAGATGGAGGAGTACAATAGATAGAGGGAGAGAGAACGTGGGCCCGGCTCGGGCTGTTGCCTTGGGAGCTCTTCGTCTTCTACCCGCCTTCCTTCTTGAGGAAGATTGCGCCGGTAGACACATGCCCGGGTCTTGTTCGTCCTTGAATCAGTTGTAGCCATGCGCCTTTTGACCGGGAACACCACGGTTCCCTTACTTAGGCATGGACGGAGGTTGGTCGCACAAGGACAAGCACCCCCGCGTTCTGTTGTATAGGGCTGATGATGCCCTAATCCCTGTTCAATTGTTTGTTGGAGGTATGGCGCAGGTGTGGTGCGCGTAAGTCGTCGGTTAGGCAGCACAGGACCTTGTACCGGAGGGAAGTTATAGGGGCAGGCATGGTGGTTCATGCTTTGTAGCCCCATCCCTGAGGACGAGGGGTACTGTGGACCTTTTGACTATATGGGCTAGGGCGCCACGGATCGTTCGTGGCGGCAATACCTCCGAGGGTAGGCGGCGTCACGGATGACGTTGTCCTGGCTCGGACGGGGCGAAAGAGCCTCCGAGGGCAGATGGCGTCGCGGGTGACGTTATCCTGGCTCGGGCGAGGCGAAGGAGCCCCCAAGGGTGGATGGCGTCACGGTTGACGTATCCTGGCTCGGGCGAGGCGAAGGAGCCCCCGAGGGTGGATGGCGTCACGGATGACGTATCCTGGCTCGGGCGAGGCGGAAGGTTCCCCGAGGGAGCGTTGTTGTCTTGGCTGGTTGGAGGCGAGGAGCCCCCGAGGGTAGTGACTTCACCCTGGCTCGGACGGGGCGAGGAGCCCCCGAGCGTGATTTTTGTTTTTGCGGAGTGTAGCATTTTGGGTACCCTATTTTTAGATATCCGACACTTGTCACAGGTATTTTTTTGTCAATGTGGCGTTGTTAGATGGCACAAAGTTAAGCATCAAACCCCCCTAAAACTCAATCTGTGTTGCTATCATCATTGCAGGAGCTACCTCCCGCGCTGATGACGGTGATACGAATTAGGTTTCAGCAGGTTTGATGCATCTTTTTTGCCATCTAACAACGCCACATTGGTAAAAAAATACCCGCATGGCAAGTATGGGCTTATGGTAATATACCATTTAACAAGTTTAAGGGGCCAGAAATGCATTTTCAAAATTCAGGAGTCTATGTGTACCATTTAACAAGTTTAAGGGGGTAGAAATGCATTTTCAAAGTTCAGGGACCTATGTGACACACTTACAAGTTGAAGGGCCTCGGGTGCATTTAACTCTTTAAACTATTTTCCACTCCAACCTACTCCAACACACATAAATTAAAGTGGATAGAGTGCAGTCAGGGCTTGTTTGGATGTATTCGTATTCACCTCAATCCATATTTGTTCGAATGGATTGAGATGGTTACAAGTGCAGCCAAATAAGGCCTAATTTGCCATATTTTCATTGCTAAACCTACCCAAAAGACAACCCCTATCAATCTATTCATCTACTCTACTAATTTACTCTATTAATTCATCTACCCTACTAATTCACCATCATTTTCCATTGCTAAACTCACAAAAAAAACTCCTCCTTGAGATAGCCTCTATCAATCTACTCGATTAATCTATCTATCTACCCTACTAATTCATCATCATTTGTTATCAACATTTTCATTGCTAAACCCACCAAAAGACTTTATTAATTCATCTACCCTACTAATTCACCATCATTTTCATTGCTAAACTCACAAAAAAAACTCCCCCTTGAGATAGCCTCTATCAATCTACCTGTCGGTGTCTAAAATGGTGGGGTCTAGACGGCCAACGAGTAAATTTCTAAGCATGTCGGAGTTCAGATGGTTACGCTCGGAGAACACAGAGGTTTATACTGGTTCGGGCACAAACGCCCTACGTCCAGTGTGTTGCGAGGTTGTATTACCAAGCGTGGAGAGCTCGTAGAGGGGAGCTACAAGCTTTGGTGAGAGAGGGAAGCGCCTTCCCAGGTCTCGTGCGTATGAGGTTCTTGGTTCTGGTGGGTGCTCGCATGTGTGCGAGTTTGAGTGTGTGTGAATGAATGTCGGAATGTCGAGAGAGCGAGATTGGGGTCCATTCCCTCCCTTTATACGTAGGGAGAGATGGAGGAGTATAGTAGAGAGAGGGGGAGTGATCGTGGGCCTGACTTGGGCTGCTGCCAAGGGAGGGCTTTGTCTTCATCCTGTCTTCCTTCCTGAGGAAGATTGCGCCAGTAGACACATGTCCGAGTCCTGTTCGTCCTTGTTGTGTTGTAGCCATGTGTTTCGGGACCGGGAACTCCGTTGTTCCCTCACCAGGGCATGGGAGGAGGTCGGTCGCACAGGACCTGGCACCCCCGTGTTCCGTCATACAGGACTGATGACACCCTAATCCCTGTTGAAGTGTCCGTCGAAGACATGGCGTGGATGTAGCGCGCAGAACTCGTCGGTTAGGCAGCACAGGACCTTGTACCGCAGGGTGAATAGAGGTCGGCATGGCGACTCATGCCTTAAGCCCCATGCCTGAGGACGGAGGAGACTGTGGACCTTTTGACTATATGGGCTAGGGCGAGAGATGTCACAAATGACGTTTGCTGGGCTCGGACGGGGCGCAAGGGCCCTCGAAGGTAGATGACGTCACGGGCGCCGCCACCTTGGCTCGAGCGAGGCGGAGGAGCCCCCCGAGGGTTGATGACATCTCGGATGATGCCACCTTGGCTCGGGCGAGGCGGAGGAGCCCCCGAGGATTGATGACGTCTCGGATGATGCCAACTTGGCTCCGGCGAGGTGGAGGAGCCCCCGAGGGTTGATGATGTCTCAGATGACGCCACCTTGGCTCGGGCGAGGCGGAGGAGCCCCCGAGGGTTGATGACGTCTCGGATGACGCCCCCTTAGCTCGGGTGAGGCGGAGGAGCCCCCGAGGGTTGATGACGTCTCGGATGACGCCACCTTAGCTCGGGCGAGGCGGAGGAGCCCCCAAGGGTTGATGATGTCTTGGATGACGCTTCCTTGGCTCGGGCGAGGCGGAGGAGCCCCCGAGGGTCGATGACGTCTCAGATGATGCCACCTCGGCTCGGACGAGGCGGAAGAGCCCCTGATGCTGATTTTGTTTTTGTGGAGTCTGGTAAATTGGGTACCCTATTTCTAGGTATCCGACAGTAACCCCCGAGCCTTCGATGTAGTGGAGGACTACACCGGAGGTTTCCGAGAGCGCTTATGGTGGTTTTGGTTGAGTCTTTGGATTCTGGTGGGTGCGCACGAGCGCACCCGCCGGGTGTAGCCCCCGATGCCTTAGGGGGAAGATATTTCCTCCTAAGGGCTTCTTCGGAAACCTTTGCACAGTGCTTGACCCGCCGCTTCCCTCACGAGGTGGGGAGGGAGTGGTTTGCTCCGTACGTCAGAGCCAGAGCTCTGGTCACACGCTAGCCCTGGCGCAGGCTGCACTGTTGGCCTCGGGCCGGCGCGTCTTGAGGCGACGGGTCGGTCCTGCGTCGTGCTGTCTTTCAGCCTGTATGAGAGATTGACCGGTCGAAGATATGTTTGTCGGGTCTGGGGGTCTGACTGTGCCCCTTTTTTCCCCTCCCGTGGCCCAAAAGTGGATGTGTCTTGTCTTTCCCGTTCGAGGAATGGCGCCAGAGCGCCACTTGCTCCGTGGTTAAGACTCCGGACGGCGCGCCCTGAGTCACCCGTCTGCCTGGCCATTTATGGCCCCACTGCACCCTCTTGAAGTGGGTGCTTCGGTACAGTGCCGTGTGGTTGGGAGGCGGACACTGTAGCCCCATGGGCCTGCTGCTGCGTGAGTGCCCCGTCGGGCTATAAATAGAGGCGATCGCTTATGGGAAGATCCACATCCACACAGCATGGCCTGCCCCTGATTCTTCCTCCGAGGCCCTGTCGGAGAGTCCCTTGAACCGCCCTGGCGAGCGGCCCTTTGAGAGAAAAACCGGATTCAGAGGCAGTTCTGCGTTGGGGGTGCATATGTCCCCTTTGGCTCCGTGGCAGGATCGAGAGGAAGCTCTGCGAAATGCGCATAGCTCCCCCTTATCCTAACCACTGGTAGAGCGGAAGGTTGTGACCACCCCCTGCATGGATCGCTCCCTGGGATGAAGGGCGTAGGATCCATCCCTTTTGCGGTATGGCCCCTGCCCCTTGCCCTGGGGGAGTCGATGACGTGCTGCCCCTCTCCCGAGGGCAGCCAAGGATGTGCCTACTGGGAAAGTCGCAGCAGTTCGCCCGTGTGATCCCCAGTGATGATGCATGCTTGGCTGTTGGTTGATGGCACTACCGCCATTAGCGTGGCTGGCGGGCTCGGAGCCGCCCAAGCATGGCGGGCTCGGTGCTGCCTGACGGCGGAGTCCTTCATAATGGAGTAGCTGGGGCGACTTAGCTATAAAGTGCCCAACTAACTCCGGAGGGAGGGCGCGGCCCGGGCGTTCTAAAGATGAGGCGGTGACTGCTCTCCCGCAGCCGTAGCTCGCCTGACCGAAGTGACCCATGGGTCATGACGCCACCGTCCGACGTGATCTTGTATATCAGGCAGATGTTTCCCGAGCCTCGCGGCTGGGTTACCTGACCGTGATATCTGGTTGCGTCGGTCAGTGCCGTGATAGCTAATGTGGGTGCCCCACAGGCACCCTTAGTTTTTGGCCTGTTGGCCTAGGATTTCCCTTAAGTCCAATTTTTTTGTGTTTTTGGTGTCTGATGATTGGGCCTCCAACGCGTGAGGCTTGCCCCGTGGTGCGACGCCAGCCCCTGAGTCTTTACTCGGTGTAAAGAAAATCGTCTCAGTTCTGTGTCGTCTTTTTTATTCGTTCCCCACACATCTCTCCGCGGGAAGGTGGAATATGAGCCAAACCATGCTATCCTCGAAGCGGACGAACTATGGCTGCTCGTCGAGTTACTATCAGGCAAATTTGAGTGGGGTGCTCGGTTCCTGTTCGCTAGGGTTCTGGCTTGCGGCCAAAGTCGTGGCTCATCCCAAATCGGTTTCATTTAGTAGCCGGGTCCGTTCGATGGGTCCCGGGGGCCTGCTGCCTTCCTTCGGTAGGAATACCATGAACCAATCATCCATAGAGATGGACTCAAATACGAAATCTGGGAATGACCTTGGTATTCGATTGCCAGGCTAATGACCGCTAGCGTGTCCATTCCCTGTTCGCCCCTCGCTCTATTGTCCTGAGATGGCCGTTTCGAACCCTGGTGGGTCGGCCTTCGTATCTCTGGACCGTAGTGGGCCGTCGGGGCGTCTATAGCCCTTATCCCTTTGGCTTACCTGGGCCCATGGGTCGTTGCCTCTGGTTGCGCCACGTGCGCGCCCCTCTGACCTTTGCGAGTCGGTCGAGTCGGGGGTTCTCTCGAGATGCGCTCGCGCTCGGGAGGCACGTGCCTTGGCTAGGGACGCGTGTGTGAAATCTATGCACGCGGCGTGGTAGGCCCAGGGTAGATCCTATAATGATGATGGATACGGGATATGAATCGGAATGAGGAAAAAAGTGAGTGGGAACAGTTACCTGCCGCAGCGCGTGCAGTTCCCGATATTCCTGAGAACAGTGGAAGCGACGTGGCCGAGCGGACGCTTTAAATGCGGCTCGGATGGTGGGCCCGAGGCGTGGCGTGTAGAATTGATGAGACGACGGTCCGCCTTCCGGGTTCCTACATATATCCGGGTGTCGCGTCATCATCCCCCCGCGTTCGTACTGCTTGCCCTCGCTCGAGCCATCTCCACTTGCACCTAGGGTTTGCGCCGCCGTGCTCCTGCCCTAGCCACGGCTTTGCCGCGACGCGGATCCTTCCCTGAGCGCACCCCCCTATGGCTGGAGATCAACCTTCAAGGAGTTGGGAGTGGTGCTCACTCGTTCGGGAGAGGGCCCTTGAGCTGGTGCGAGAGGGGCTACTGCGCCCCGAGCACTCCACCGGCGGTGTCGTTGAGTGGATCGTCCCCACCGGTGCCGACGTCCCGGCACCGCCTGAGGGGTACGTGGTTTCCTTCCTCCCGTTCCACGAGCGCGGGTTCGGGACCCCTCCAACTCGCTTCCTGCGGGGGTGCGGGGGTTCTCAACCATTACGAGATTGAGCTTCATAACCTCAATCCCAACTCCGTTCTCCACCTCGCGGCCTTTGTGACCATGTCGGAGGGAATGCTCGGGGTGGAGCCGGATTTCGTGTTGTGGAAGCATTTCTTCAAGGCGACGGTGTTCCTTGCCAAGTCCGGCGGCGTGAGATCGGTGGCGTCCTGTGGGGGGTGCGCGCTTAGCCTCTGCTCCTCCAACTTGGCGTCCTATATACCGGCGCGAGCGACTACGTCGAACCGGGGGTGGCACTCGCAGTGGTTCTACATCCGGAACCACCCCGAGGCGCCGCTCCCGGTTTTCACAGGCCTGCGCTTCGGGGAGGAGCCTCCCTGCTAGCATCACGATCCGACCCAGCGCGAGCTTGCTAGGATACAGCCCTACCTCCAGAGCCTGACCGAGCTCCGGAACCATGTGCTGAACCTTGTGGGGGTCGTCGCGCAGTTCCTTCGACGCCGGGTCCTCCCACTCATGGTGCGGAGGTTCCCACTAAATGACATGGTGTCCGGAGCGCCGCGCGAGGGGACCGCCATGGCAGCCGAAGAGTTGAGCTTCGACCGCGCCGTCATGATTATGGGGGGACTGCTAGGGAACACGTTCACCCTCGACGACATTGGGCGCTGCCCTCCGATGCGCCGGATCCCGCATCCGTCGATCTGGTGATTGCCGACGGCGTGGTGTTTATTTTCTCTTTTGCGTTGCCTCCTCTTGCCATTAACGTCCCACGGGTCTTTGGTCTTTTCCCCGCAGGGGCTCCGCTCGTCGGTGCGTCACGTGGCCGCCCCTCTTCCCGTTCTACTAGCACAGCGGTTGGCGAACAGGGAGCGGAATGCGCGACAACGAGCGGATGCCGTCGAGAGGAAGAGGAAGGCCGAAAGAGCGCAGAGGCGCACAGAGCTGGAGCAGCGGCGGGCGAGACAGCGCCACGCTGGCGATCCGATGGAGGAGTCCCCTACCGAGTCGGACAAAGGCAGTGGGGGCCCCAGTGGGGACGGCGGCGATGATGATGGTGATGACGAGGATGGGCGTCCTCGACCTAAGGTGGTGCCAGCCTCACTGGCGGCCGGAACTCTACGCTACCCCGTGGAGGCTGCACCGGCAGCGGGGGCGCTTCCTGTCAGGACGCTCGGTGCGCACCTAGCCCCAGGGGGTTCCGGGAGTGGAGTCGCTGGGGATGTCCTGGTGACTCCTCGTTTTGCCTCGTCCGATGGGGTCGAACTGAGCGGGAGTCCAGGCGTCGCTGGTCGCAGTGAGGTGGAGCCGAAGCGGAAGCATATATTCTCTGATGGGTGATTTTTTAGGCTTGATGTCTTCCTCTGCCGTGTCGGCAGGAAAAAGGTTGCCCGTGATTTGCAATGATCGTATCAAATGTTTCAGGACCGCCGGCAGCTCTGCGTATGCGGGATGAAAGAGATTGCGCTGGGGGTGCCGTCTACCGAGGGGGGGGGCAAACCGGCGCCTCCCCGGCTGCTGATATGGCGAACGCCGCCAAGACCGGAACCGGACCTACCCCAACCAACTCCGTTGGAGGGACACCACCAGCCCCCGCGAACGTCGGCCCTGAGGCTACTACGCCGCCTACTCCCCCGGTCGTGGTATTCGTTGACGACTCCGGGGAGGAGGGCGGCCTAGGTGAGCCCTTGGTTGTGGATGCCGAGGAGACCCCGCCGTCCGAGGCGCCGGAAGACGCAGCGGCGGCGGCCGTGACGGGAATAGTCGGCGGGGATGACGCCGACCTGGTGGATGCGGTTGCCGACATCGTCAACGCCCTGCTTGAGGACAGGGTGGTTGGTGCGAGTGAGGACGAGCCCCTGAGCACCCCCTTCCTACCAACATGCCGGCCCGGGACACCGCGGGCCCGCCGTCCTTCTCCGAAGGGGAGGTGGTGGCTGCCCGGGCATCGAAGGTCGTCTTCTCCCAGTCCAGCGCGACTTCGCCAGGCAGGACGGCCGAGGTTATGAGAGAAGATGCCCCCAGGGCCCTGTGTCTCCTACGTCCTGACCGTCGTGCCTTCGGGGACGGCGACCAGCTCATCTGGGGTCCCCTGTGTTCACGTTGGATGACCGGCGCGAGCTTCACCATTGGAATCGGGTGGCAGGTGCCCGTCAGGAGCTTGGCTTCCGAGTCACGCGGTACCTGGAGCAGATCCAGAGGGCCGTTCACGTCGTTCAACGAGGACTTCTCGCATCACGACAATGTGAGCAATCGTTTTGTTCACGGATGTTGTTTGTTCCTACTTGTCGAATTCCTGATGCCCTTCTTTGTGTAGATCCTGATGGCGACCAGCGTCGAGAAGTCGGAGTTCCTCCGTCGAGAGGCCAGCTGGTGGACTCCAGGACGTGGACGCCCGTCGGGGAAGCCTCCATGGCGGAGGACCTCGTCGCGGCTCGCCGCCGCGTAACGGAACTGGAGGAGCAGTTGGGCGCTTCGGAGTCGAGCGCGGCAGAGGCGCAGGTGTTGGTGCTGTGAAATGCCAGCGATGTCGCGTGGGTGGAGCAAGAGCGGAACGCGGCTCGTGCTGACGCGGAGGCGGTCCGCCAGATGTTGGCGGATGAACGCTCAACGCGTCAAGGTTAGATGGGACGCCTGATGGCCGAGCGCGACGCCGAAGCCGAGGGGCGACGTCGAGCTGTCTCTGCGTTGGATTCAATGGAGGAGGAGCGTAACACCATGCGGCGTTAGCACGACGTCAACGGTCGAGAGCGCGACGCCACCGTGACCCGCCTCGAGGACTTGACCAACAGGGCGCGTGAGCGCAGTGTCGACGCTCCGCTCAGGTGGGCGAATTGACGACGGTCATCTTGCAGCTCCGTGCGGCAGTCAACGGCCTGGAGGAAGAAAACGCAGGTACGTTTCCTCTGTCTGATCGTTTGCCTTGGCATTGTGCGTAGTTTGCTTTTAGAGGTTGAGGTCCTCTTTTTGTTTCTTCAGTGTTGCAGGCCGGCGCGTAGGAGGCGCAGGCGTTGCGGGAGGCCGTACACGGGGTGTGCGACCTCTTCGGCGTGGTAGCCGTCGACGGTGGACTGGCAGTGGCCAGGACCCGCATCGGCCTGCTCTGGGAGCAGGGCCAAGCGCGGATCCGGGAGGCCCTGCACATCGGGGTCCACCGCACGATGGCCATTGTCGACTGCCTCTACGACACAATGACCCCCGCGCTCGTCAGCTTAGGGTACCCCCCTGACGCCCCAGAGGACCTGCTCGACCAGATCGAGGCTGATGCAGAGGAGCCTGCAGCGATCCTAGCCGCCAAGCTTGACGACGATGTGTTCCTGCCGCCGGAGGAGTGACCCTGCATGGTCAGAGATCTGGGCCGAGGGCCCTTGTAACAAACATTTTAAGTTATCTTGTGATGTGCCCCCGGGAGGGCTTTTAGACGACTTTGATAGCTTTTTGGTGAGCTCATCTTAAATTCGTTTGCTTGTTGGTTTTCGCATTTGCCTTTTGCTTGGGCTACTTGCCCGACTTTCCCTGGGTGGAGCTTTGATCCGTTCGAGTGTGAGGTCGGGTGGAGATACTTTGCTCCGGGCAGCCGGAGTATTTCGCGGCCCTTTGGCACGGCCCGGCGAGATCTCTTCTCTCGGTGCGGGAAATCCGACTTTCACTTAGCAGATCGGCAAATACGGTTTTTTGAGCGAAGAAGTTTTTTGGAGTGAAATACAGGGGTTACCCCCTTCCCAGCCCCCGAGCGAGGTGTGTTCTGGCGTGCGCCGAGAGCGCACCTTGCTAAGCGGTCGGTCTGAGAGTTCCTGCATTTTTATTCCTCGAACTTTTTGCTCTTTAAGAAAAGATTACATGCGTATGTACATGCTGATAGGTATACTAGAGAGTAATAGAAAAGTGACATAGCTGTTGGTGCCGTGGGCGTCCGAGCTTCTCGCGCTTTAGGGGTCGACATCCATCTTGTCAGCGGCTTCGATCGCCGCCACCAGCTCCTCGCTGCGCACCTCGGCCATGGCATTCTCGCAGCAGTCCACCTCGCATTGGTACGCCACCTTGACGTCAGAGGAAACTGTGATGATGTCGTACGACCCCGGCATCTTGAGCTTGAGGTAAGTGTAGTTGGGAACGGCCATGAACTTCGTGTAGCACGGCCTCCCCAACACTGTGTGGTAAGTCCATCGGTAAGCCATGACCTCGAAGGTGAGATACTCGGTCCAGAAGTAGTCCGGCTCCCCGAACGTGACGGGCAGGACGATCTGCCCCAGGGGTACCGTTTGTCTCCCGGGATGATTCCCTGAAAGGGAGCCCCCGAGGATCGAAGCTTCTCCCTGCGTAGACCGAGGGCCTCGAAGGCATTGTAGTACATGATGTTGAGGCTGCTACCCCCGTCCATCAGTACTTTGGTGAAGTGCACGCTCCCTATGATCGGGTCCACGACGAGTGGATAACGACCCGGGTGAGGAATGTGGCTCGGATGGTCATCTCGTCCGAACGTGATGTCGGGCTCCGACCAGTCAAGGAAGGCCGGAGTTGCCGGGGCGACAGCGAAGACCTCGTGCCGCTCCTTCTGCCGGTGCTTGCAGCTGTAGGCCTCTGGACCTCCGAAGATCATGAGGCACTTGTTGACGTGGGGGTAGGAGTCTTTGCGACCCCCGTGAGCTTCGTGGGCATGTCCTCAAACTTGCCCAGCTGCTTCCCACCCTAGGGATGGGGAGGCTTGCGGTCTGCCGCTGCGACA
Organism: Microstegium vimineum; assembly: GCA_022036555.1. NCBI lineage: Eukaryota > Viridiplantae > Streptophyta > Magnoliopsida > Poales > Poaceae > Microstegium > Microstegium vimineum. The sequence continues at coordinate 8,577,119 of CM039128.1, read as the reverse complement.
AGGTTGTCGCCGCCTCCATGCTGCGGCTTGCCCTTCTTCTTGTTCCTGTTCTGGGTGCGGTTCGAGCTGCCTTCGCCGGTGGTCTCGACTTCCTTGCCCTTCCCCTTGTCGGGGTGGAATATTGCACCGACCGCCTCTTCTCCCGACGCATAGCTCGTGGCGATGTTGAGGAGTCGCTCGGTGGTGCTAGGGTTGCTGCGGCCCAGCTCATGGACCAACTTTTTGTAGGTTGTGCCCGCGAGGAAGGCCCCGGCCACGTCTGCTTCGGCCGCCGTTGGGAGCCTTGTGCACTGCTGAGAGAAGCGACGGATGTACTCCCAGAGGGACACGTCCGCCTTCTGTCTGCAGCTGCCGAGGTCCCAGGGGTTGCCTGGGCGCGTGTAGGTGCCTTGGAAATTTCCAACAAAGGACTGTCGCAGAGACTCTCACCCGTCGATGGTGTTGGGCAGCAGATGCTCGAGCCACGTGCGGGTTGAGTCCGAAAGATGAAGGGGTAAGTTGTGGATGATGAGGTCGTCATCCTCCGTGCCTCCGGCCTGACAGGCGAGGCGGTAGTCGTCGAGCCAGAGCCCGGGGTTCGTTTCCCCGGAGTACCGGACGATGTTGGTTGGTTGTCGAAAAGGGTGCGGGAACGGCGCGCGCCGGATGTGACGAATGAACGCCAAGGGGCCCCGTGGCTCCGGCGTGGGAGGCCGGTCTTCATCGCTGTCATATCGGCCGCCACATCGGACGTGGTAGCCTCAGCTTGCGTCGTCCTACTTGGCGTGCTTGCGCGCGTTGAGCGTGTCGCGCATGTCGTGCTTTTCGCCTACACGAGCGTGCACGGTGGGACGCCGGTGTTCGGCCGGTGCAGGATCCAGATGGACCGACCCCTCGCGGTCGCCAGGGGCCGCGCCGGCCGCGTGGCCGGCGCTGAGCCCGCGCCTCCGCGACGCGGAGCTCTTGGCCTGTTGTTCCGCGGCCCGCTCCAGAAGGGTCTTCAGATCGTCGTGAGCGAGCTTGCCGTCGAGAGCATCTAGGATCGGGAGGTTGCGGAGCAACATCCTTGCTGCCGCGATGTTCTGGCTTGCCCGCGTGAACTATGGCATGCCATGTTCATCGTTGATGATGTAGTGGTGTACCGCCCGGGCCTCCCTATGAGCACGAGGCTCCATAGGATCCCTGGTGGCTTCGCGCTCGAACGTCACCTTTCGCTGTCGCTACGTCGCGGAGGTTGCGGAGCTGTTGCTGCCAGGCCTCCGAAGACTGCGGATCGGGCCTCAGCTGGGGTACCGGCACACCCGTCTGATGGACGGGCGTGTGGCTGCCGTCGACGTCGTCGTCCCCTTCTTCGATGAGGGTTGGGTCGAGGCGGTTGCGGGTGGAGGTACGTCGCACATGAAGCACTCGCGGTCATGTTCCTCGTTAGGATCGCTCGAGTCGGAGTCGAGCAGATAATTGCTCGCTTGGAGGAATCCGTGAAGCGCCTCCTGATCCTCCAGACCGTCGAAGTCCAGGGGGTCCCAGGGATCAGTGCTCCCACGGCTTGAGCCGGCGTAAGGCGTAGCCTCCAAGCTTGTAAGGAGATCAGAGGTGGAGCGAGAGTGGTGGGACGCGAGCCCCGTTCGTCTTCCTTCCGTGGGATCAGCATGGAACCATGCGGCCACCATCTTCGCATATGATGCGGCGGCATTCCTCATGCCGAAAGGTTGCGCCTCCAAGATGGGCGTTCTGACTCGCCCAGGGGAGAGCGGCTGCCCTCCCGCGAGCTGCGCCGTCACGTTGGCGAACGCGAAGTAAAAGTCGCACATAGATTCCTAAGTTGGCTGGGGTCCCTCGGGATTGTCAAGCTGACGCTCGAACGGAAAATAATTGTCCCGCGGGACGACAGCCCGACGAGCGGCTTGTTCCCTGGAGGGGACAAATGGAGGTGGGCCATGGGTGCGGCGATGGATTCCATGGCTTCCTCGGAAGATGCCGTAGGGCGACGGAGAGCCAGGTCGGCCCCTTGCCCGTGGCATTGGAAGTCCAGCCTACCAAAACGAACAATGGAGCCCGGAGCGAAATCAACGCGGCGATCAGCTATCCGAATCTCGAAAATACGGGTGACACACAAAGGTCCCCTACCTGGCACGCCAACTGTCGGTGTCTAAAATGGCGGGGTCTAGATGGCCAACGAGTAAATTTCTAAGCGTGTCGGAGTTCGGATGGTTACGCTCGGAGAACACAGAGGTTTATACTGGTTCGGGCACGAACTCCCTACGTCCAGTGTGTTGCGAGGTCGTATTACCGAGCGTGGAGAGCTCGTAGAGGGGAGCTACAAGCTTTGCTGAGAGAGGGAAGCGCCTTCCTAGGTCTCATGTGTATGAGGTTCTTGGTTCTGGTGGGTGCTCGTGTGTGTGCGAGTTTGAGTGTGTGTGAATGGATGTCGGAATGTCAAGAGAGCGAGATTGGGGGTCCATTCCCTCCCTTTATATGTAGGGAGAGATGGAGGAGTACAGTAGAGAGGGGGGGAGTGACCATGGGGCCGACTTGGGCTGCTGCCGAGGGAGGGCTTTGTCTTCATCCTGTCTTCCTTCCTGAGGAAGATTACGCCAGTAGACACATGTTTGAGTCCTGTTCGTCCTTGTCCTGCTATAACCATGTGTTTCGTGACTGGGAACTCCGTTGTTCCCTCACCAGGGCATGGGAGGAGGTCGGTCGCATAGGACCTGGCACCCCCGCGTTCCATCATACAGGACTGATGACACCCTAATCCCTGTTGAAGTGTCCGTCGAAGACATGGCGTGGATGTAACGCGCAGAAGTCGTCGGTTAGGCAGCACAGGACCTTGTACCGCAGGGTGAACAGAGGTCGGCATGGTGACTCATGCCTTAAGCCCCATGCCTGAGGACGGAGGAGACTGTGGACCTTTTGACTATATGGGCTAGGGCGAGGGATGTCACGGATGATGTTTGCTGGGCTCGGACGGGGCGGAAGGGCCCCCGAGGGTAGATGACATCACGGGCATCGCCACCTTGGCTCGGGCGAGGCGGAGGAGCCCCCCGAGGGTTGATGACATCTCGGATGACGCCACCTTGGCTCGGGCGAGGCGGAGGAGCCCCCGAGGGTTGATGACATCTCGGATGATGCCAACTTGGCTCGGGCGAGGCGGAGGAGCCCCCGAGGGTTGATGACGTCTCGGATGACGCCACCTTGGCTTGGGCGAGGCGGAGGAGCCCCCCGAGGGTTGATGACATCTTGGATGACGCCACCTTGGCTCGGGCGAGGCGGAGGAGCCCCCGAGGGTTGATGACGTCTCGGATGACGCCACCTTGGCTCGAGCGAGGCGGAGGAGCCCCCGAGGGTTGATGACATCTCGGATGACGCCAACTTGGCTCGGGCGGGGCGGAGGAGCCTCCGAGGGTTGATGACGTTTCGGATGACGCTACCTTGGCTCGGGCGAGGCGGAGGAGCCCCCGAGGGTTGATGACGTCTCGGATGACGCCCCCTTAGCTCGGGCGAGGCGGAGGAGCCCCCGAGGGTTGATGACGTCTCGGATGACGCCACCTTAGCTCGGGCGAGGCGGAGGAGCCCCCGAGGGTTGATGACGTCTCAGATGACGCTTCCTTGGCTCGGGCGAGGCGGAGGAGCCCCCGAAGGTCGATGACGTCTCGGATGACGCCACCTCGGCTCGGACGAGGCGGAAGAGCCCCTGATGGTGATTTTGTTTTTGTGGAGTCTGGTAAATTGGGTACCCTATTTCTAGGTATCCGACACTACCCTACTAATTCATCATCATTTTTTATCAACATTTTCATTGCTAAGACCACCAAAAGACTCCCCCACTGAGATAGCGCAGATCAATCCACCAAAAACGCTATATCTAGAAAAATAACATTGGAAAAACCAAATATATAGATTGCTTCTAAGTCTTCTCTCTTCTTACTCGCTCACAATCTAATGAATAGGATCGTGCATATCCTCCTCCTCAGCCCTCTTACCATCTACCACGCGTAGGGTACCACACGCCAACGCAGGGAACCACGTCGCATGAATGAAATTGCCCCTAGCCATTCAACCATCTTCTAGTAGTGCTTGAACCCCATCTGTCAAATCAACCAAAAAAATCTCTCTCCCCAAACCCTAGATCAGGCAACCATGGAGATGGAAGCTGATGTGGTAGCTAAATAAGATGGCACCCTTACAGCTCCTTTTGCTACAAGCATGGATGACAATCTTGCGGCGGTCATCAATGATAGTATGAAAATGGGCTCACCCACAATGGCCTCTTGTAGTGATGCTCTAGCCTACATGTGTGTTACTTTGGATCTTATCTCGTCAAGTGATTTGGGAGCCCATGTGATGACCTATAAGCAAGCTCATCTTCATCATCGCATTCATCAAAAAATTTATTGAGAAAATTCTAAGTCAAAAGCTATTAAGTTGATGACGAGAGTCAAACGTATGGGTAGACTAAAAGCCCCAAATTAATACTGACATTCCCATCAACCACCTCATTGATTTCCCAAATCAGCAAGGGGCCTAGGGCCACACCCATTGTGTATGCTTGCACGCACTCTAGGTCATCAGTGGATTATTTTGTGGGCCTTTGAAGGCCTGCTACGAAGAACGCCTCGCCGACTATGCAATGAAGCCAAGGCGCCAACTCCCCGTCGCGGGCTATCCTCTCCCAATGGTTTGGGCACTTGGCTAAGCTCACGTAATTCCTGATCTAAGGAGGCCTCGACCAATAAACGCCGCCATGGTTCCCCAGCCTTGGCTCATAGAAGGATTAGACCGACCAACACCAAATATGCCCTGAAATATATTAGTTGTGTAGAGCCTAACAGACACATGAATAGCAGAGCCCCAGGCCTTGTCAGGCGCCCATTCCTCACGCCACCATGAGGTGGTGTTGTCCATTCCCGGAGCAAGGTCATGCTTGGCGCGCGACGCGAGCCTAACAAGCACATGAATAGCAGAGCGCCAGGCCTTGCCAGGCGCCCATTCTTCTCACCACCATGAAGTGGTGTTGTCCACTCCTGGAGCAAGGTCGTGCTTGGGGTGTGATGCACCACGACAAGGATCCTCACATTGTTGTGTAGTGGAGGACTCTGAATCTGCATGGTAACTTTCTTTGGGGGATATATCCTCGGGTACCACAAGATAGTAGAAGATATGATTTGCTAGGACTCTTATAGTTATTGTAATCCAAATATAATACATACTATATAGCTTATTAGGACACTTTCTTTCTAACCCTACATCTTTAGAGTATATGAGGGACATGGTCCCTAGTTGGCGATCTAGATACAAACCTCCTAGTTGGCGTCCACTCCTAGAACACAAGACATAGTGTATTATGTTGTATTGATGGCCTCAACCTGTCTAGACCTCATGTCGTCTTTGCACTTGTGTTACCATCTGGTTTCTGATCACGCGCACCTCTACCAATCTAGTTACCATCGTGGGTATACTTCTTGGTGGACTATCGATGATACTTCGTTGACAGTGGCGTTGCGAGCACGAAGCACGGTGGTCCCGACGCAAAGAGCGGTCTCCACCACAAGCAACCCCTTAGCAATAGGCTGGACAGTGGGCTCTTAGGGGGGCAGTAGGCTTGTCATCGAAGTTCGCTAGACTTTTTTTTTCTAAAATTTAAAAATTACTTACACTGCTAATTGATAATGGGAGCCAAGGATAATAACTTAGCATTACCGCCGGTCAACCCTAACCATCACCACTCACTTTCACCAACAACGGGTGAAACCAGCTATGATAAATGCTTTCCAAACCAGTGGTGAAACTATTTACATAGTAGTGCATGATTACCATAAATAACTGCTAAATCTCAAATATATTTTGTCTAAAAAATCCATTAGAAAATAACTCTCCAGTACAACCAAGATTTTCATTATTGGAAATTAAAAATTTTCAGCGAGGTCCTAGATAAATTGGAGGATATAGCGAACCAAATTAAAAAAATCAAATTGTTTTGGGAAAATTGTAGAATTTGACTTGAATTATTCATAAGCTATAAAACACCATTTGTTTACAGATAAATTAAGAATAAAACATTAAGAGTGCGGAGTTGTCGCGTGGGTGAATTTGGGACGTTTATGTAGAAGAAGGAAAACTAAGAAAAATTTAGCTACATCTAATTTTATCAGACCGTACAAATAGAATGAAAATTTAGATCAATTCCTCCGGACGATAAAGTTAACCATGGGTCCCTGGCGGCGCTTCACGCTAGTGCTGCGATACAGGACAAAGCAGGGAGCCGCCCATCCGCGTGCGCGGCATGCCAAGTCTCGTAGCGGTGGCGTCATCGCGTCTCGATCCAATGCGTTTTCCCCACCGAGAGTCCATGCCTACCGGCGTTCCACTTTCCTTTTCCTCTCACTGACCGTGGCCGCTCAAGCACCAGCAGTTATCGCTCCCAGTATCCCACCCACACCACGTGCATCGCGCCATCGCCGGCTGGAGCGCCATGGCACTGGGCAAGGAGATTAGGAGGAGTGCGGCGGCCGTGATGAGCATGGTGGTAGCTGCAGCGGCAGCGGCACTACTTTCCCCGCCGGCGCCCGGGAGCTTCAACGACCAAGGTACGAACCTGTGCCTGGTCATCGGACGCCTTCCTTCCTGCTGGCTGCTGCCCTCTGTCGTCGTGGCGGGCGCCGGCCGACGGCGTGGTGACCACCTGCTCACTCGATTCATGGTTTTCTTCCTGTGGTTTCTGATTTCCTTTGCGCGGTCGTCGTCGTCGTGCGGTTTAATATGCAGTGACGGCACTGGTGGAGATCAGTGCGGCGCTGTATGACCCGAGCGGAGTTCTCCGTGCCTGGGACCCGACGTTGATAGCCACCGGCGACGAGCTGTGCGACTGGCCCATGGTCGTCTGCAACGAGGAGGGCCAAGTTTTCAGGCTGTATGTACTATGTATATGCTCTCTTCGCTTCTGCAGGACGTCTCATGACGATCGATCATCACAAGCTGGAGTCCAGGCTCATGGCTCTTTTGCTTCTTCTTTTTTCCCCTTCTGTTTGCAGGGATCTTTCGAACCAAAATCTCTCTGGTACATTGTCGCCGGCGATCGGGAGACTTAGGTCAATGCGGAATCTGTAAGGCTCCATCTAGGATTTCTATTTTTATTCATCTCATCATGTCTATAGAACATATATGGATGAGAATCTTGGTTTGAATATTTGCAGATTCTTATGCAACAACTCAATTTCTGGCCTTATCCCTGACACTATAGGCCAGATAGTGCATTTGGAAACTCTTGATCTGTCAAACAATAAGTTCGCTGGAAGCATCCCAAGTACGCTGGGTGATCTGGCGCACCTCCAGTATTTGTAAGCTACTAGATCTTCCTGCAGCATTATTCGAATACTCCAATCTTAAGTGTTACAAACATTCATCGTGTAATATAATATGCTGTTCTTTATTGAAACAAAAATCTTTAACTTGTGCTTGTCTTTGCACAGGGAACTGAACAACAACAGCTTATCTGGGAGTATACCTGATTCACTAGCCACTGCAATCATGCTCTCCAACCTGTATTTTCCTTTGCTAATCTCCGTTCTGTCATTGTTGCATTGTTCTTTTAATATGTTAGTACATTGTTAGAGCCTGCTTGAACTATCCTTTTTTCCCCACAGGGATATCTCCTTTAACAACCTCAGCGGCCCTCTGCCCATTTTTCGCGCAACTATTGTCACGTAAGTCATTTCTAGTTCATATTTTTCCTTTCACCGTATAATTACTGATCACCCTGTGACTTAACATGGGCTCTAGGGCTGAAGCAAGTTCTAAATGGCCTTCCCTATTTCTCATTTAATTACACTCTGCCATGTTCTCAGCCTTCAAGGTAATCCATTGCTAAATCCCACTGCAAAAGAGCCACATGATTTCCCCACACCAAAGCCGGCAAATAGAAAAGGTTGTTCCTAGTTCAATTTGGGATGATTTTGATTTTGTCGTACGAGTTGAAATCCTATTAATCTTTCCTAGATATGCTTATAACAATCATTATCATTTTCTCCAGAAAATTCAGATGCTGTCTTGGATGAAAGAGATCGTATCCTTCTTATCCTTGCAGTATGTCTAGCAATTGTTTGCGTAGCGACTACACTGATTACTGGAGTTGCCGTGGTATATCGCTACCGTCGCCATCCACATGAGCAGGCCGCCGCAGTTGATGGTAATAATTTTTCAAAGCTATATATGCGTGTGTTTTTGTTAAACTTTGTGGGCATGTCCGAAAGGGGGTTATAACAGGTTTATATCTTCAATTGCAGATGTTTCATCGGCTATAAGTCTTACTGACTCTGGTTTATCCCAGTACTCTATTTCTTCCTTGCTTATCCTCCCCTAAAAAACTCGTTTAAACATAAAAATATACATTGTATGTTTTAGTTTGGGCTATGATGCTACAGGGAAGCTACAAATGAGCCCATCCAACTGAAATGAAGAGTTAATTATGATGGAGATTCCCTATATTTTGGATGTTTTGGTTGGTTTCTTTTCTTGTTTGTGAGTTTCCTCAATTTGTATCACATTATTTTAGTTTTTGCTAAGCCAGCACCAATATAATGCACCCAAAAAGATTCAAAAGTTTTGTTGAATAATCATGGTCTTCAATCAAAGAGTTTCTAGATTTGAGTAGTAGCATGTAAACACACAAGCATGTGCTCGAGCACCAGCGCGCACTTGTGCGCGCACAAACGCACTCGTAGAGTGACTAGAGAGGGACCAAGACTAAGAACTGGTCCCTATCAGAGTGCCTCTCTCTCTCTCTCTCTTTGAGTTTCTTAGCTGAATCAGCATTGAAAACACCATAAGAAAAGAAGGAATTCAATCATATAAATGCACCAAATTTATTCGAAAGCTTTATTGTTCTTAGAATTTGGATCCATTATTCATTCAATGGAACTTCCTGTTGGATATATATACACTTAACTTTCTAGGGACTATATTGTAATATTAGCAATACTCAAGATCATAATATTAGAACAAGGTGGTTTCAAAGAGCTTCTCAGAAGTAACAACAAAAATGGCATGAATAATAGTATAATTACTAGTTTGATGGCATATATAGCAATGAAGATACCATTATCTATCTTGATGCTCTTGACTTAATGAGTTTGAGCATCATCATCTATGCCTTGTGAGAAGAGATGGGAGTGGTCATAGGACTTCCAGATTGTGGAGCTATGAAACAGCGAACTGGGTACCCTAACGACATACCTACAAGGGAAAATCTAAAGGTGTGGCCTAATCAAATTTCACCATTCTAGAGTGAAGCACACTACAAATCCCTAAACTATTCCTGCATTCTCATAGGTCCATGATTTCTCAAGTGATTATCGAAGTCCTTGAACTTTTCAAAATGTTTCATTCCAACTGCGAATCTAAGGTCCATGATTAGACCTAGAGTGAACTTAGGATGAACCACTTAAAAATTGTAGGATCTTGATGATTTCTATGAGAGATCATGGATCCAAATGAGAACGCAGGAATAGTTTAGGGACCTAGAGTGCATTTCACCATTATCAACTTGAGTAGTATAGTTTCAGTCTTACGAAACCTTAGGTTTCTTATGGACCTTTTTTCCCTAAAACGCAGGAGAGTTGTGCATCATTATATTAAGAAGATAGAAAGGGACAAGGTCCCAAACAATATAACACACACAACTCTACACACACTCACACTTCGCTGCAGCAGCAGCAAACTACTAGGAAACTAAAGCGGACGCGACAAAAGGATCATGACCAAGGTAGCGAGGGCATCCAAGAGGGATAATCCTCGGGCTCCCGCCAAATACCATGACCTTCTTTCATCCTCAGCTATAGCAAGTGTGCCTGCAACATTTAGGGCTGCTCCATCAAAGACGCATTTGTTGCGGTGTGTCCATAGGGTCCAAGCACCCAAGATTATGAGAGAGTTTATTCCATTCCTCAACATATCAGTAGCAGCAATGCTCACTTACTCCCACCAGAAATGGAAGGATATTTCTGTGGGTTGCAGGGAAAAAGCTTGGAGTCCAATCCGAGAAAAAAATATGAAACCAAAACTCTCTTGCGAAGGTACACTGGACCAAGAGGTGATCAATAGTTTTTGTAGCTTGGTCACACAAAGGACATCGCTCAGGATGAGGGAGCCCACGGCGTGCAAGGCGATCCGCAGTCCAACATTGCTTGTGAGCTACCAACCAAAGAAAGAAGCAACATTTAGACGATGCCCAAGTCTTCCACACTCTCTCAGAAGGCTCAAAAGATGTACCCACAAAAAACCCATGCATGTAGTTTTGGCCGAATATTGCCCATCCGATGAAAACTGCCAAATTTTTCTATCTTCAACATCCGGTTGCAAAAAGAATTTAGATATGATTTCCCAGATGTGGAGACAATCAATAAATACACCAACTGCGAGAGCCCTTGTTATGTCAGAAATCCAAGACTAGTTGGTGAGGGCTTCCTAGATAGTTCTTTGTTTGATTCTCCTTTTAGGAATGGCAACGAAAAGACGAGGCACAAGATCTGCGATGCATTGGCCATGGAGCCAACGGTCTATCCAGAAAAGGGTTTTTATTCCATCTCCAACATCGAAATAAAAAGTCATCACGAGGAAAGCCCAGACTTGCTCTAGGACATGGATTGGAAGATTAGCCCATGGGCAATCCGTTTTTTTAACCAGACCCATCTCATCTGCAGTGCCCAGCTCAAAGATTTAAGATCTGAAATTCCTAAACCACCAAGCTCTTCAAGGAGACATACCTTAACCCAAGCAACAAGACAGTGCCCTCCTTTCGCATCTCTGCGGCCTCTCCAAAGAAATCCACGCCGAATTTTATCCACTGCTTTAATAGCCCAAGGTGGAAACTCAAAAGCTATAGCTAAATAGATGACCAGTGAACACAAACTGAACTTGAACCTTTCTTCCAACCTTTGGTCATCAAATCTGCTTTCTAGCCAGGAAGCTGATCAGCAATGCGATCAATAATTGGCTGGAATTGTTCCTTGGTGAGCTTTTTCAAAGATAGAGGCAATCCCAAATATTTGCATGGGAAATCTATGAGTGCACAGGGCAGCAGGTTTTTTCACTACTGCAAGCTCCATGTCACCACATCTGATGGGCAGCACATTGCTCTCTTGTGGACCTAAAGATACTGGAGGCAGTTTGCGATAAAATTTCAAAAAACCATGGCACAATAAAGCATTTAGTTAATAAGGCTATAATGTAGTCCAAGTGAAGAATGTTGTTGAGTGAAATTAAAACTACCTTGAACTTTATGCATCACAAAAGTATGAGTAGTGATCTTGGGTCATGACCCTGATTGTCGTATGTGAAGAAACAAAATCCTTATTACCATCAAATAGAGTTCAATAAACTTTAGGCCAGACCATCGATTGCCATGAATAATTTTGGGCTCACAAAACCTAACCTCGAGCTTGGCCATTGTACAATATTTTGGTTACATTGGTTTTGTATGGTTGTGGACCATATATATGTTACAAATCCTAGTTAATCCTAGTGAATAATAGGCTAAATTTCCTCATGAATAGCATTGACCCAACTAAGGGAAGAAAAATGTCTTGCCATATAACTCAGTTCTAGATGATATAAAAACAAATATGCTTGCACTATTATAATGGCTTCAATGCATGTTTGTCATTCAGTGCAATTGCTTTAATATTATGTTTAGGGTACTTGTACTTGGGCAAGGCTACATGAATCACAGAGACCTATGTTAGTGGTGTCATGCTAAGTGTGTTTCAAAGTTTACGCACAATTTCATGGATTGTTGTACTCTAGTCACAAATACAAAAGAATTAGGGAAAGCGTTAGCTCATCGATTCTAACAAAGGATCATATTATACATAATATGTTATCCCTTCGTCATAAGAGGAATTTATGAAATAAAGTGAATTTATAAAGTAAGTAATAATACAAATATTGTTGGATATTAATAATTTTATGGATGACAGTATAATATAACTAATATGCATACATAAGCCACTTTTTCCGTCAAACATGTGAGTGCACATTATTATATTTAGAAGAAATTCCAAGCGAGAAAGTAGAAAAAACATCAAAAGAAAAAGAAATATAAGGACAAAAAAAGGATTAGAAACTAGTACGTGTGGCGAACCAACTATTTGGATAAAAAAACAAGCACCACTACTACCACCAAGATCAAGTCATCGAAGACATAGGTTCATAGATCCTTATGGGCCGGCCAGCCATAAACCACAATTTTGCCTCATTGAATATCTTATACAACGACACAAGCATTTAGCGATGCACCTTCGAGCACACACCCATTATTTCAGTGTTTTGGCAATCACTAAACCATTTGGATGACTAGTTGAACCACTTCTTATAGCATGCATGATACCACCACTATTCTTGAAAAGCCATATTTTCTTGGTTTGGAGCTGGCTGTTGTAAACCATCCTCTCGAAGCATTGAGAACTAGACTTCTCTAGCAAGAAAAGCACTAGAGGCCAAGAAATGTTGGATTCTCTCCTTGTCTTGGTCACACAATAGGACCTTCAGGGTGGTCAAACCCTCAGCAAAACCTTATGTTTCATTGTACATCCTATTTATACCATGCATTGTACTCTTTCCTTTTTTATGGGAAAAGTGCTAAACTTCGTATTTTTATATTTCCCTTAACATTTATACATGTAGATTGCAATATTAGAACCCTAGAGGCTGGGTAGCCAGCATGAGTGGCATCAGGTTGCGAGCTAGCGATGGATGTGGTTTATGTGAACGGATAAGTGACTATTGATGATTCCAAATTCTAAGGTATGTTTTGGGGGTGGTAGGTTGGAGGGCCACCACTACTAGTGATGTCACTCATTAGGGCTTGAAAATACTCCAAGGGTAATGGTGAGGGGAGGGAGAGTGCTACAAAGATGCGCGCACCAGGGATTTGAAGATGACAAGATCATAGTCGAAGGATTTGTGATCAGGGTCAGTGCTAGTCACTAAAGAGATTTTGTGTCGAAAGAGGGTGGTGGAGGCAACATTAATTTTGTGGGAGGAAGTGGGAACGAGGCGTAGGTAAGGGAAGGATCTAGATTCGCTGGGTATTAGATGTAATGGTTCCACCATATAATCTATAGATACCATGGAACAAACTCCTCTCTTTTACATACACATATAGTTTAAGCTCCAAGATAGTATGATTTTATTCCATGACCAGTTCTTCTTTCTAAGGCAATAGAATTATTCCTTGTGTTCTGATTTTGATCATGTTTAGATGATTTCCATTTCAGAAAAATAGTCTTATAGGCATATCTTTTCAGAGTTTAAATTGTACATGAACACAAGAAATTGTATACCAACACAACAGATGAACTTTTCAAAATTTTCTCTGCATTTTCCTCTGATTACCGTTTTTTTTACTTTGCTATCAAATTACATGCACTTGTTATAATGGCTTCCAAAAAAAATTCTGAGGCCTATATATATTTATACCATTGCCACTCATGTGATGTCACATGTTGCACATTTTTCTGTATCCTATCTTATTAGTTCCATTATTTCTTTTCACTTCATTTTCTGGTACAAATTCCTTCCTACAATCATGGAATATTCATAGTTTTGCCAAACAACTTAGTGTTGTTCATAGTTATGATTTTCCCTGGCCCCTTAGTCTTAGAGTCTTGGCTTTGTTTCTATTTTTTATTAGCATGTAAATTCATTTATTTGGTTATTTTACATTTGCAGCATTCTTATGTATACTTGATCATTAATGGATACATTTTCACACTTTCAGTTCATCTTGGTCATTTGAAGTTGTAGATGTTTGAGAAGATGAGAAGGGTTACCAATAAGTTCAGTCAAAAAAATATTTTGGGAGAGAAGGGGAAATGGAATAGTATACAAGGGTCGTTTGCCCTGATGGCACTATTGTAGCAGTCAAACTACTGAAGAAGTTGGATACTGGGGGTGATCAATTCCACACAGAAGTTGAAGTGTTAAGCTTGACTCGTCATCACAATGTCCTCGGCTTGTCTGGTTTCTGTGCTACAATCTATGAAAGGCTTCTTGTGTATCCTTACATGCCAAATGGAACAGTTTCTTCTAAATTACAAGGTTAGTATCATGCTTCACTGTCATATATCTGTACGGTTGCAACATCAAGTGATGTATCTCATGTGGTTAAATAAAAACACAAACATTTTTTTTCAGTAAACTGTATTATGACCATTGGATCTTGTTGGCCTTGCTTGGTATTCCTAACTTGGAGGTCATGGCCTGGGCATTACAGTTGAGGTGGCAGTGGTTTAAAAAAACTTTTTTTTAAAGACCCGGTTACCCGGCATGGTATTAATAAGGGAGAAATTAGAGTTTTACAACATGGCGCCTGAGGGGCGCGGCCTTCGTAACAGACTGTTACGTCGGCTTGGGTACATTGGCTAAGTACTCACAACATTGTTTCCAACAAAAAGGGGGGTTAGGACCTTCCCCCCAACACTAGACCACATCGAGGCTTCGTCTTTGATTCGTCCGACAGTTTGAATCACCGTGCAACTGGAACCATTGAACATCACTGTGTTCCGCTGCTTCCAGATGGTCCATAACGTTCGGATAGCAAGGGAGTGACCTTGTTTGCTTCCACTTCCTGTCATCATGATGAACCAGTCCTCAACGTCCATTGCCACCGCCCACTGCAATGGGTCCAAATTTCTGCATCTGCTCCAGGTGGCCACATGACCCCATACTGCGCGGGAGAAAGGACATTCCACAAAGAGGTGTGCTGCGGTTTCCAGATTCCTAAAACATAGCCCGCAGAAGTAGTTATTTTCCCATCCGTGCAGTTGTAATCGTGCCGATGTCCATAGCCGATCCTTTAGCAGAAGCCATAGGAAGAACTTGCATTTTGGGGGTGCCCAGGCTTTCCAAATCAGATTGGGGAAGTTGGACCCGATGCTGCCGCAGAATTGAATAGCATAGGCCGATCTGGCTGTATATTTTCTGGAAGGCTCCAGTGTGCATATGATGCAGTCCTTCTTAGTGTTGTTCAAGTCTATTTGCAAAGAGTGCAGCAAGCGCCATAAGGCGAAGAAATCCGAAAGCAGCTCATTGTTCAGGTTGTAAGCAATGCCCTTGACCCATGTCCTTTGTTGGAGCGCTTCATGCACCGTCCTGTACTTCCTCCTGCTGTGTTGGTAGAGCAAAGGAAAGAGAGCCGACAGTTGGCGAACATGAACCCAACTTGAGTGCCAGAACAACATCGTGCAACCATTGTTCACTATTACTGTGGTGGCCGCTGCAAAAAGGTCAGCATGGGTGCTGTCAATTGGCAGGGGCATTCCACTCCAAGGTCTTTGCCAGTCAGCCCATGATGTCCATAACCACCGCAGCCTAAGGGCTCGGCTGAATTTTGTGAAGTCAAGGATCCCCAAGCCACCTAATTCCAATGGTCTGGTGACTAGATCCCATGCTACTTTGCATTTTCCACCCGACACCTCTTTGTCTCCAGCCCACAAGAAACGGCGTCGTACCTTGTCCATGTCTTCCGTGAGTTGTTTTGGCACTTTGAGAGCACTCAGAAGGTAGATTGGGGTGGCTGTGAGGACTGAGCGCACAAGCTCCCGTCGGCCAGCTGCGTTTAGAAGCCGGCATTGCCACCCTGCCAGCTTCTCCCTTGTCTTATCAAGGATGCTTTGCACGTGAACCATTTTCAGCCTCCCTAAAGTAAGAGGTAATCCCAAGTACTTGACTGGGAAGGAGACTCTCTGGCCGTTGAAAGGTTGGAGGATGTTATCCAAGTTGAGACCTGAGCATCTGATTGGGGCAACAAGGCATTTCTGGAGATTTAGCTTAAGTCCAGAAGCATTACCGAATTGTTCTAGTATTCCAAACAGCGCTGCAACCTCGCTTTGCACCGGATTGAGGAATATGACAGCGTCATCAGCATATAGAGCGTTTAAAAAAAAACTAGAGCTGAATGTGTACTGATTTTGGAGCTCCCGTCACCCAAATTCTTTAGTGCTCTTCGCCATCGCGATTATCACACACGTGGGTAATGGGAATAGCACACTTTTTTGGACTGGTCGATGGTTGCTCGCCTGCTCTTTGAGAACTTGGCACCAGCAGTTTCTGCATGTGTGTACCTTCTAATATTCGCAAGAAAAGAACAGTGGTTGAGGCGCTTGAGAACCTTAAATGGCCACATGATCTTCGGGATGGTCTATCCAGAAATGGGTTAGTGGAATTCCTCTGGCTATGGGACTGTCTTCTAGAATTTCCATTCAATGATCAAGATAATCGTCATGTGTGGTGATTTGATGCTTCTGGGGTTTTTTTCTTCCAAGTATGCATACAGAGCTTATTTTTATGGATTAGTACCCTTTGAACCTTGGTGTCAGTTGTGGAAGTCTTGGAAGGCTTTTTCCTGTGTGTCATTAAAAAAAGATGGTGCCAGCCCTCATGCCACTAAAAAGATGGTTCGGACCTGTGTGTCATGACGTTTATCTCTTTTGCCCTCCACGTCATTATGTGCTTCTTCCGTCTAATTTTCGCCGTTTGCTAGCCTGATATGTGGGCCCCACAGCAGAAAATGTCCAAAATGCCCTTCTTCTCCCCCAATCCGCCAACCTCACGCTCAGCGGCCACGGGTTGTGGTGGAGCGCTCACTGTGTCGAGCCATGCGCGCGGCCGACGAATCCCTCCCCGCCCTCCTTGCTCTGCTCGCGCGCCGGCGAGCCCCTCCCTGCCCTCCCTGCTCTCAGCGCGCGGCTGGCGAGGCCCTTCTCGCGACCAGCGAGCCCCTCCCCATCCTCCATGCTTGCTCTCTGCGCGAGGCGAGGTGGGGGCGCGACGGCGAGGCGACCGCGACAGAGCTCCCGCGCCTGAGGCGGCCACGGTGGAGCTCCCACGCGAACGCGCCCGAGGCGGCCGCGGCGGAGCTCCCGCGCTCACGACGACGAGGCGAGGGGCGGCCCGTGACGGGCAGCACGGAGGAGGCCGCGACGGAGCTCCCGCGCGCACGCCCGAAGCGGCCGTGGCGGAGCTCTCGTGCGTGCTCGCGACGGCAAGGCGAGGGGCGGCCCAGGGAGGAGGCCGCTTCGACGAAGGAGGCCGAGGCGCAGAGGCGAACGCGGCAGAGCTCCCGCGCGCGCCCGAGGCGGCCGTGGCAGCGCTCCCGCGAGTGCGCTCCCTGCAGCTCGTCGTGGGGCGGCCGTGGGGTGGGGCTCGCGGCGGCACGCGCGCCTCCGGCATCGTGGATGAACGCGCAACACAACCCAGCTCGCGCACGCGGCCAGGGAACCAGCCCAGCTCGCGCACGGCCAGCGGCCACAAGCATGCGCACGTGGCCGGCGGAGCCCTGCGCACGCACCCGCGCTCGCAGCCGGCGGAGCCGTGCCCGCGCCCGCGCTCGCTTTCGGCGAAGCCCATGCGTCGCATCCACAACCGTCGACGTGGAGCGCTCGTGGCGGCACCCGCGCCGCCGGCGTCGCGAACAGCCCTTGCGGCCACAGAGTGGAGCGGGGCGCTCGTGGAGGCACCCGCGCCGCCGGTGTAGCGAACAGCCCTTGCGGCCACGGAGTGTAGCAGGGCGCTCGTGGCGCGCTCCACCATGGCGGGGCCGAGCGCCGCGACGAGGTCCTCGAACCACCAGGTGCAGGGCTGATGCAGGACCCGCGCAGGCTGAGGTTGTTGCTCTTGGTGTCGCACGTATCGTGGACAAACCGACGGAGGGAGCAGAGATGCACGGGGGAGAAGAAAGGGCATTTTGGACAGTTTCCGTTGTGGGGCCCACATGTCAGGCCGGTAAACGGTGAAAATTAGACGGAAGGTGGACGGAATGGCGTGGAGGGCAAAAGAGATAAACGTCATGGCACACAGGTCCGAGCCATCTTTTTAGTGACATGGGGGTTGGCACCATCTTTTTTAATAGCATACAGGGAAAAGCCTCAAGTCTTGGTCCCCAACAAAATGCAAAAAATTCTCGGGTTAGGGATCTGCAATAGATGTTGAACAGCAAACAGGCTTGCTAAGAGGGGACTCTTTCACCTAGATAAGTGTCATGTTTGCGATCAAGAAGATGAGCCATACCCTACCTTCTAACAACATGTGTAGTGGCAAGAGAATTCTGGTTCAGATTGTTTCCTCCATGGTCTAGTTTGGTTCTGTTCCTAGACAGAATAAAGGTAACTTTGCCACCTGGTGGTGACGCAAGACAATGAAAAGGGTGGAGAAACAGAATAGAAGGGGAGTGAATTCTCTTATAATCTTTGGTGCTTGGATTATCTGGAACCATAGAAATGCATGTGTCTTCGAGGGTGCTGCACCTTCGGTAGAGACGAAACCAGGGTAATCTCTCGCTAGGTTTTCCCTCTCTCTAGATCATGTTGTGTAGAGGTCCGTAGATAATCTTTCATCTATGTAAACTCGTTGAGATTGTGTGGGAATGGAGGCCTTAACCTCCTTTTGTCCTCCAAGAGTGAGATCATGAGCCTTATGTCCTGTGTTTCGTGTTTTGTTTTTTCTCTCCTCCCAGTATCCCCTTTCTTAGTCTTGTTCGATCTGCTCGCTTTGGGTTTTGGGGATGCTTTTGATCGGTTCAAGATGTGCAAGGACATGTGTTCAATTATTTCTCCAAGTGAATTTTATTGATTCCACACGAGCACAAAGTTCTTGACCGAAAACTGCGTTCATCATCTGAACTGAATTTCCCAACGATTGGCTAAGTCTTAGGTGAGGATCTTCTGAAACCTTGAGTCGAGGCATTTATATTCCTGAAGATGGCATCATTTCTGACCATCCAGATTCCCCAGCAGCATAGGATGAAAATATCCAGAGAAAAACCATCTGCAGAGATTGTTTCCATTCCAAGAACAAATGGAAAAAGGACAGCTGCTCATTAACTTGAAAATTCAGAGATCCCCAGCAGTTTTTGGCGAAAGGACAATGAAACAGTAGATGCATTACAGTTTCTTCCACTGAATGCTGACAGAGCACACAAAGGTAACTTGGTAAGATCATGTTTCTTCTTCTCATCATGCCTCTAGTGCTGTGCAACCCTGTTTTGTCCATTTCTTGCGCGTTTGAGCTCTAATTCGCAATCTGGTTTTGCATTGGTTCCTAGTGATTCAAGGATCTTTTCTAAAGTACTCTAGTCATCAGTTGGCTTGGGTATTTAGGGTTGGGAACTTGCTCCTTGTCCATAGGAGTTGAGTAAACCGCTTTCAGATTGTCGCTTCTGGGCAAGTGCTTCTCGTTTGAGTGTGTGGTGTTCCAGCTACTAGTTGACTCGATCTAGGGACAGTGTGGTCGAATGTTTGGAAAGAAATTTGAGGCTCTTATTCATCCTTGTCATTATTTTCGGTCCTTCATAGCCGGCAAGATGAACTAACCTACTTGATCGAAAGCACCACATGTCAGAACCATGAATCACGTGTTCTTACGCTACATATGTTAAAAGCATCTGCCTGCAGTTCTGCTCAGTGTTACCTATGCCATGCATGAGAGATTCAGAGTTCAGGGCAGTGAGACAATCAGGCAGAAGACCGCGTGCACCATACCATTGTGGGTCTATGTGCCTGCATATGTGAATGTCTTGGAGCAACACCGGCCGAGAGGCTGCAAAATTTCTGTGAACCTTGTGATGGTGCCTGTGAAGAAGTACTTGGTCTAGCGTCTTGACAGGAACTTGTCCTTGTTGGGACGGTAATGTGCTCTGATCTCTATACCCTCGCTTCGCTAACCTCAAGTTTCCAGTTCTGGACCCTGATCGGCACGCCCGCGCGCGCTCGTGGAGCCATCACAGTCAGATGACAGATCGAAAATGACACAGAACGCAAAAGAGAGAGAGCTGAGAGAGTTTGGCGGCTGCTGATGGATGGAACCCTTCGTGGTTGTAGCTACAAGGATTCTACTCGCATGCGGTCAAATGCGGTCGCTGATCACTGGATCCTCGCATCAAATGCGCTGTTTACAGAGACTATTGTGCAGGCGCAGCTAGCAGCGGCAATCGGATGAGTTCAGGGTGTGAGCAGACTGAACATGCATGCATGGTGTTTGTTTGTTTGTTTGCTGTTCCCCAGCATAAGTCTGGCCAAGCAGACTGAAAGATCAGGCATGGATGGAGTTCCCAATTGCTGCCATCCATCCATGTGCGGATGTGCCTTTGGTTTGAGAAGGTAGCTCCCTAAGTATATATGCGGCCATATCTCAAAATCTCAAAATAATTAACATTAATGCAAGCACTTCAAATCAGTTCGTACACTAATTTTAGAAAACAGAAACGAAAATGCGACACAGTTTGGTTCATGTCCCAATTTGCCACGCCACACCTTCGACAAACTGTGGGCACCACAACAAGTCGCCGAACAAAATTGAAGCCGAAGTT
This sequence comes from Microstegium vimineum, assembly GCA_022036555.1. NCBI lineage: Eukaryota > Viridiplantae > Streptophyta > Magnoliopsida > Poales > Poaceae > Microstegium > Microstegium vimineum. Next base: position 8,556,781 of record CM039128.1, on the reverse strand, counting down.
ATAGTAAAGTCTGACAAGAAAATAAGTTTATAATGTGTGGGACACGATGCTAAGAAAGTATGACACTTCGTAGTTGTGACAATGAACCAAACGACTACAAGAAAAATTGTGACATAACTAACATGTGTAATCACAAATCAAACGGACCCTTCAATGTTTTTTCTTCTTTTTAGTTTATCCACTGGACAGTACTCCCTCTATCCCAAAAAAAAATGTCATTCTCGCTTCCCCAAAAGTCAGCAACGTCTAACTTTGACCAACTATATTTAACAAAATATTAATATTTAAGGTACATAATTAGTATCGTTAGGTAGATCTTTGAATATACTTTCATAGTAAACTTATTTAGAGATATAAATGTTACACACATTTTCTATAAATCTAGTCAAAGTTAAGAACGTTTGACCGGCACGATTCCCATAACGACACTATTTTTAGGACGGAGGGAGTATAGTATTTCAGCAAGAGCTAGCTAGCGTGGCTCGCATCGCCGCCGTAACTGACCGGCTAGCTACTAGTACTTCCAAAAAAAAATTTCTTTTTTTTATCCTCGTCCGTCATGGCCGATGATTGAAGATTTCACGTATCATCACACGTCTCCATCATCAGACATACTACACTACTACAAAGGCAGAATATGCATGCCAACACTGTTCTTTGTTCGTCCACCGGTACAATCAATAGAAACATGCATGCATGGTGCCGAGAGCTGCAAAAAAAAGCTGCAGTTTGGCTCGAGAAAACAACAAAGACTATTCTCTCTTTACTCTCGCTCGCCTCCTACGTCAAATCACACGGACACGGTCCACCGTCCCGGCCCCTTCTCTCTCTCTCTCTTTCTCCCTCTTCTCTCCCCATGCATCATTGTCGAATATTTACACTGGACGCCATCTCTGCATTCCCATTGGCAACAAATCCAGCCAGTAGTTCAGTTCTCTCGCCACCACACCGGCCACCTGCATTGCATTGCATTGCATACCCTCTCTCGGTCTCGGGCCTGCTTTCTTCCTATCTAGGAGGACTAGGAGGAGTAGTCAAGCTCATCTCTCTCTCTCTAACAGGGTACGTACGGCCATAGAGACTAGACAAGATGAAGTGCTTCAAGATCCTCCTGCTGGTATCCCTCATCCCTCTCGTGCTCAGGGGAGTCTCGCTTCTGGGCAATGTCATTCCTGCAGCACCGCCCCAGCAGCCGTCGACTAGCGGCTCCGGGAACGGCGTTTCTTCGGCTTCAGCTTCAGCTTCGCGGGTGGGCCGAAACCACCTCTCGGCCGGCTTCGCCCAGCGGCGGTTCGGCGGCGACGGTGGCGGCTACTTCTTCAGGGACGACAAGAGGTTCTCCCCAACCGGATCCAACCCGCTGCACAACTTGTGATCCACCGGCATTATTATTCAGGAATATAATCGGCAGGAAAATGCATGCATGCGAGTAGGAGCCCAGGGCTTCGCTCCAAGGTGATGCATGCCCACCCTTTTGAGAATTTGCAGAAAAAAGAGAATTTGCAGAAAAGCTGCGTAGTTGTTCTCATATATATTTTTTTCTCTGTGTATGCATATGTACATGTACGTATGTATGAGCTTATTAATTTTCACCTCTGGTAGCCTTGTTTTGTGTGCATACGTTTTTGCATTTCTTTTTGTTACAGCTTAGATCAAAAAAAAATTCAATTAGGGAAATGCTGAATTTTCCGCTGTGTTCCTTTGTCCTTTGGGTGTTAATTCGTTCATGACTGGTTGGTATGGGCAGGTAGTTTCCTTTAGGGTCTGTTTTCTTCTTCAGCTTGTACTAATTGTTTAACTCATCAATTGCGTCCTTAAACATATTGCAAAATGCATGCATGCATGGCTTTTGCATTGATCAATGAGACGCAAAATTGATTTTATCTATCTATCACACAATCACACTTACCAGGGTGGAATATAAGTTAAGTTGACTGCTGCAGGAAGAAATGACAGGTTACAAATTTCTGATGCCCAGCTTATCGGCAATAGCGCAGAAAGCTTGGAGACATGCTGCACTGCTGACCGCGAGATATATGGAGGACAATGTGGATCCATTATATTGATGTTCACTCCTCAAACTCAAACCGGCACATTGACTGACTCCATCTCGAATGAAGCCTCTACTTCCCCAGCTATTTCAGATTTGATTTAGTTGCCGGAGTGAGCTGAGTCTGAGTCTGAGAGAAACAACTGTGGATGCATGTGTAGGCTATGAAGAAGAGGATGGTACGGTGTTGTGGAACTTGTAGTTGGAGGGGCCTCTTGTTGATGGTTATATCTACAGGGGACATGTTATTATACAACTTGGGGTCTTTGTCCCAAGAAGGACGTTTTACAGGTATTGGTGAAATTGAGATGTTTGATAACCGCACTTCTATTTTGGCTTCTTTTTTTTAACAGCCGCACTTTTATTTTCAGAAACGATCTCTACCTACCTAAGGTGTTGCTAAATTTGTAAAGACAATTAATTAACTCATCACGGTCTGAAAATCTACTAAGAGGCCCAAGGCTCATTCACCCCACTTAGACCTAACCTAAACTTCATACTACCCCTCACGCCTAAAACTACCATCGCCGCTTTCTCCCCCCTTTGCCTCTCGATCCCCACCACCCCCACCAACCACTCCTCTGACACTGCCTTTCTATCCTCATTGCCACCACCCACCACTCCCCCCTTCCGCCTCTATGTCAACCACTATCGCCCACCAACCCTCTCTCTATTCAACTCCCTCGTAGCAGATATGGCCTCAACCTCATGTTGTGCCCTTGCCTCAACCTCGAGCGACACACCTTGACCTCGAGCCTAGGCGGCGCATCAGCCTCCACCTCTAGCCTCAACCCCGAGCGGCACCACGACGGGTTGCTTGCAGATGCGACGACAATGTCCTCTTTAGATTTACGTTTTTTATTAGGATCTCCCATTTGGATTTAGTTGGCTCAGCATGCAAAGGAGATTGACAGGTTGTACCCCCCCCCCCCCCCAACACACGCACACACACACACACACACACAATTTGCATGATTTACATAGGTCAGCTCTGGTTAACAAGCCCAAAGGACTAACTGTTAGAAAAGTTGTTATCCTAAGCTATGGGGCCATGGGGGTTGTGCAAACCCTTTGGAACATCATGGAAAGCTTGAACCTTGTTCCATTATCTAAAAAAATCAAAGTTGTGACTTGGATCTCAAACAATCATATAAATTAAGATGTGGAACCATATAGGACGGATCGTAACACTCAAACATGTTCATACCATCGAACTGACTAATTTTCCAGGGACAAAGAGGCTGAAAGGCAGAAAGGTGTTAAAGCATGTGTGCTGGGAGACAGAAGAAAATTGATGGTGCCATTCTGAGACTATTATTTGTCCACTACTTGATAGAATTATTTTTTTACTCCCTCGTTTTCCTTTGTTCTAGCTTTTCTCGGTACATTGCAATTGTTCTAGGTGTACATAGCTAATTGTTATACATATATAGCAAAAAATATGTATAAAAAAACACACAAAATCACTTATAATTTAGACCATAAGGATCAGAGATTTTTTACTAGGGAATGGGGAGAATTCCCACTACCGCTACCGCTGGCAGGCCAGCCGGGCCATGAGCGCGGTTGGAACGGGAGGTGATTAAAATTTTTGTTGATGAAGTTTATTTCAGTATTGTTTGCATATATGGACTAGTAGTCTACTTTAATCCATTATTTTTAACTGAGGTATGAACTAAAGTTTAATTAGTCTGCCTATAAGTCCACAATTTACATGTTCAAAAAGGAGGCTATGACTAAACTTTATAATGGCTAAAGTTTAGCCGTCAGACGGGCCTAGTACAGCATATTGGTGAGATGGGGAACGAGATGTGTGGCCATGAACTGATGCCTGATTGGCCTTCAAACTGCGTCGAAAAGGCGCGAACTGCACCAAAAAGGCAGAGCCATGAACTGTCTGAATACATGATGGACAAAGCAAATGAACTCTTGTGCTCAGGTGCCACTAGCAGCTACTGTGCCATATGGACTGGGGATTAGCCCTGACATGCAGATGGCAGAGCACACCAGGGGCTATAGGATCTTTTGCTTTGTTTTCTTGTTGCTTTGCAATAATGTGTGTAAATTAGTGCTGAGGCCTCAGGCCTGGTCGTCACGAGGTTTCGTTCTGATGAAACCTCATTTCCTCAGCCAATGATTCTGTCCTCCAATCATACAGTCAAAGAATTACATACTGTCTGTTTTCACCTGTTCTGATGCAATTCTAAATTTGCATACAGTCAAACTTATTTAATTAAAGTTATTAATGTTTTTGGCTCAAAATATATGAATTATATATAATAGCACTGAACTGAGCTCATGACACCAAGGCCTGGAATTGAGGGTGCAAGCAGAAGAAAGAAACTGCTGCTGGCCCTCATGCTCGTTGCTCGATCATCAGATCTCACGTCCGTCCGACTGCATTGACACTGAAAAGAACTGTAGACACCTGACCTGACGAGAGGAATTGATGGCGGTGAGAAAAGCGAGAGTCGGCAGGAGTGAATGCAGTGCGATGCTTTTGGGGCGTCCTGGTACAACGTTGCATTTGCATCTAGGGCGCTGTTGCACACGCTGTGTGTGCTCCTTCATATCGCCACAGATTGAGCCGACACCAGATTGAATGCTCCGTGCGAGTACTTCCATAGCTAATAGCTTGCTTGTTCAGAATTTGTTTTTCTTTCCGTCTTTGTTATCTTGCTTTGAGCAAGTTCTCTTCAAGGGTTTCGGCTAGATTTTTTTTCGATGAAGGATATTCAATATCCGGTCTTATATTGTACACAACCAATTGTTATAAAAGAAGATAGAAAAAATAAAATAGAAAAAAGTCATAGTCTTCTACTTAGATCAGGACAAAACAACAAACGATAAATGCTTCGACCCTCTGTTTGAACGAGAGAGCGTCCTTGGCTTGTTCTTAGCGTCGCAGCTGAGTCCCAAATGTCGTAGTGCAGGGCATGTCTAGGAGCAGTTGTACTTGTGTTGATGCCTTCAAGAAGGTAAATGACGTCCGCAAACGTCATCATCAATGAAAGAAAGAGGGAATTACAGCGACGCCTCTAAGGGGGAAGATGATGTTGATTGCGTCATCGCCGCCGGCCCAGCACCGCCAGGCAGGGTTTCCACCCGTATTCCAAGAACCTGCACAGACACATCCAAGCCGAACCTGCACACAACTAGATGCCGGAGATGATCGGCAGGGTCTTCACCAGATGCAGCGAGGCAGCAGTAAAACAGGGGGCGACGGTGTACTTTGATGTGAATGTCGGAGCCGATTCACGGGCCGCCTGGGAGCGACGTGGTCTGTGGGATGGCGGGTTGGACGGCTTGTCGAGATGACCGGTGCCAACACTGACATCCCCATCCGGTGCCCGGGAGTCCAAATCGACCCCCAAGCCGTCGCCAGGGAAAATGTCCCCGACCCGAGGCAACGCCCGCCCGAGTCCGCATCGCCGGAGCACCACCCGCACCGAGAAGGGGGCAGCACGGGGCAGCAGCCGGCGGATCCAGGCCTGAGATACCCAGATCGGCCCGCCGCCACTAGACCCCTCACCGGTGCGGTTACGCCGGCCGCCGAGTCCGTCCATCCACCAAACGGTGGGGAGAACGGTGCCGCCGTCCGCGTCGCCGAGCCCACCGAGGCGCGAGCCAGATCGGCCGCACCGTAGAGCAGGCCGCCGTCTCGCAACACCGCCATGGATCCAGATAGAAGGAGGCCGGATCCGACCTCAGGGAACCCAAATCTGCTCCATCGGACAGCCATCGCGCCGGAGGAGGCGAGGTGCTAGGTGGAGGCAGGGGATGGAGGGGAGAGAGGGAGAGGGAGAGGGAAAGGGGAGGGGAGGGCTGGGCCACCGCACGCCGGAGGAAGGTGACGGCGGCGGCTGGCGAGGAGGCGACGGGGGGCCGCTCGGGCGCCACCGGCTGGGAGCCCCCGAGCTGCCCGCTGGGAGCGCTCGGGGGGAATTACCAAGGGTTTCGGCTAGATGCACAACAATTCTTTAGGAAAACAGGAGGGGTTATAGTTAAGCAAATGCCGATGTGGAGGAAAGAGATGAGGAGAGAAAGAAGAGCTTGGCTTCCATGCAAGCATCAAGTTGGACACGAAAGCATAGGTAATAGTGAGTCCAAGTAGTAAATGTTATGAGAAGGAATATGAAAGATAAACTTTTTATAGCCACATAAGAGACAATTTATTGTATAACTTAACTATAATAGCTTGACTTATAGCCAAATACTTGGCTTTATTATTGACCTTGCTCTTACCCTGCCAACACTCGTGCTCCCCGCGTGAAGGCTAAGAAGGCCAATAGTGGCTTCCTTCACAGATCCCGTCGCTAGTACATCCTTGCCACCCCCTTCTCTTCTCTGTCGGCGCCCTTCTCCTTCTCCTTCTCTTCCCCTCCTCTTCAACAACGGCGCGGGCAAGGAGGTAGAGCGTGTGGCTCGTTGTCGAGCCGAGGCAGAGTGCATGGCTTGGTGTCGAAGACAAAGTTGCCGGTGAGGAGTTTCGCCCGCCGGACAAGGAGACGGAGCGTGTGGCTCACTATCAAGCCGAGGTGGGGTGTATAGCTCGGCGTCGGAGATGGAGTGGCCAGTGCACCCACCAGGAATGGAGGAGGCACGAGATTTGAATCTAGATGGTAATGGAGGAGGATCCTAAGAGCGAAGATACTGTGCTAGGGGTCTTCTAGTCTTTTTCTTTCGTTCTTGGTGGTTGCATTGAAAGACTCAACGATACTTAGTCTAGGATGGAGTACGACCAAGATGGATGCCCACTTTTGTCTTAGGGCATGTTTGGTTACAACTCCCTAAAGTTTAGCCACTAAATTTAGGTGATTTTAGTCCCTAAAGTGACAAACAACCCCTAAAGTGTGGCTAAACTTTAGGGGGCTATAACCAAACAGACCCTTAGTTGAGTTTAGCTATTGTATTTATATGTAGCCATTTGGATATCGATGAAGTGACAGTCTTGGCTTGATAGACAAATCTCGTGTATCGTCGAAAAACAAACGTGTTTGTCTGTTCATCCATATATATACGGGAGTAAAAGTCCATAAAAGCTGCACAGCACACAGGTTATAAGAGGACCTAAGGCCGGCTAGCCAGCCACTGTCGTCTACAGGTGACGTGCAGTATGAAAATGTCATGTTCCTTGGTTTATCATTCACCGAAATAGTATTTTTCTCTCACAACAAAACAACTCAAAACAACATCAGCCGACTTATCAACCACCAAAATAATTATACGAACAGGCCGAAAGGCTTCACCGCTCTCATCAAATAAACCTTGTTAAAAACAGCTGTGCATGTGCCAAATCGCAAGAACGGCTTAGCTGTATTGTAGTGCAATGGTTCTGTAGTGGTGTTAAGAAAGGAGACAGGACCGAGAGTGAATGTGTGATGATGGCAAGGTGTCCTTTTTAAATCTTTTGTCGGAAGCACGAGTGCCTGCACATGATAACCTGCCCGGTAGCAGCAGCACCTGGTCAGATCACTGCTTAGTTCCAAAAACTTTAGGTGAGGTGGTGTGGTGAGGGGTACCATCGATCCCCCATAAAGAAAGACCCTACAAAATTCGTAGAGCCGGCCTGTTTAGTTCCAAAAACTTTAAGAATTTTTGGCACCGTAGCACTTTCGGTTTTATTTGGTAATTATTGTCCAATCATGTCACAACTAGATTCAAAAGATTCGTTTCGAGATCTACAGACAAACTGTATAATTAGTTATATTTTTTACTTATCTTTAATACTCCATGCATACGTTTAAAGATTCGATATGATGGAAAATTTTGAAAACTTTTAGAATTTTGGTACCAACTAAACAAGACCTAAGAATCAAAATACCAAACAGTTAAGTAGTACTATGTCAGACAGTGTATGCGTACTGCTCTCTTCTTTTTTTGATACATTTGAATGGTATAAGATGTTTTCCACAATAGGATTTGTAGGGGACAGAGAGAGTACTTGTACTTTGTTGGATGTACCCAGCTGATCGCTGGTCGCTGTATCCTTGCCTGGTCTGTCCTTTGGTATCTCATCGAGCTTTCAATAGTCAAGATAAAAGTTTTCACAAAAAAAAATGTCAAGATAAAAGTGATTCCGCTTTACAGGTTTAGATTCCTTCTTCTTTTCTGAAGGGACTATCTTAGAGTGGTTGTCTTTCCTTTTAAGAATTTGGAGGGGCCAAAACCCCTACAACGAGTATATTGAAATCAAAGTAACCGAGTTACATGTAAAAGGTTCAAGAAACAAAGAAGAAAATAAAGAAAATGAAAAGCAAGCAGCAAATTACACCAGATTTTATTTGTATCCATTAATCAAAGAAACTGACAGACGTACTTAATTTCACTCTGAAAGAAACTAGCATCAACTCTCTTGAAAGAAGATGTGCCTGCAGACTAGAAAGTTGCACCCCTTTGAGATTAAATCATTTCTTGCAGTCTAGATCACCAAGCACAAGAGTACCACGGGAAATCATTTCTTGCAGTCTAGATCACCAAGCACAAGAGTACCACGGCTACCACGAAGAACTGAGTTTGAAGCTAAGTTGATTATCACTTGGCTTATCAGCCCGACTTATTAGTCATGGTACCGTGTTTTGATCTCACAACAAAATAGTAAAAACAACATCAACTAACTTATCAACCACAGACGAACATGCCATTAAAATTTCTAGGAAGGTACCATGCATTGGGATGTCAAGATTAAGAAATCTCCAACACTCAATAGCAAAGGGACACCGAAAAACAGATACCGAGAGATTTCTTGATCTGCCTCATTACAAAAGGACACAATCATAGGAGTTCAAATCCATGTTCTTCCTTCTTAGGATTGTTTCTTGTACTTAATCTATATCCTTGATTAGCGGACAGAAGAAAAAACATTTCCACTTGTATGGGTTGTGTAAGCCTTTGAAGAGGCAAAGAGGTTTGACCCCAAAAGACCATCTTCACCATTCAACTATAACTATTGGGAGAAGGCAACTTCGGAGACAAGCAAATGGAGGAAATGTGTAAGATCAACCTTATTGATAGCTTGTTGACCGAGCAGTTCTTTGCAAAGGAGAATAGCTCCGTGTTAGATTGATCTCTCAGCCAGTAAGCCCAACGGCTTATTGGGCCTTGATCCGCGTCCTGATCGGGGACGCCCAACCCATCTATAGGTTGGAGGGCCCCTGTCACACTGCGCAATAAATAGAGGTGGGGGCTGACGGCACACAGTAAGAGGTTCGTCGCCGTACAATGCTCCCCACCGACACAACCCTAATCCCGATCAGAGAGGGGCGCAGCCAGTGACGGGAAGCGCCTCCGGCCACGCCGCCACTGCACTCTCAAGTTCGCCGGACTACACCAAGCTCTTCCCCGACCGTCGCTGCCGGTGCGCAGATCCTCCCCGACCGAACCAGTGCCGGACGGGATTCATTCGGTTAGTGATTCACCTCTCTCTCCCTTCTCGGATCTCTCTTGTTCATCCAACCCCACTGGATCTGGATCTAGTCGATCCTATCGTTCTAACACTCCGAGCCTCCGATGAACTAGTTCTGAGCATTATCACACTAGGGGCTATGAGTTAAAAATAACTAATGTGAGCTATGTGTTGTGGAAAAGTTATATGCTATATTTGGCATAAACAAGTAAAAGTCTAGCCCTCTCTGTCTCCCTCGAAACAGTTGTGAAACAACTCTATTTCCACTCAGTTCAAAAAGCAAAAGGCCAAAATCTAAAAGCAGAGACCAATGTACTTTCAAAATGATACTACATGAAAGCATCTGGTTCAATAGTTTGTTGGCTTTCTGGCTTTTTTTTTTGCAGTTAAAACAGTTTTTAGAAACTCAACAAACACAGACTTAAATATCTTACAGATCACTCACGGGGCTTCGCTAGAAATAATTTGGTTTTCTCGTGTAGGTACACATATAATGAGAAACAATAGAACGAAAACAAGAAACCAATAAAATAACAGTAGGATGGCATTCTGAATATAATAATCAAGTGATTATAAAGCAAAATTAGTCGCCTCTTAATAAAACACACGTCAAAGGACGTGTTCTTGAAAAAAAAAATAAAGCAAAAATTACACCAAACCACTCATTGCTGCAGGGAAACTATATTTTACGGCTTGAAGGAGCTTCACAGTCCCTCATCCAGTCAATTAATTATCTCAGCTTTCATTTACGATTATTGAGAAGCTTAAATATTCATTAAAATATTTTGTGATTAAAAAACCGAGGACATATATATAGGATCCACATGCATGCCATGTCAGTCAATACCGCCATTGAAACTATCGGAACCATTTTGGGAGTAACTTGTCTGGTTTTTTAAATTAACGAGACTAGTTATCCTATTTATGTGGTTGTTTTTATGGCTAATAAGCTGCCTGATGCACTGTACCATCTAGGTTGCACTAGTACAAAAAGCGCCTATTGATGAGGACATCCCAACCGTGCATGTTACATCAAGTATCCACCAGTCATCATCAAACATAAATAATATAATTCAAGGTCCACTTACAAGAAGTCGTTCTAGAAAACTCCAAGAGCAGGTGAATTCATTCCTTATTGATTTTAATCTTGATAATTCTAAGAATGTTATACTACCTAAGTGTTCTATATTTGTTGTACTTAGGTATACATATGAAGAGGAGGATATTACTCTATATGAAGAAAAGCTACAGACCAAAAGAAATGAAGAGATTCGGACAGGAACGTTCGGAGCTCCGAACGAACCACACAGTCAGGTTCGGACCTCCGAACATACCAGCCCAAAGAAATAGTCATAACTTTTGATTCCCAAAAGCTATAAAGGTGAATGAACACATTTTGAAAAGCTTATCAAGTCTAGTTTCCAATGCCACACGTGCCGACCTGTTTGGAGTTATCATTGAGAGCGCCGACCTGTTTTAGTGCATACTGGTCCGAAGGTCAACAGACAGCCTGATGGTTAAGTTCCCGTGCAAAACTGTATCATTCTATAATGTTTCGTGTTGTATGGTATACATGGATGGAAAGGTAGTTAAGTCTAATTTCCAACGCATTTAACGGTGCATCTTTTGGACTTCCTAAGATGCAGATATTGCCAATTTACTAAGTACTGTGCAGGATACCAACAGCCTCGCGAAGCCACTTCAGAGGACCATTTCGAGGAGGCCTTTTCGTATTCTTAGTCTTTTCATTTCCATCTCGTGTTTACACCTATCTAGCAGGGTTGTTGCTAGTATATCTACCCCATTGCATCTTAGCAAACTCAGACTTTTGATAATCGAATATAGAACTTTTGTTCAGTTGTGTGCTAACAAACCCCCAGAGATTCTCTACCCCTTTGCTCTTGTGTTTTCCTTCGCGGAGATTACAGAAGCGGTCACGTCATCGACACCCAATCCGTGCTCCTGATCTTCGAATTCAGGTTGCGTAGGTTGGTTTCTTTGAGAGTGTGGTTGGGGGAATCCTTGGTTCAGGCTGCCGTATAGAGACGGTGGTTGGCTCCTTGTGCGTGTCGTCAGGTTGCACTAGTTATCGCTGCTTGCAGCAAGTTATCGGCCAATCTTTGGCTAGTTATCAAGAACAAGATCCTACGTCGTGAAGATCGGGACCGTATCTCATCATCTGGTATCAGATTTTCAGTTGCCACGGTAGGAATTTTTATCCTTAGCTACATATATTTGTGTTGGTCCTATCCACTAAAAAGCCACAAAATATTCTGCCATAACCCTTTGTAACCCTTTGTTTCAATCTATTTTTCTTATGAGTTTGGTTAAAGTTTGGTTCATTAGAGTCTTTGTTTAGTTGCTGATCATATTATCCTTCGCGTGTCCTTTGAGCTTCTTTCATATATTTGTAAATTACTATATAAAAAAATCAGAAATCCGTATCATCATTTGCGTAAACTTTGATCCTATCAAGTTAGAACGTTGACGGTTGTATCTTGTTTCTAAAAAAAGTGTATAAGTGTTATCTCTAGTCTTGTTCTTAGTTATAAAAAAAGTGTGACAAAAAAAGAGAAGAAAGAAACGTGCAAAAAAAAGAGAAGTTGAGAAAAGTTGAGACAGAGAAGTCAAAAGTTCGGTTTGTTTATGTGCACAAGTTCTGAAATTTATATCAAGTTGCACAATCAGTTACTATCTATCCTTTGGTGCAAAATTTTGTTTGGGTTTGATTGCAGCACTTTCATCCTAGGCATACACTTTGTTTGCATCAAATCTGAAATTATCTTTACGTGTGTGTTTGATCCATTTACAACATTCATATCTTGTGGTCAGCACTAGACAGTGAACTTCTATTTTGAACTGTGATTTAACTTTACAATATCGAGAATTCAGATTGTATTTCTTGTTAATTATATCCCCACCAAGCTCCACAAATAACCCACCGTTATAGGAACGCTAATCTTGTATTCTCCCAACCATCACTTTTGGTTTCCACCTCGCATTGGCCCTCTGTAATCTGCAGGAATTCATAAGAGCTTTGGTTGGTAAGAGAGGTGAGGTTGTGTGATTCCACATATATTTTCCTATTCCATATATTCCACATATATCTGTTGCAATCTTTCACTAACTTGACAGGAAGATGGGTTCTAACGTTGAGATTGACGATTGTGTCACCATGGCACAATTCAATGAGATGAAGCAAAGCGTGGAGACACTAACAACCAATCTTCAAGAACTTATGACTCGGTTACAAGAACCTCCTCCTAAAGATTCAAATGCAAGTCACCTTGAAGAAGAAGTTGAAGAAAATAAAGAACAAGTTGCTGCTCGTCTTGCAAGAGAACAGCGAAGACGACGGAGAGACCGTGTGGTTATAAATGCAAGAAGGCCCCCACTTCCAGGTCGTGGAAATGGTCGTAGAGGTGCTGGTCATGGAAGAGAGCATGGACTAGAAGAAAGTGGGACTGACGAAGAGGATGAGGAAGAAGAGGTTGGACAGCCCCATCGTGATGATCGTTGTCACCGAGGAAATTGTGGGCGAAATCAGCCCAATGAGGAGAGGTTTGGCAAATTAAAATTCACCATGCCCAAGTTTGAAGGAGGATCTGATCCTGAATCATATCTTACATGGGAGTTGAAGATGGATAAAATTTTTCGCTTGCACAATTATTCAGAGCGAAAGAAGGTTGCCATGGCTGCTCTTGAGTTTGATGGCTATGCTCTAATCTGGTGGGAGCAAATGTTGAATGAAAGAGAAGAAGCTGGCCAAGGTGATGTGCGTTCATGGGCTGAAATGAAGAGAGAATTAAGGCAAGATTTGTTCCAAAACATTATCGTCGTGATCTTTTTGACAAACTACAGTATCTGAAGCAAGGAAGTCTCAATGTTGATGAATATTATAAAGAGATGGAGAAGGCATTCATTAGAGCCAATGTGTATGAAGATGAAGAGCAATCAATGGAACGTTTTATGTCAGGGCTGCACCGCAACATTCAGCGCATTGTTGAATTTCAGTCGTACATCAATCTTATTGAGTTGGTGCATCAAGCTAGTAAAGCGGAACGTCAATTACAGCAGGACATAAAGTCCAATTGAGGAGTATCTTTCAGCACAAAGAGTGCAGCAAGTGCAAGCAAATTCATACCAAGAGTTAGTGGAAACAGAGGTACATTTTCCAACTCAAGTGGTGGTGCACGATCTAGCAATTTTGGAGCTTCTAGTGGCAAAGAGTTGGCTGCTCCAAATGAGAGGAACAAATCAGCAAATACATCATCTACTTTAGTAGGTTCTTCCAACAAAAGTAGTGGAATCCAATGTTTCAAGTGTGGTGGTCGTGGTCATGTTGCAAGAGAGTGTCCAAACAATCGAACCATCATTGTGAATGACAAAGGAGAGTATGAATCTGCTAGTGAAGAAGAACAAGAAGATAGTGAAGAGGAGAATAATCTTGAGAAGGATATCTGTGAATTTGAATCAGAGGTGCTGCTGTTGTTGTATCTCAAATTTTGAGTGTGCAAATGAGTGAAGTTGAAACTGGATAGCGGCACAATCTTTTTCAAACTAGATCTAAAGTGCAAGATAGAGTTGTCGAGGTGATCATTGATGGTGGAAGTTGCCATAATCTTGCTAGCAAAGAAATGGTTGAAAAGCTTGGTTTAAAGGTGCTGAAACACCCTCATCCATATCATGTGCAATGGCTTAATAATTCAGGTTCTATTAAGATTGCACAAAGAGTGAAAGTTCCTTTCAAGATTGGTGAATATATTGACACCGTGGAGTGTGATGTGGCACCTATGACAGTGTGTCACATGTTGTTGGGAAGACCATAGCAATATGATCAGTCATCTCTATATTGTGGTAGAACCAATCAATACACCATCAAGTGGAAGGGCAAGGAGTTGATTCTTAAACCCATGACACCACAACAAATTCTAGCTGAGCACTTGCAAAAGAACTCTACAGTGAGCAGTGAGAGTGCAAAAGAAGGAGAGAAAAATAATTTGAGTGCCCTCCACAAATCAGTGAGTGAGAGCCACAAGCCAAACATGAGAGAAAACAAAAAAATAGAGGGAGAGAAGTTAGTGATGAATGCCACCAAATCTGAAATGAGAGATGTGAGGAATAACCCAGAACAAGTATTATACATACTTGTGTGCAAAGACACATTGCTTTCAGCTAACGACTTAACCTCTGTCCCTAGTGTTGTTACACGTGTTTTGCAGGAATATGAAGATTTTTTTTCTAGAGGAAACCCCTGCTGGACTTCCTCCCTTGCGTGGCATTGAACATCAAATTGATCTCATCCCTGGAGCTGCACTTCCAAACCGTCCAGCATACCGCACCAACCCAGAAGAAACTAAGGAAATTCAAAGGCAAGTATAAGCACTTTTAGATAAAGGTTATGTGCGAGAAAGTTTAAGTCCTTGTGCTGTCCCTGTTATTTTGGTGCCAAAGAAAGATGGTTCATGGAGGATGTGTGTAGATTGTAGAGCCATAAATAACATCACCGTTCGTTATCATCATCCTATTCCTAGGCTAGATGATATGCTAGATGAATTGAGTGGATCCATGATATTTTCTAAAATTGATTTGAGAAGTGGTTACCATCAAATTAGAATGAAAATTGGAGATGAATGGAAAATTGCTTTTAAAACAAAGTTTGGGTTGTATGAATGGTTAGTTATGTCTTTTGGTTTGACTAATGCACCTAGTACATTCATGAGATTGATGAACCATGTCTTGCGAGCATTCATTGAAAAATTTGTTGTTGTTTACTTTGATGATATTCTAATTTACAGCAAGACATTGGAGGAACATGTTGCTCATATTCAGCAAGTTTTGGATGTGCTTAGGAAAGAACAATTATTCGCTAACCTTTTGTACAGATCAGGTTGTGTTTCTTGGGTTTGTTGTCTCAGGTTTAGGAATTCAGGTTGATGAATCAAAGGTGAAAGCAATCAAGGATTCGCCAACTCCTGAAAATGTAAGTTAAGTGAGAAGTTTTCATGGACTTGCTGGTTTTTACAGGAGATTTGTTAGAGATTTCAGCACCATAGCTGCTCCCTTGAACGAGTTGACAAAGAAAGGTGTTGCCTTCCAATGGGGTGAGCCACAAGAGAAAGCTTTCCAAGAGTTGAAGAAAACATTATCCGAAGCCCCCTTGCTTGTGTTGCCGGATTTCACTAAAACCTTTGAGGTTGAATGTGATGCAAGTGGGATTTTGGAGTTCTCATGCAAAATGGACAGCTCGTTGCATACTTTAGTGACAAGTTGGGAGGAGCACAACTGAACTATTCGGTGTATGATAAGGAGCTATATGCTTTGGTAAGAGCTCTTGAGACTTGGCAACATTACTTATGGCCAAACGAATTTGTTATTCATTCAGATCATGAGACTTTGAAGTATTTAAAGGGCCAAGCAAAACTGAATCGTAGACATGCTAAATGGGTTGAATTCATTGAAACTTTTTCATATGTTGTAAAATATAAGAAAGGTAAAGAAAACATTGTTGCTGATGCTTTATCTCGTAAAAATGTTTTGTTAAATCAAATTGAAGTAAAGGTACCTGGAATTGAAAGCATAAAAGAATTGTACTCTACTGATCATGACTTTTCAGAACCTTATACAAAATGCATAGCTGGAAAGGGATGGGAAAAATATCATTTACATGATGGATTTTTGTTTAGAACTAACAAATTATGTGTTCCACATTGCTCTGTTAGACTCTTGTTGTTACAGGAAACACATGTAGGTGGACTGATGGGTCACTTTGGATGGAGAAAGACCTATGAGATGCTAGCTGATCACTTCTATTGGCCGAAGATGAGAAGAGATGTTCAACGACTCGTGCAAAGATGCATCACCTATCACAAAGCTAAGTCAAAACTGAACCCCCATGGATTATATACACCCTTGCCTATTCCTAATGCTCCTTGGGAAGATATTAGCATGGATTTTGTTTTGGGATTACCTAGGACTAAGAGGGGGAGGGATTCAATTTTTGTTATTGTTGACCGATTCTCTAAAATGGCACATTTTATACCTTGTAATAAAAGTGATGATGCTTCCCACGTAGCCTCTCTATTTTTCAGAGAAATTGTAAGGTTGCATGGCATGCCCAAGACGATTGTTTTCAGATCGTGACACCAAGTTTTTGAGCTACTTTTGGAAGACATTATGGGCAAAGCTTGGTACAAGGCTACTGTTTTCCACCACTTGCCACCCTCAAACGGTGGGCAAACTAAAGTTGTGAATAGAACACTCTCTATGCTGCTACGAGCCTTGATAAAGAAGAACTTGAAGGAGTGGGAAGAGTGCTTGCCACATGTGGAATTTGCTTACAATAGGGCAGTACATTCTACAACTAATATGTGTCCTTTTGAAGTTGTATATGGTTTCAAACCACTTGCTACGATCGATTTGTTATCTCTACCATTGCAGGAAAGGAGTGACATGGAAGCATCCAAGCGCACGTCTTATGTCAAGAAGATTCATGAGAAGACCAAAGAAGCAATTGAGAAGAGATCCAAGTACTATGCTGCATGGGCAAACAAGCATCGCAAGAAGGTGACATTTGAACCTAGAGATTTGGTTTGGGTACATCTTCGCAAAGACCGATTTCCAGAAAAGCGCAAATACAAGTTTATGCCTCGTGGAGATGGTCCATTCAGAGTGTTGTCCAAGATCAATGACAATGCCTACAAGATAGAGCTTCCTGAAGACTATGGTGTTAGCACAACCTTCAATGTTTTTGACTTAACACCATTCTTTGGGCTAGAAGATTCTGAGTCGTCGAGGTCGACTCCTTTTCAAGAGGGGGAGGATGATGAGGACATCCCAATCGTGTATGCTACATCAAGTATCCACTAGCCATCATCAAACATAAATAATATAATTCAAGGTCCACTTACAAAAAGTCGTTCTAGAAAATTCCAAAAGCAGGTGAATTCATTCCTTATTGATTTTAATCTTGATAATTCTAAGAATGTTATACTATCTAAGTGTTCTCCATTTGTTGTACTTAGGTATACACATAAAGAGGAGAATATTACTCTATATGAAGAAAAGCTACAGACCAAAAGAATTGAAGAAATTCGGATAGGAACGGGGCTCTGAACGAACCACACAGACAGGTTCGGACCTCCGAACATACCAGCCCAAAGAAATAGTCATAACTTTTGATTCCCAAAAGCTATGAAGGTGAATGAACACATTTTGGAAAGCTTATCAAGTCTAGCTTCCAATGCCACAAGTGCCAACCTGTTTGGAGTTACCATTGAGAGCGCCGACCTGTTTTAGTGCATATTGTTCTGAAGGTCAACAGACAGCCTAATGGTTAAGTTCTCGTGCAAAACTGTACCATTTTATAATGTTTCGTGTTGTATGGTATACATGGATGGAAAGGTAGTTAAGTCTACTTTCCAACACATTTAACGGTGTATCTTTTGGACTTCCCAAGATAAAGATATTGTCAATTTACTAAGTACTGCGCAGAATACCAACAACCTCGCGAAGCCACTTCAGAGGACCATTTAGAGGAGGCCTTTTCGTATTCTTAGTCTTTTCATTTCCATCTCGTGTTTACACCTATCTAGCAGGGCTTTTGCTAGTATATCTACCCCATTGCATCCTAGCAAACTCAGACTTTTGATAATCGAATATAGAACTTTTGTTCAGCTGTGTGCTAACGAACCCCCAGAGAGAGATTCTCTACCCCTTTACTCTTGTGTTTTCCTTCGCGGAGATTACAGAAGCGGCCGCGTTTATCGGCACCCAATCCGTGCTTCTGATCTTCGAGTTTAGGTTGCGTAGGTTGGTTTCTTTGAGAGTATAGTTGGACGAATCCTTGGTTCAGGCTGCCGTATAGAGACGGTGGTTGGCTCCTTGTGCGTGTCGTGAGGTTGTACTAGTTATCGCTACTTGCAGCAAGTTATTGGCCAATCTTTGGCTAGTTATCAAGAACAAAATCCTACGTCGTGAAGATCAGGACCGTATCTCATCACCTATACAGGCGGCTCGGAAGCCATTTCTACAGGCGTTTTTCCGAACCACCAACGCCGGGGGCTAGTAGAAATCGATTTCTACGGGCTTGAAAATAGAAAATCGCGTTTTAAAAATAGAAAAAAAAATTAAATGATGGGGGAGAGGCCACTAGGAACCCGTCCCCGTCCAAGTCGCAAGTTGTGGTTTTTTTCACGTAAAACCATGAACACTCTCTGGAGGGGATTTGAACCCTCGACCTCGGCCCCACGCGATCCCTCCTCTACCACTCCACTCATCCGTCACTTGTGCCTAGATTCACTAGTACTTCCTCATATTCTATACTAAACCGAGTGTAAATTGATTGTTTCAATCACTAAACGAATTCAAATGAAAAAGTTGTGAACTACACAGTTTCATAACTTTTCGAGATCTACAACTTTCATGTAGCAAGTTTTTTCATCCAAGGTCGTTTACAAAAATTTAAATTTTAAATTTGACACATTCAAACGTATTTTTTTGATGACAAGATGATTTCAAATGAAAAAGTTGTGAACTATAAAGTTTCATAACTTTTCGAGATCTACAACTTTCATGTAGAAAGTTTTTCCATCTGAGGTCATTTACAAAAATCAAAAAAATCAGTGGAAAAAATTCGAGGTCGATTTCTAGTGGCGGTTGTCTTAACGAACCGCCTGTAGAAATCGATTTCTACAGACGATTGTCTTAAGAAACCGCCTGTAGAAATCGATTTCTACAGACGGTTCGGAACCGTTCGGAGTCGTTTTTTCTGTACGGACGGCTGATAACTAAAACCGAGTGCAGTGTATTTTAGGGGCGCCAGTAAAAATAGTTTTTCTACTAGCGTTGATAAGTTCAAGCAATCTGGGTTAAGTTGTCCAACATCCAAATTCAAAGCTGTTTTTTTTTAAAAAAAAATGCGATGTGACTTGTATGAAGAAGTAGTAACATGTCAGTGCCTTTTTGCTTAAAAAAATAAAAAGGTTTCATTGACCTCATATTTGGAAAATGGACCGCCCAAATAAACACGTGTCACTGGTGCGGGCCGCTCATCGGTTGACAGGCATCGGTTACCAAGCCATCGATCACCACCAAATCTCGAGGAAACTCACTCCATTCACCGATTAACAGGGATGATAATTTCATGCTTGCAGATATAGTATAGTCTATTTTGAGAAATTATTTCTACACTACAGGATAAAACTCCTTTGCCAAGTGCACTCGGCAAAGACGCTTTCCCACTCGGCAAAGGCTTTGCCGAGTGTGGCACTCGACAAAGCCCACTCGGCAAAGCCTTTGTCGAGTGCCAGGTCAGCACTCGGCAAAGAAAATGGCGACCGTCAACTTAACGGCTTCTTTACCGAGTGCTGACGTGGCAGGCACTCGGCAAAGAAATAAAACTATTTATTTTTTGGAATATTCCGCAACACTCGGCAAAGAGGTCGAGCTGGAGTGTGGCCCCTTTGCCGAGTGTGGCACTCGGCAAAGATGAGAAATTTCGATTTTTTTTTTGTTTTTTTCCTTTTCAGCACAATAACGTCATATAAATCATATATGCATCCATTCATCACACAAACACAGTATATATCACAAGGATATCTGCATTCCATCACAGAATACACATGATATATCAAATCCATCCATAATCCATTCATAATTCATCCATCCATCACAAGTTCAAAACGAAAATCCATCACATGGACAAGCCGCCGACAAACACATAAACCCATCACTGCTCACCTTGGCCCCCAATGCCTGAAGAGCTCCCAACTTGGCCCCCTTGTGCCCACTCTTGCGACCCGCCGATCGGTGGAGGACCACCTTGCCACTGGGGCGGTGCAGTAGGGCCAGCAGGGTCAGGAGACCACCCGGAGTTGCCGGACTGCGGAGGAGGTCCACCTAGCCACGTGTAGTACTGAGGCAGGCCACGAGGGGGCCACCCGTACTGTGGCGAAGGTTGACCTTGAGGCGAAGGGCCACCCTGAGGAGTAAGCTCTGAACCCTGTGATGGTGTCTGCACGAAGGAGAAACAAATTCGTTGGTACCTAGAGGACAACCGAAGAAGCTAAAACAATAAACGACTATATATATAAACTCACCGGAGTCCATGTAGAAGCAACAGGATGCGACACTAGTGGAGGAGCGAACAGAGTGAGCCGTGAGGCAGGCACGAAAATACCAGGGACGTTCAGGCTCCAAAAGAAGGTAACCATATCCGCCGAACTCTGCTCCTAGTCGTGGTTTTGGGCCTCCAACTCTAGGCGTTGGGCCTCCACCTGGGTCAACTCGCGCCGATGGGCCTCCTCTCGGGCCTGCTCCCGAGCGTCCACCTAGGCGTTGAGCCTCTGAATCTCCTCCTCCATGTGGGCCTGCAATATTCATCCAGCAAGGTTTAAACAATGCAAATACAAGGTAAGCAATGATCGATAAATTGAACAGTACTTACCTGAAGCTGCAGCATGGTCGGCTGCCTTGGTCTGATGGGATGGATCCGCTCGTGCTCCTCGACCGAACATCGGCGAGGTTGGGAAGGGAGGCCGAGGAAAAAGATGCCGACCATATACAACAGACCGTGCGGCCTCCCTCCTCCCAATCTCATCAGCAGGTCCGTGTCCAGGGGCTGGGTGGCCAGATCGTAGTCCTCCCCATGACGCACACGAGCCACCATCCTGTACTCGGTGATCTTGGTGTAGGCGTTCAGGTTGTTGTACGAGTCAGGGCCATCGTCGGGGTTGTACTGGTTCTTCGGCTCGGTCGCCCTGCCCTTGTTCACCAAGTTGTACGCCATGAATGGGTTACACGGCACGCCACCATGCGACTGGGACTACGAGAAAAATCAAAGATGATTGCAACTAATGAGTATTGAACGTTAGAATAAAAATATAAATCAATAGAACATACTCATCTCTCACATATCGCTCAAGGCTAAGGTTGTCTTGTAGGTGTGTCATCCTAGGCATCTACAGGCGCCACTCCCGGCGATCTTTGTGCCTCTCGGCCCACTCCTCCGAGAGTCATCTGTCCACAATGGTCGCCCAACAGTTCGAGTGGGTCGTGCACCAACCATGACAGAACTGCATGACATCAAGTCGAGTCAAGTATTTAATACGTCATAAGATCAATTGAAGCCTACATATTCTTCACGAAAGAAATCGGTATCAATGTTTTCTACTTACTTGGAGGTACTGGTCCCTGGTGAGGTCGGTCTCCCTGGATTGCATCTTATCCCTGGCTTGCTTCTTCTAGACCTTTTCACCGTACAACTCGACGTAGGTGGTGATGATGCATTGGATCCTCGCCTCGTGGTACAGGTCCCAGAGTGGGGACCTAGCAACCTTGTCCTGCATGACCTCCGCCTCGGCATCTCTCCTCAGCTCGCACGCGTACCACTCCTACATACAGACATCATATATCCTTTCACATGTGATCGTATGTAAAGAACTACTAGTTTCTGATCATCGTACGTGACAACGTGCTCGAAACTTTCTCAATTTTTTTTCATGGCATACGCATATGATGTAACGACATCTCGCTAAGTTTTGTGATTTTCGGATGTCGTTTGCATTTTTAAGAATTAAAAAACCGCTTGCACGTAACTTGGAGGCGTTGCCCCGAGAGCACGTTGATCGGAACTTCGGGTCAATTTATGGATTTGGCCTAAACATACACTCAAGAACAAGAATAACATTTTTTGAATCATTGAAATCCATTATTAGATGCACCCGCAGTTCAAACTTGTGTCTTTCGCGAAAAAACAAGAAAATAAAATAAAGTCAGAAAATATAACAAAAAGTTTTGAAAAAGTGTCAAATTTTTGACCATGGAGATATGTGAAAGCTACAAAAAAAATTGGTTGCGAAAATAAAAAAAATCTTTGCCGAGTGTCAAACGGTGGGCACTCGGCAAGGTGACGGCCATGGATGTCGTTAGGGCAGAGATTTTTTGTCGAGTGCTAGACACTTGGCAAAGAATCTGCTATGCCGAGTGCAGATCTGTGCCAAGTGCCTAGCACTCGGCAAAGCCTGATTTGTCGAGTGGAATACTTTGCCGAGTGCCCACGTTGACCAGCACTCGGCAAAGAGCTCTTTACCGAGTGCCCGATATTTGGTACTCGTCAAAGCACCCGACACTCGGCAAACCGTTGTTTCCTGTAGTGATAGTATGCAGCTTGACAGCCTATGTATCGTGTCTTCGACACCGAGGGTACGTACAAGGGTAACTTTGCATACAAGTTAATACCATAAGAGCCACAAACTAGTAGAAGGCCCAAGAAACTAAACGAAATTAATTTTGGAGCCAAATAGATAAAGTTCGAAATAAAAAGAGCCAACAAACTAAGCATAAATTTTTTTAGGGCCAAGAAACTAATTCTCTCTTGTTTTATGAAGTGGCGCTATTCTAAAGGCGTGCATGCTTGATTTTCAACTTTTCATCCAAATATGTACTTCCTCCATTCCAGTTTATAAGATGTTTAAGATTCATAGTTTTTCTGCGACGTTTTTGTATTTTCTAGATTCACTACGTAAATATCCGTGCTTTGCAACGAGGACAAAATAATTTCCGGTCATCTTAGTGTTGTAGAATAGATATACACTCCAGATTGCCAATAGCCAGCAAATTGTACAAGATGTAAAGCAAATGACAACAGTAAGAAGTACAAAGAGATCATAACACTTGCTTCACGTCCTCTGAAAGTTGGGTGTTGAAGAAGTGTTGTTGCTCGATGTCTCGCGTCCACTCCTCGCCTCTCGACTGCAAGTCGGACAGGGAGCAAGCTAGGCAAGAAGGGCAGCGGAAAGAGCATGTCATTAGACAACGCTGGGCATGTGTGGTGAGATAACATTATTTTTTATTAAAAGGAACAGTTTCATTAATGCCTAAACTGCGTTGATCAAAAAAATATAAAAAACATATACATACTACGGTTGAAACTACGTAATCCCATAGATTAAACCAAACATCCTTAAACTGTACTGAGTCAGATCAATTCAAGTTTATCTATTACAAGGTAAAAATGAAAGAAATATATTTTCTGAAACAAAGCTCAAATTCGTTAATAAACTTTACTGAAAGTATAATGTTTTCTTTCAAATGGTTGTTTCTTGCCTGTTCAAATTTTGCATCTCACTTTGTGATTGGCACAATATATAAGCTTTGTACTTGCATCTCATTTTTACTTCAGGTTGAAGACAGCATCTCTACAATTAAAAAGAAAAAAATAATGTAGTCAACAGTTCATCAAGAGGCTAGGGGTGATAGGTTGTTACCATTAGGCATTCAGGGGCTAGCAAGAAGTTTGGCGTTGGGCACCTCAGATACAAGCGACTTGTACATAGCTACCCCAAATGTAGTCTGAACCCTGTATTAAAAACAAGACAAGCCAGTGAAGTACTGAGTCCACAAATATTATCGATACTCAATTGAACAATGAGTATACTGACAAAAACAAACACTCAATACGAAGTTACAAGTTCTGATACCCATCTGGTCTGAAAACTGTTGTGCAGTTGTGATTCTTTGTGAAGAAATATTCAGTACTGAATTAGCTGTAACTGGATTAAGCAAGAGCAGGAGATTGTTCCCTGATTATATGTCACACCCGGTTCTAAGAACAAAACCAGATTTACACCATATGTGAGCTCAAAAAGTCAAATCTCACATATAGCCACAAATTGAGGTGATATCAAAAGTCAATACTTAAATACATAACATATAAGGTCAAAGGATAACCTCAACACAGCGAACAGCGGAAAGACGACTCCGAACTTCAGGCGAAGACTCCAACTTCACAGGGACAACTGACTGGTTGAGCACAAACCTAACTCCTTTAACTGTTGCTCTTTGCAATCTAATATGGTTGATAAGGCAAGGGTGAGCACTTAAAGTACTCAGCAAGATTAACACAGGGTTATGAAGCTCAAAAGGTTGACACTGGCTTACTGCGGTTGCTTTTAACTTGGTCAAGTTTTACTAACACTTAGCTTTAGTTATGCTTAACCCAGTTGGTAACCACATGATCATTAATGAAACAATCTCATACATCATATCTCCAAACTTACCATCATAAGTTGTTCAACAACAGGAGTAACTAACACTGTGAGTTTTCCAGGCCGCTCGTGACCGTGAGCACGGCTATCATGATAGATTTACACTCTGCAGAGGTTATACACTTTACCCACAAGCCATGTTACCCATATGCCCGGGGTCATGACTCCCAAAACACTTCCAAGGTGAGCGGGCAGGGAACACTATGAAGTCTTTCAAAAGTCTTCCCAACATGTTGCCAGACCCTACGGACCCAAGGGCAAGGGGTATGCAAAGCCTCTACTCCATGGTACCTTTCGAAGCGGTAACCACCCTAGAACATGCCCTGCAACCAGCTCGGCAATGGTGCCTTTCACGAACTGCCAACATGCTAGTACGAATCTTCATACTTGACTAAAGCCAGAGCCATATAGCACTCGTGGTTGCATTTAAGTCCCAGCTTTTGCCCTACAGTGGGGTCCTATTCCATGTTGCTATAAAAGCCAATTTTATCTCATTGTTGCATATATCATTAATCAATATTCGATTCAATATTCATCATGTAAAGCATAGCAGAGCTACCCATATGCATAGAAACCCATGGTGACAAGGTACAAGGTAACAAGCTATGGTATAGATCTAAATAGGAATCAATTTAGACACATGCAATATGATTAGATGAATTAAAGTGAATAGGTAACAAGGATGATCCCATGTTAAACTTGCCTTAAACTCTTAGATCCTTTCTTCACTTGATTCTCGATCTTCTGATAACTTCTTCTTGATCTCCATGTAAATCTCACCGATTGGACAAGATCATAAACACCACACAAGCATCTGAATAATCATACAAAGCATACAATATATCTACTTCAGAACAATACACCAATCAATGAAAAAGATTTAAAAGAAAACTACGTCTTGCTACGATTACGCAAACACGAGAAACACGCTAATCGGATCTATAAAGGAAAAGAAACGTCTACCGAAGATTAGCTTTTATAAGAGAATTAGACTTCATTTATTTTATTTATATAAAAAGCATATATTGGGTACTTCAGCGAGATACCCAAATTAAATTAAGTCACATTACATTTGCTTTGTAAAAACAAGATTAAACTAAGTAGGTTTTGTTTTATGAAAAGCCGAGGTGGAAAACCCTAATTGATTTTAATTGGAAAACCATTGATTATATAGGTTAATCAATTATTAGTTTATTTCAGAGAATAAAACATATTTAACATTGTTA
Source organism: Microstegium vimineum (assembly GCA_022036555.1). NCBI lineage: Eukaryota > Viridiplantae > Streptophyta > Magnoliopsida > Poales > Poaceae > Microstegium > Microstegium vimineum. Next base: position 8,531,053 of record CM039128.1, on the reverse strand, counting down.
CTAACAGGTAGATCTTATCGTTACGAAACCAACGCAACTTGAACGGGACAAAACGAAACTAAAACGAATAAACTATAGATTAAACAAGATTTTGAAAAGGGCAAGATTAAAGCATTAGCAAAGTAATTTTCTTTGATTTTCAAAAGTAATTAACATAGGTGAAATCTATACTACTGGATAAAGCATGAAATTATGGATCTAACGCAACTTGAACGGATCGATTTGGATTTAAAACGAAGGAGTTATAGGGTTTTGAAGTCGGATGGCAAACCTGTAATTTGGAAAACGTATATTGGATTGAAACAGAAGGGTTTACGTTTCTGAAAACAGAAAGCGTACTTAGGATGAGAAAAGCGAGGTTTACGCTTTCTGAAAGGGAAAACAGATCCTTGGAAGTTGCTAAGGACGGCGGGTTCAGAGCTGGAAAAGAGCAGGGGCTCTTTAGCAAAGTTCCCACCCGAAGGGGTACGGGCTAATCTGGTGCGTTGGATTATAGATGGAGGGCCCAGATTAGATCTGAGAAGAGAGAGGGAGGGGACGGGCGGCGCGGCGACCGGAGTCGGGCGGCGCACGGTGGTTCCATCGCCGGCCTAGAGCGAAAGCTCGTCGACGTAAGCCGATCGGGGGCTACGGTGACCCGTTTTCGAAACTGAGCACACCGGGAGAACGAGGAAGCAAAGGCGAACTCGCCCAGAGCCATGGCAAGGCTCGGGGACGGGCCGAGAGCACCGACAGCGGTGAACCGCGGCTGCAGACGTACTGCGTACGGCGGCGCGAGGCGGTTAGGGACTTGGGTGCCCTAATCCGTCCGGAAAAAGGCTCGGGAAGCAAGCGGGAGGCCCGACGAACCTACCTGACCACTCAGAGAGGCTCACGGACGGCTGGCGACGAGAGACAACGGCGGCGGTTATCCCGTACACGGCGGCGAGGCCTACCAGCGCACGAAAGAGAGGGAAAAAGGAGGGAGAAGGCGTTCTCAACTTACGCGAAGGCGAAGCGCGACTCGATGGCGAGCTTGCGGCGTCCAGAGGCGTGGAACGGCGGCGGCTCGCTGGCGGATCGGCGGAGCTCTGCGGTGGCGCTGTTGCGTCTGCGAGGCGAGGCGAGAGCTCGAGGATCGATGGGAGAGACGGCGCGGGGGTCGGCGCTATATATGGGACCCAAGCGAAGAGCCCCGGTGCGTGATTTGGGGAGTCCGGGCCGGATGTTTCTGAGGCGAGCGGCGGTTCTGGCGGCGGGTGAGGGAGAGGGAGAGGGAGCGGCGGCAGGCGTGGGAGCCGGGTGAGGGATGAGGCGAGCGGCGGTTCCGGCGGCGGCGGCCATGGGTGCCGGGTGAGGGAGAGGAAGCGAGCGGGCGTGGGTGGCCGGACGGGCATGCGAGCGAGCGTTTTTTTCGCACGCCTGTGGACGATGACCATCGCTATTTTTTAGTTGTAGAGATAGCTTTTACCATGTATCTAGCTGGACATATAATATATATTTAAAATAGAGAGAGTATTAGTCAAGTCAAAATTTGGCACTGGCCGAATTTTGGTCATCGAATTGGTGACCAGGATTTTGGCATCTAATTTGGCTTGAAATCCTTTGGTAATATTTTGGTAGGCAACCTGGTCCTCGAATCCTTTGGGCCTGCAAGAAGGCCCATACAACGAAATGGAATGTAGCCAGCCCACGGCGCCACACTCTTCCCGGTTTTAGCTTCGCTCCAGCTTGAGCTTCTATCTCCAATCAAGATCAAACGATCGGACGTGGCGGAAGCCAGTAATAATCAAAGAAAAACACAAACGGAACCAAGAGGAGATATGATCATGCACCGATTACCGATACACATACATTTTGACTTTTGAGCACGCAAGGCAGCATCAAATCAAGTGACCACTATTAGATAAGTAGTTTTTAGCCATGATCCGTAACCCCCTTTAGCCCCGGTTTCCCAATTGGGACGGGGAATCCGGGGCTAAAGGTCCCTCCAGTTAATTAAAAAAAATGAAGGCTATCATCAACTGTGCCCCCTAAGTTTCGAACCCATGACCTCATGCACGGCCCCACGCGTGTTTACAACCTCGCCTATGCGACACATCTAATGATAAATGAGACGTTTTCCTTTTGAACCCACCGTAGAGAGACATTTAGCCCTGGTTGGTAACCCTTTAGCCCCGATAGGTAACACCAACCGGGACTAAAGGGTTTACCTTTACTCCCGGTTGGTGTTACCAACCGAGACTAAAGATCTATTAGCCCGGACAAAAAAATAATCGGGACTATTGTACATTTCGAACATCGACGAAAGGTGTGTTTTCTAGTAGTGGACGTTCACTGCTGCCACCGACGAGCAGGAGCAGCTAGCTAGCTCTTCCCAGCGCCGGCGGCAGCGTCCGTGGACTTGCCATGGAGCACGGTGGTGAACTCGGACCCAGAGCTATGCTTATGCTCCGCCGACCAAAGACACCGGCGACCCCACCTTCCAGTACTTGCCGCCCCATATCGATATTGACGATCTAATAGATTCATTAAGTTATTAATATTGTTTGTTATGTATTGTTTAATCTATTACAACAATATCTTGCCCAATCTCAATCAATGGATTGACTCGTGCTTTATTTTTCCATCTAGATCTATTATCTCCAATGCTTTTACTATTACACGTATTGAGGCATTAGATCTAAGATCTTATAGGCTAATCCTTTGGTTGCGGTTGCTACATGTCGCAGGTTCGAGACATACGCTCGGTTATTAGATTGATTTGAGACTGGTTGGATCTAGTCCAACATACGTGATACGACTGCATCTATCGGACCCCACTGTCACGTGTGTTGGTTTATGTCTGTCCAATCTTAGATCTGTCCGAGGCAAAGCATATGGATCTTGTTCAAGCCTCGTGGATCCCCATATCGGCTAACATAGCCGATCTGGTTGTGCTTCATTCATACGATGCATGTACTTTATTGTCTTAATCTATTAAATGTATTGGACGTGGCTTGACTTGTTTACTTTTATGGTTGTATGGAAACACCCCAGTGCTAGTAAACGGGTTAGGTTATCGAGGTTAATCGTCATCATGACTGCATAGGAACACACCTCTGTTGATGGTTAATCTTTATCTGATATGCTTAGTAGATTTGGTGGTTTGATGTCGATGATGTCACATGTGTCGCATCCTTACTTTATTCTTTTCATATGATCAGCTAATTACATGCTTTGTACCTGATATCCTGCGACAACCGTTTATATATTGTCATTATGATTCATACTGTTCGGAGTCGACTCTTTAGTCAATATCCTTCATTCATCGGCTATGCGAGAGCCGCACATCCATGGAACTGTCTAGCAACAACCGACATGTTCCATAATTTGACGTTTCACTTCCTTGTCAATTGCAGGTCAAAATGACTGGCACGCCTGAGATCAATCCCTGAAGTGGCCTAAGCCGTTTAAGAGGTTTAGAAGATTAAGCTCTGCTGCCGCACGGTCTTCGCGGGCCTTGCGCGGTGCTGACGCCAAAAGACCCCATTTTTTGGGTTAACAATTAGCTTATTAAAAATATATTTCGTAATTAACCTAATGATATTTATTTGATATAAAAAATATTTCTATTTTTTCATCTATAATTGATCAAACTTAGTTTACTATATCATGATATTGTTTCATAGTTACATTCTTTCCGAGACTGAAGTAGTACTTTATACGCACTAGTACAAGATTTCTTTTTGGTGACGGGTAGAGTTTTTTTTTGAAAGGAGGTGGTGTCGACGAAATATCGACGGCAGTCTACGGAGGGGGGTATGCCCACGGTGGTAGAATATCGGTGAGGAGGGGGCGCTAGACGGCGAACTTGATGGTTTTGCCGTCTAGTGCACCTTCACCGATTCATGTATCACCGTGGGCATACCTGTCGGTGATATTTCATCGACAATGGCTCGCATGGTACGGGTTGTGCGTAAAGACTTCAAAGCAAGCTCAATGGTCGTCACCTTCCTCGCGGCCATGCAGATCCTGGTTGGGCTCACCTGGACCGTCGGATCTCTCACATGGATCTGCCACCGACACAGATCGCACCTGGACCGCGTCCTCTATCGGCACTGACTAGGTCTTTCCGGAGTTTCCTCCGCGTTTCGGCGGCGCCGTTTTCAATGTCAGCAATGACGAGCCGGAAGTTGGTAGAGAAACACCATAGGAGAAGGACGCACACATCATCCAGCACACATCCAACGGAACGCTGATCGCACTCAACGACGAGTCGCTGAGCAGTTTTCAGAGGATGAGAACCCTCGGCCCAACCGATAAATAACCGAGTCGGGCAACCGGCCCAACCGCCTTGGAGCCTATTTTGGATACGTCTGCTTTGTGTAAAAGGCCTCGGAGCTTATTTTGGATACTATCTTGTAAAAGTACTTTGCCATCATATAAAAAGATAAAAAGGAAAATATTTTTTTTGCCTACCTCTAAAAATAAAAATATGTTTTAGGGGCGTATAGCATTTTTGTCATGAAAAATTAATAGTATGAAAACGTGTGAATCTTGATATATATACGTATATATTTTAGAATAGTTCGCATCCGACCAATTCAATTCCCACTAGTACAAAAACGGTTTTTGCTGGCGCTCTAAAAGAATAGCACTGAAAATCGATTTCTACTGGCGGGATTCTTAAGAAATCCGCCTGTAGAAAAGTGTCATTTCTACATGCGGTTGTTTTAAGGAACCGTCTATAGAAATCGATTTGTACCGGTTCGTTAAGAAATCCGCCACTAGAAATGTCTCGACACTGATTTTTTTTTATTTTTGTAAACGACCTCGGATGGGAAAACTTCCTAAATAAAAGCTATAGATATCGAAAAGTTATGAAACTTTGTAGTTTACAACTTTTTCATTTGGAATCATCTTGTCATCGAAAATGTGGTTCGAATTTGTCAAATTTGAAATTCAAATTTTTGTAAACAGCCTCGGATGGAAAAACTTGCTAAATAAAAGTTGTAGATCTCAAAAAGTTATGAAACTTTCTAGCTTATAACTTTTTCATTTGAATTCGGTTAGTGGCTCAAACAATCAATTTACACTCGGTTTAGTATAGAATGAGGTGAACTAAAACGGAATCTAGACACAAATGACTTATGAGTGGAGTGGTAGAGGAGGGATTGTGTGACAGTGAGGTCTTGGGTTCGAATCCCCACCAGAGCGCAGTTCACGGTTTAACGCGAAAGAATTTACGACTTGTGACAGGCGAGTTACTAGTGACATCTCCCTAGAATTTAAATCTTTTTTTCTATTTGAAAAACGCGATTTCTGGACAGCCATTTCTACAAACAACTTTTTTTCTATTTGAAAAACGCGATTTCTGGACAGCCATTTCTACAGACGGTCCGTTAAGAGAACCTCCTATAGAAATGGTCCGACCCCAGCGCAGGCGATTCAGAAAAAAGTCTCTAGAAATACGTTCCGAATCGCGTGTATAGTACTGTTTTGTACTAGTGTCCTCAACATATTGACATCTTTGGTACAACTCACAAAAACTTTATAAGTTGTGGTAAGCTATTTTTTTGTTAAATATTTATGTTTAAAATAATTTTATAGGTGAAGTTATTTTTGTCCCCTCTCTTAAAGACATGTGAAGCTGGAGAAAGTAGTTTATCTCAGTTTTTTTCTCCATTTCTCTCTGATATCTATGTATAAAACTGTTTTGTCAAACTTTTTTTCTTTCTAAAATAGCTCATTTTAACGTACAAAGTTGTTTATGAAACTATTTTTCTAGAAAAAAACAGAAACTAAGCAATGCCAAATAGACCCTTAGAATAGAGGAGGCAAGATCTACTCCTTCCATCCCAAATTATAAAACATTTCAAGAATCTTGGAGAGTCAAAACATCTAAAGTTTGACCAATAATTATAGAGAAAATTATAAAATATTATGACATCCAACAGGCATACTTTGAAAATATAATTGATAAAAATTAATATACTTAATTCGCAACGTAAATGTTATTATATTATCATATAAATTTGGTTAAACTTGAGTTATTTTGACTCTTCCAAGTTTTGTGAATGAATTTAGGATGGATGGAGGGAGTACATTTCATTGGAAATGGAATCTACGAAAACGTTTGCTGGTGTATACTAAAATAGAAAAAATGGCTCTAAGCATGTATATTAACTAACTAGCACTTATGTTTGCAGCGGACGCCGTCGTCGTCGTTGACAACGAATGAGTCAAGCTGGAGGATGTCATCCCTGACGTGGGGGTGCTGTAGGAGAAGATGCCCTCCGGCAAGGTCACCGGCACCGCGTAAGTTGGCACGGGCATCTTGGCAGGCAGCGCCGGCACGGGACCGGTGGACTGGAGAGCAGCCATGGCTGCTCTGACGGACGGCCGCGCGCGCGGGTCAGGGTGCGCGCACCAGAGCCCGACGGCCACGACGCGCTCCACCTCCGCCGCGTCGTACTCGCCGTTCAGACGCTTGTCGACCGCGGAGAGAGCCTCTCCCCGGCCGTACAGGTCCCAGACCCACTCGACAAGCCGGAACACGGTGTTCTTCTGGCTGCCGCCGCCGCCGCCGCCGCCCAGTAGGCTCATCGGCCTCCTCCCGCACGCGACCTCCAGCACGACGACGCCGAAGCTGTAGACGTCCGACTCGGCGCTGGCTTTGCCGGTGATCAGGCTCTCGGGGTCGACGTAGCCGGGCGTGCCGGAGACGGCGGTCATCGTCTGCATCCCGACGGCGTGGTCGATGAACCTGGCGAGCCCGAAGTCGCCTAGCTTGGCGTTGAAGGACTCGTCCAGCATGACGTTGCTCGGCTTCACGTCGCGGTGGACGACGCACTGCTCCCACTCCTCGTGGAGGTAGAGCAGCGCGGACCCAAGCCCTAGGACAATCTTGATCCGCATCGGCCATGTCAGGAAGGTGCCGCCGCCGCCGTTGCCGTAGAGATGGACGTCGAGGCTGCGGTTGGGGACCAGCTCGTAGACGAGCAGCAGCTCGTCGCGGCCATGGCACCAGCCGACGAGCTGCACGAGGTTCCGGTGGCGGAGCCTGCTTATCACCTTGATCTCCGACTTGTACTCCTTCCTCCCCTGCTTGGAGGATCCTTTGGCGAATCTCTTGATGGCCACGGCGGCGCCGTTGTGATCACTGGTCATCAGGTGTCCTCGGTACACGGAGCCGAAGCCACCTTGCCCGAGCTTCTCCTCCGGCGAGAAACTCCTCGTCGCAGCAACGAGCTCGCGGTACGGGAACCGCCTCGGCCCCGTCCCAGCCATTTCAATCTCGCTGATGGGCTCATGGCCGTCGTCGTCGGAGCCACCACCACCAAACTCCTGTGCTAGCTCTAGCACCCTCCTCCTCTTGCTCCGGCGTCGCCGTCGTTCCGCGAGGAAAACCGCCAAAGCAAAAAGAACCACGACGAACAACGATGCTCCAACGCTGACCGGGACTATAACTCCACCACGTCGAGAATCGGAGGTGATCGTCGTCGTCTGCGGCAGCGGTGGCGGCACATTTAGCATCGGTGTGGCCTTGGCTTCCAAGGACGAGTTGAAGTACCAAGAGTAGAGCTGATGCAGCTCCACGGATGCGCCCGTCGATGCAGAGAAGCCAACCGAGACGGTCTCCGGCAAGGCGCTCCTGAGGTCAACCTTCTGGCTAAGGTTGTAGTAGACCCTTCCAGCTGTTCCACTAGTATCGACGCTCATCAGCCATAGCTTGAGCTTCAGGACGGTGGAGACGTTGTTGTAGCTGACCTCGGCGGTCATGTTCCCGACGAGGCTGAAGCTCGGCAGGACCTTCGTGGCCACGGACCTGATGGAGTTGACGTCGATGCCGAGGTGGTCGAACGTCGTGTTCGGGTCGAGAGCGATGGAGTCGTTGAAGGTGTCGAACTCCACCGCCACGAACCGGCGGTCGTCATCATCGCCGGCGGCTGCCACGGCTTCCGCACTTTGGTTGGTGAGGCCCATGTTGTAATCTTCGGACTTGGATGGAAGGCTGGAGGGGTAGCCGGCGAGGAAGAAGGCCATGCCGGCGCCCTTGTTGTTGAGGCCACCGTACCTGTCTGGTGGGTCGATGACGAAGGAGAAGCGCGTGACGAAGCTGGCCACCTCGCCGGAATCCTTGTCCCAGAGGCGCATCGGGGCGGCGTACGACGCTCGGCCCCTGCTGTAGTCGATGGCCTTGTCACCGAACGCTGTCAGGTCGATCCACCCCCGGTTGATGTAGGCTTCGCCTTCGGTTCTCAACGCACTGCTGTCGCCTGTGCTGAAGGAGGTGTAGTTGAAGAACAAGGCGGTGACGGGAGTCACAGCCCAGACGGAGAAGAAGATGACGACGACCATGCCGCAAGTGGTCGCCGGCGTTATGATGATCATGGAGAAGCTGGCCGCCATCGCCGCCGGATGCCGGTGCACAAGGCTCGTCCTATCAAATTAGCTAGCTAGTTGATCGAGAAACTTGAATTGGAGCAGCAAGTCTAATAATGGCACGCGCGCGTTTGAAGAGATAGGGTGGCATATCTGTAATTATCATCCTACTATTACAGTAAGTAAAAGGGTGGTATGTGTAAATAGCATATGGTAGCTAGAATTTTTCTCTATGTAAATTTTATGTACTAGTGCATCAAACTAGTGCTTGCTATCACAGTAATTAGAATCTTAGGGGCCACAAGTATAAGTTACCACTATATTCCAATTACAAAATGTTTTATCATTGTTAAATATATAGATTTGTTATATATGCATCTAGATATATACTTTGGCTTTTGCTACGGTACTCCAGAATGAATGTGGATCATCCATTTATTCCGATCCAACGGTCACGATCATCTATTACCTAGGAGGTAATAGTATTTATTGAATTTTTATTTTATAAAAATAAGGTAAATAAGGAAGTTTTGTAATATTTAAAATATTTTTTAAGATTTGGTTGTTAAGATGCATGTGGTATCTTTAATATGGTTGTCGAATTACATACAGAGCAAAGACGAGACGCTCTGGTCACTGTTCTACAGTCTACAAGAAGCTTTGGCAACTGATGAACGAGTAATAGATTCTAAATTCGGTACAACCATCTTCCTCGCATATATGTTTAATCAATCAGGGTGCTGTCAGATTTAACCCAAGAGCGTGATTTAACCATCAACATTAGTAGTTCGGTCGACCTTATTGTTCTGAAATAGTAAGGTCGACCTTATTGTTCCGAAATAGTAAGTAAGTAGCTAGCTATTTATTGTGTCATCATTTTCCGAGCATCATGCCGGCGAACATGTCCAAGGACTCACGAGCACATTCACATGAAACGTGGTACGTAGCCACGTTCCCCGTCCCGGGAACGTGGTACAATTTCGTCCCTGTAGTGTTAAAATCACCCAAAACTAATGTTTCACATTCCGCGATCCACGTTCCTTGATCTATCGATCTGGGAACTTTTGTGACTGTTCTCACCAGTCAGAAGTCCAGTGCCGGAGAGTAGGCCTCGGGCGCGGGCACAGCGACGACTGACGTCGACAACGAGGCCGACGACGAGTACGCCTTGGGCGCCGGCATCGCAACCGACGTCTGCAACGACGCTGATGTCGAGTACACCTCGAGCGCAGGCATCGCCACTGACGACGCCGAAGACGGGTACGCCTCGGGAGAGGGCACTGCCGAAGATGATCCTTTGCACGCCTCCTCGTACGCCTGCATGGGTTGCATGTCCGCCGGGCATCTGCGGCGGCGACGCCGAGACGACAACGCGCGCAGCCTAGCCTTGCGCGCCAGGCGCACCTCGACCTCGAGCCTGGTGCTCTCCCACTGCGCCGTGTAGCTGAGGTGCCCCGCGGCCCTGGCGTGTTGCGCGCCCGCGGCACTGCCGGCGCCTCCGCCTGTCCCGAGCGTGTCGGAGCAGCGGGGTTTCCTCCGTCATTACCGGCGGTGTTTTATTTTTTGATTTTTTATTTATTAATTTATTTAGTAAATTATTAAGTTTAGAAAAATCAACGGTCCAGATTTGATTTAAGATATTACCTCCTGCGAGGTAACCGGAGTACCTGAGCATTGGCCATATACTTTATACCTTAAGATACATATTAAAATCAACGGATTTAGAAAAGCCAAAATAACTTATAATTTAGAATAGAGGGAGCATATTTAATATATATCTCTTACTAATAAAAATACTTATTATGTATATATACATATAGACTTTGTTTATGCGAGATTATTAGGTTGTTGTGCCCTTATAACTTGGTAAGATAAAGCACATGAGGCGTTAATTAGGGCGGTGTTTGACAGGGTTTCTTCTCAAGGGTCTTCATTAGAAATGCCGAAGCCATTATGGAGAAGCCACAAACTCCTTCATCTGAATAAGATCTCCTTCTACAACATGTTTAGCAGGACTCCTTCGCAGGAGTCAGAACGGGGAAGAAGCCCTAACAAATAGGTCCTTAGTGACCTATAAGTGAAGGCCTATATAATGTACTTTTTCCATTTTAAAGAATTTTTTTTTTTTTATATATATTTCTAGGTACGTAGTGTTTTAACGAGTGACACCATGTATTTAATCTATCATCCAAAAGAAACTATAAGATTAGGTAATGGCCCGAGCGAAACAAGCCCTTTTTTTAATCCATCGTCCAAAAGAAACTATAAGATTAGGTAATGGCCGGAGTGACACCATGTTGTGTTGGAATCTGCTCACCCGTTTTAATATCCTCCACTTCATGTGGTGCTATCATTTTACTAGATTTTATGACACTGTTTTTTTAATATTAGACAATGGTGTGCCTATGGTAACGTCATCAATACTGAAATTGTGTATCTGTGTTGATTTTGTCAATCGCTAGATTTGATGAATCAGTGTTTTATGTGTTGTGATGAATAAAAAATAGTAATCGTTTGGCTTAGTTTGTAATATCTGATCGACGACGAGAACCTGTCGTATCCTGGATATTTCACATTTGGCGTCTCTTTTTGCTTCGCCGCTGGGGCCGTTTTCGGCCGGGGGTACACCTGCATTAGTCTGTCATTCCCGTTCTTGGCCCCCTGTTTTAGCAAATGTACAATGTTTTGGCAATACTGGATGCACCAGCTTAGCACATGTTATTTTTATCTTATCCTGCAGACCATAATAAATACTGGTGTTTTTAGGTTTCGGTTACACTCGCTGTCAACTAATAACAGACTATAAAGCGGCTAAATGGAAATGTGGAGAAAAAGAGAAGAGAGAAGAAAAAAAAAGAGAGGAGAAGCAGAACTTACAACTACTGTCTAAGATGCAAGAAATTTTATAAGAGATAAGTGTATTATACATTAATTATGAAGAGCTAACTATATATGCATGAGTGGGGTGGGTTAAGTGAAGACTGCAAAGAACTTTATAGTCAGCAGACAACCATATTATTAACCTTCTCTGATGACAACTGCCATTTCGTCATGTTGCTCTCTGTATTGCATTGGTCCCCGTCGTCGTGTCGTCCCTGTCTCCCCGACACCTCCCTTCTTGCCAAGTTTCTTTACGGTCCTTGACTTCGTATAAGCACACCAGTGTCATCCATGCTAGCCGGGTCGACAGAAAATACAAGATCAGCCGGCTGCTTCGTTGGCTTTGCATAGGTTCGTCCAGATTCCAGAATATAGCACTAGTACAAAAGCCTACTATACATGTGGTTCGCAACATATTTATAGAGACGTTTTTTCGAACCGTCTACGCTGGGACTCAGTAGAAATGTGCCTGTTTTTTCGAACCGTCTACGCTGGACCAGTAGAAATGAGTCATTTCTACATGTGGTTGCTTGAGAACCGCCTGTAGAAACTCATTTCCACAGGCGGTTCTCTTAGTGAACCTTATTTACCCAAACGATTCACTATTTTTTCTAGTTTTTATATTTTTGATATTTATATATTGTATTATTTAATATATATATATATATATATATATTGTTATTGAAACTATTAAACCTTATTGGATGGTGTTCAAATATAGCAACATGTAATTTAAATATCTCATACATACACATTATATACATGAGTCTCAGGCTCACACACATAAAGTTACAGGTGTATCACAAATTATATACATCAAGAGTTTGGACATGTCCTCTAAAAACCGCCCCGAGTAAGTTTTAGGCTATAAACCTCTGTTAGCGCTTGGTACTCTGGCTTGGCTAATTGACTGTCATGATCATGTATTTCCCTACACTTGAGATAACCTGTTTGATGAGAAAAAGGCACACATCCTCAACTATGATGTACAATGTCTTTTCATTAATGGACGTCGTCTTGGCTTTCTTGGGAGGTTTCTGCATGTATCGTACGGTGTCTCCTCTCATGTGCTCGCACACGTAGTATCCACAAAGGACAGATCCTGGTGGTTGCTTGTGGCACTATATGTAAAACATGTTGACACAAAAAGCGTCAGAATTTGCGAACACCTCGGGCTATTACCCAAAGCTCGGTATTCCGGAGGCGTGCCAGTCGATTTGACCAGTTAATCGACAAGGACGATAACTAGAACAAAACTGAACGAGACAACGGCGATGCGCCCAGATGTCAAAGCTCAGATTGATCAAAGATAACTAGAACAAGATCCAATCCAGACAACGGCGATGCGCCCGGATGCTGGGATTGGGGCTTGATCAGGATAACTAGAGCAGAGCTGAACGAGGCAACAGCGATGCGCCCGGATGCCAAGGCTCAGAGGTACTCCTACGCGGAACTTGCAAGGATTTGACGGAGATCACGGTGAGGCAGCCCGTCGAAGCTTGAAAGAACTCGTTGATAACTACAGCTAATGCAGTAAAAGATAAATTGCGATAAAAGTAGAATAAGAGTAAAATTGGTTTGTTTGATATTGGATTGATATATTTCGTAGCCCTCAGGCACATATTTATACTCCCGCATAGAGAGTTGTACAAAGACACGACACGTATCCTTCCTAAAACAGACTCCTAATTTTAAGGAAACTGACTCACGCAGGAGTCGGATCTAAAACAATAATATTTATTTCCCTAAACAAACACGCCTATTTTAAAAGAAAATAAACGACTCATGCAAGAGTTGGACTCAAACTACTATAATAATAATACTGGTACAAAACACCAGTTTCCTTATACTCCTCTTCGATGGAAACTTTCCATCGGCAGATCCCTCCAATCCGCGACTTCCTTCTCTGGCCACCTATAGTCTTCTGACACCAAGCGTTAAGTCACCTTGTACTCATCGGCACCTTATGCCCATCGACATCGGCAACACTTCCCGATCGGCAACCTCGTACTGAACTGTTTTCACCAATCAACCCCTATCGGCAATCGGCAACCACTCTTTATCGGCAATCGGCAATGCCTCCTTATCGGCAATCGGTAATATCTCGTTGTCGGCAATCGGCATCAGCAGTTTCATAGCTCAAGCTATCCGACTTCACTAATCAACTTTTGTCGACAAGGACCACCCAACTTCCATCGGCAGCAAACTTAGTCTTCCCGCAGTATACTCCCATCGGCAATATTGGTTCATAATTCCCCGATGCCGACAGCGAACGGCCACTGACCAGTCAATCCTTAGCTCATTTGACACGTGCTGAAAAACGGTGTCAACAAAACAGAAAAGTGATTATTTATAGATGTTTGCACACGTAGTATATCCACAGAGTATATGTATGATCTGTATTCATAAGAGTAAGTTTTCATACTTACCGACCAGTCATATATAACTTTCAATGGTTGCTCTTCTATTTTCTTGGAATCAATCTTTCCACCATTGATATTTTATAAAACCGCCATGCCCTACGAACTCGAATACAATCACCATGTTATTCTCAAAATCTCATAATGCAAAATTATACGTGACTTACAGCTCTAGCAGCTCAATGAAATGTGCATAGCTTGATGTCGGGTAATTTGCGGAGTCTAGTACCATCACTCTTCCTTGTCTAGGATAAATGACGACGCAGATCCAGTGGTCCCTGCATGAATCAAATTCATGATACATTTGTGCATTGAAATTATGTAGTTTGATCACCCAAAGTTATACGATGCCACTACCCAAACTCGTACGTCCAAAGTTGTACGGTGCCACTACCGATAACATGTCTTGATACTTCTTCATACACTTTGAAATGTAAAAGGCGTACTTGGCTTCAAATTGAAACTTCAATTGTTTCTTTTTCTCGGCTGGTTTTTCACCTTTGGACTTCAAATCAAGCAATTGAAGAATGACACTTTTGTGAGTCAAAGCAAGTACATCAAGGACATGATGAAGAAGTTTGGTCTAGAAGACTCAAAAGGCATTAACACACCAATGGTCACAAATGGACACTTAGATAGTGATGCTAGTGGCAACATGGTGGATCAAAAGTTGTATCGGTCTATGATTGGAATCTTAATCTATGTGACCGCTTCTAGGCCGGATGTCATGTTTAGTGTATGTATGTGTGCAAGGTTCCAAGCCTCTCCCAGAGAAAGTCACTTGAAGGCTACAAAGAGAATATTGAGGTCCTTGAAGCATACACAAGATGTTGGACTATGGTATCCCAAGGGGTCAAACTTTGAATTGATTGGATATTCGGACTCTGACTATGCGGGATGCAAGGTTGATAGAAAAAGCACGTCGGGCACATGCCAATTGCTAGGAATGTAACTTGTATCTTGGTCATCAAAGAAGCAAAATAGTTTGGAACTCTCTACCACCAAGTCGAATACATATCCGCGGATAGTTGTTGTGCTCAATTGCTTTGGATGAAAGCAACCTTGGATGACTTTGGAATCAAATTCAAGCAAGTGTCATTGCTATGTGACAATGAAAGTGCGGTCAAGCTCACCAACAACCCAGTTCAACATTCAAGAACCAAGCACATTGACATAAGGCACCACTTCATAAGAGATCATCAACAAAAGGGTGATATCACAATCACAAGTGTTGGCACTGATGATCAACTTGCCGATATATTCACCAAGCCATTAGATGAGAAGAGATTTTGCAAGCTAAGGAATGAATTGAACATTCTTGATTTCTCAAATATGTGTTGATGCACCCCATATATGACATGCCTCTCCTTCAAGCAATGCAAGGTAAAAATTGATTGACATGTCATACATCCAATATTTAGGACTTGTTAGTACATCTAGACATTAATTCATTAGGCACATTCATGAAAATCAAATATATTTGATGCTTATATGGTACCACTATTGCTTATATGAGTTGATATGATCTAGTGGTAGCATATGACATGTTTGTAGGCTTGCAATCCTAGTGCTTAATCTAGAATATGAACTTCAATTGGTTAACTCAACATGGACAAGATAACCATTCTAGGATGTGTGAAGAAGCTTGTTCATGGTTTAAATCGAGTTAACTATATTGAACAAGTAATCTAGATTGAGCCACAACTAAGCTTCTCTCCAATAATCTACAATTTGAGCATATATTTTATGATAATAGATGACAAAGGGGGAGAAGTAAGTAGATCACAAAGAAATATTTTGAAAATATAAGCACAAAAGTAGGGGGAGCAAGCCTATGAATCAAGTTGTTATATTTCTTTGTGCATTCATAAGTGCTTGCTTCCATATGTACTTTGTTTGAAAATATATTCATGCTTGTGTGGTGAATGCTAGAAACATGACATGATGCTTGAAGTACTAGCATGCATAGGTATTAGCTTAATTCATAAAGAAATATTTCAAGCACGTTCTTCAAGTGGTTTTTGGGCATTCTTGGTGCTAAGGATGGTATAATTATGCACTTCGATTGGTATCACGCTTCAAAGGTCCATTCTTTATACCTTAGCATCATTTGGTAGCATTCACTCTCCCACAATTCTTATCCATGCATATGTGACAAAATTGAACCAAACTCATATATCACATATGTAGGGAGAGATAATACTACCAAAATTGAAATATTCATTCAATATATTTATTTATGAAAGGTTGTCATCAATTACCAAAAAGGGGGAGATCGAAAGCCCATGTTTGGTTTTGGTTAATTGATGAAACCTATTGACTAACCCTATCACTAAGTGTACGATCTAGATAGGGTGATCCAATTCAAGTCATGGAGCTACAAGAACGATCACAGTACATGTAGATTAAGTGCTCCATGGATGGAAAGGAAATGGCTCAAGGAAAAGGTATATTGTAGGAGCCATTTTCGGTTAAGTGATCAAGACACTATAGGGATTGTGATCACATTTAGGATAGATAGTCATACTATCAAGAAGGGAAAATTCATGTTGATTGTGGTTAGTATGTGCCACTATGTCATTTGCATTGCATATCTAAAATGAACCTAAGTGAAAGCAATGAAATAAAATCCAACAAAATATGAAGTAAATGCTAACAGTAACACCCGAAAATTTGAATTTTGAAAATAAGTTGAATTTGATTTAATTTCAAATTTTGTGCGCATAAAAAAATATAGCAAAATAAAAACTTTTCAATATATTAAAATTTTCTTAAGGCTAGTAACGATGCTTGTGCATTCATGTCGCTGCATTTTTTTTCTTTTGTACTATTTGGATTGCCAAAACTCAAAGCTATTTAAAATCAATTTGAAAAAGTTTTGGAAAAGCAAAAGCAAAAGAAAAAGAAATGGAAAAAACCTTTTCTCTCTTCCTTTCTCTGGTTTCGGCCTGCTGGCCCAGCAGCGCGCCGGCCTGACCCCGCCCCGGTCCAACTCGCCTCGGCCCAGCTCCCGCGCCGCGCCGCGCTACCCTCTCTCTCTCTCTCTCTCTCTGACCGTGCGGCCCTGCGCGTCAGCCCCTCCATCCTCCTCCGGTCGAGCCCGACCCGAACTCTGCTCTGCCGAACAGAGCAAAACGGCCTCCGCGATTCTTGCGCAAGCAGCCGTATCTGCACGGGATTTCCTCCCTCTGCCCCGCTATAAGTAGCGCCGACCCCGTGCGATCAATCTCATCTAGCAATCGAGCCTCGCCTCGCCAGCAGCAGCACAGCGCCGCATCCGCCGACGAGCTTCGCCGCCTGCTTCCGTCGACAAGCTCGCAAATCGCCTCGTCAACGCCGTAGGTCCTCGGTGAAGCTTCGGGTCGATCCACCGAACCCGCCGTACCCCTTGCCGTCTTCTTTTCGCCCCGGTGTTGCTCACACGAACTCGCTGTCATTTCGCAGGGTGAACTGAGCCGCTGTTCGCGTCGCCGGCCGACCACGTCCATCCGCAGGCCCCGCTGACACCTCGGGTGAGTTCACCTCTCTTTGCTCGTTCTCCCGGTGCTTTCAGTTCGGAAAACCGAGCACCGTAGCTCCGGTTTGGGTCACGCCGGCGAGCTCAAGCTCAAGCCAGCCATGGCGCCACCGTCCCTGCGTTCTGCTCCAGCAGGAGCACCACTCTCATCCCTCCCCATCTAATCCGAGCCCTTGATCTCAGATCCAAAGGTCGAGATCGGCCGATACCCCTTCACGGGTGAGTCTTTCTAAAGAGACTCTCGGTTTTCATGAAATTAACCCGCCATCCAGTGCTGACTCGGTTAATCCGATTTTCTCGATTTGTTTTAATTCAACAAAGTTCAGTTTAATTACAATTTTGCCACTGCTTTAAAACCCCGTAAAATCTTCGTTTTACCTCTGATTAGATCCGTTCAAATTGCGTTAGCTTTGTGATTTAACAATCTATCTAATGGTATAGTTTTCATCCATGTTGAACACCTTTTGAAAATAAAGTTTAGATTAATCTTTTTAATTAATTAATCTTAGTTTTAATTCATAACTAATTCGTTTTAGATCCGTTTTAGCCCTTTTCAGTTGCGTTGGTTTCGTAACAATAAGATCTATCTGTTAGCAGCAGTGTTTAACATGTTTTATTCTCTGAAATAAAATGATAATTGATTAATCTATATAATCAATGGTTTTCCAGTTAAAATTAATTGGGGTTTTTCACTTTGTTTTTTCATAAATAATATATACCTAGTTTAATCTTGTTTTCCAAGTAAATATAATGTGAATTAATCCAGTTTGGGTATTTCTCTGAAGTATCCAACACATGTTGTTTTTATAGATAAAATAAATGAAGTCTAGTTCTCTTTTAAAAGCTAATTCTTCTGGTAGCCGTTTCTTTCCCGTTATAGATTCGATTAGCGTGATTCTCGCATCTGTGTGATCGTAGAAAGGCGTAGATTTCTTTTGAAACCTTTTTCATTGATTGGTGTACTGTTCTAAATAGATATATTGTATGCTTTGTATGATTGTTCGGATGCTTGTGTGGTGTTTATGATCTTGTCCAATCGGTGAGATTTACGTGGAGATCAAGAAGAAGTCATCAGAAGATCGAGAATCAAGTGAAGAAAGGATCTAAGAGTTTAAGGCAAGTATAACATGGGATCATCCTTGTTACCTATTCACCTTAATCAATCTAGTCATATTGCATGTGTCTAATTTTGATTCCTATTAGATCTATATCATAGCTTTGTTATCCCTTTTACCTTGTCACCAATGGGTTACTATGCATATGGGTAGTTTTGCTATGCTGAACATGAAGAATCTTGAATTGAATATTGACTAATGGATATATGCAACGTTGTTTAAAATTGGCTTTTATAACAACATGGAATAGGACCCCACTGTAGGGCAAAAGCTGGGACTTAAATGCAACCATGAGTGCTATAATGGCTCTGGCTTTAGTTAAGTATGAAGTTTGGACTAGCATGCTTGTGGTTCATGAAAGGCACCTTTGCCGAGCTGGTTATGGGGTATAGCTTGTATGGGGACCGCTGCGGGTGGTACCATCGGGGTGTCCCATATACCCCTTTGCATTGGGTTCGTAGGGTCCGCTACATGCTAGAAAGGGCTTTTGAAAGACTTCATAGTGTACCCTGCCTGCTCACCTTGGAAGTGTTTTGGGAGTCATGATCCTGGGCATATGGGCAACACAGCTTGTGGGTAAACTGCGTAACCTCTGCAGAGTGTAAAACTATCATGATAGTCGTGCTCACGGTCACGAGCGGCTCGGAAAACTCACAGTGTTACATACTCATGTTGTTGAACAACTTATGATGGTAAGTTTGGAGATATGATATATGAGATTGTTTCATTAATGATCATGTGGTTACCAACTGGGTTAAGCATAACTAAAGCTAATTGTTGTTAAAACTTGACCAAGTCAAAAGCAACCGCAGTAAGCCAGTGTCAGCCTTTTGAGCTTCATAACCCTATGTTATTCTTGCTGAGTACTTTAAGTGCTCACCCTTGCCTTATCAACCATACCAGATTGCAAAGGGCAAGAGTTAAAGGAGTTAGGCTTGTGATCAACCAATCAGTTGTCCGTGTGAAGTTGGAGTCTTCACCTGAAGTTCGGAGTTGTCTTCCCGTTGTTCGCTGTGTTGAGGTTATCCTTTGACCTTATATGTTATGTATTTAAGTATTGTCTTTTGATACTTCCTTTATTTGTGGCTATATGTGAGATTTGACTTCCTGGGCTCACATATGGTGTAAATCTGGTTTTGTTCTTAAAACCGGGTGTGACACTAACACACATGCACAAGTGTTGTAACACTTAGTGTTAGCTCACATGAACTTGGTATGAAAGAAGCACCTCGGTTGAGCTCAAGAAAGAGGTCCGGACGCTAGGGCTGCTACTGTTCGGACTAATGGTTGTGTGTCCGAAAGCAAACCCTCGCTGATAAATACCAGACAGTGGTATTAGTCTGGATGCGAACTCCGGACATGTGTCCAGAGTCTCGGAGCTCTCTGGATCTCTCTGTTCAGAGAGTCCGGACGTGGAGCTCCGGATGCAGCGTCCGGGGTTTTGCGCCTACTGTAACGGCTCTACATAGAGTTCGGACGTGCGGCTCTTTAGTCTGTACATGCATTGTTGCATGCGTTCAAACGTGCATTTCAGCGTGAGATCGAAGGCGCGAACGTCTAGTTTCAAATGGACAAGGGTCCGGACACATGGCTATTGGTCCGGACCCCCAAGTGTTGCAGCGTCTGGAGTGACGCAAACAACTGAGGTTTAGGGGCAAAACAGCTAGTTTCTTTGTGGTTGCTATATAAGTGTTTTGGCCGACCCTTGGGGCTAACTCTTGCACCTCCCATTCATTTGGCACATTTGTGCTTGCTTGAGATAGCCCCCGACTCATCTCTCTTTGCTTGTCTTGCATATTCATGATAGTTTTAGTGATCAAAGTGCTTTGATCATTGCATTGGATCTTAGTGTAAAAGTGCAATCAAGCCCTAACTGGGTTTTGGTGACATTACAACATAATTAGAGAACTAATGAGACTTTTCGAGTTGACAAGCAGGTTAAAGTTAAGGAGGTTGATGAACAACTTGGCGGACCCCTCCAATTACAAAAGTGTATGGCAACAAGTTCAATGGGACTTTATTTCATTTGTATTTTGAATTTGAGTTAGGTATGTCGTACTATTAAGAGGGATTCAACACACATGCCAACAAGTGAACCAAATGCTACATCTATCTATCTTTTATACACCTCCACAAATATCTCTGTCTGAAACACCCAACATTTTGTTCCTTATACCTTGTTGTTTCAGACAGGCCGGTAGTGCCGGGCAGTCCGAAAGTGCCGCGCACCAGGGCGGCACTGTCGTGACTTGAGTTCTGCCCGTTGGCAGTGAGGGGGTATATTCGTATCCCCTCTCACCCCAACGGTCATCTCTGCTCATTCACTCATTCACTTTCGCATAAATAGAATAGAGGAGCTCTCCTTGCTCCCCTTTCTCCCTTGGAAGCTCCACTACTCTCCTCCATTGATTTCTACTCAAATCTTTGAGAGTTTGAGCCTCCAAGATTCAGCGAAAGCTTCTCCCTCGGATCTACTACTTCCACAAGCATTTGGTTCATGTGATGGCTGGCGGTTTGAGTTTGTTACTCTTGGAGCTTTGCTCCTAGCCGACTAGGCGTCACCCTTGAGCTTGCCTCCTTCGTGTGGCAGCCTAGGGAGGTTTGTAAACCACCATTGAGCTAATACATTACCCCTCATCTCAAGAGTTCACTCTCTTGACTTGAGACCGAGGAAAAGGCAAGTCTTGGTGGCGAGCCCAAGCCTTGTGTGGTGCACCTCAACAACGTGGACGTAGGCAAGCCTTAGTGGCGAGCTGAACCATAGGATAAATCCTTGTGTCAACTTGTGCTTGTTCATTTACTTTGACATATATTGTTCTCAAGTTGATTTCTAGGGTTTGGTCCTGATCTACGCGTTGGGAGTGTTCCCACCACTTTCAAGTGGTGCTGCAGGTTCTCTACACTCCTAGGAAGATTTCTATTCAAGTAGATTTT
This sequence comes from Microstegium vimineum, assembly GCA_022036555.1. Classification (NCBI taxonomy): domain Eukaryota; kingdom Viridiplantae; phylum Streptophyta; class Magnoliopsida; order Poales; family Poaceae; genus Microstegium; species Microstegium vimineum. Next base: position 8,509,841 of record CM039128.1, on the reverse strand, counting down.
ACATTCGCATCTTAGTTTTTGAATTGTACTCAGTTCTGTCCTGCTGACCAGCACTGCCGTTTCAGAGAGCAGCAGCGTCGGGTAGAGCGGCAATGTCGCTCCTGGGAACTGATAGTTTGCATAAGTGTTTTTAAAATAGGCCTATTAGCCCCCCTCTATGCTTAGCATGTCCTTACAAGTGGTATCAAAGAAAGGTTACCTTAGTTGCACTTAACCATGTGAGGTAATGACTACGGAAGAGGGTGGAGTCTAACACGTTGACCCCAAGGATGTGGGTGTGCACTCTACGGACAACAGCAGTGATAGTGTTGCCACAGAGAAGTATTTGACCACTGCTGGTATGTCCGAAGGAGAGAAGGCAAGAAGAAAAGAAGAAATAAGGCTAAGAAGAGAAGCTAAGAAAAAGAAAAAGGAAGAAGATGCAAACAATGAAGCAAAAAGTTTGAAGCTAGCCAAGAAGCTTCATAGAAGAGAAGTGAGGAAGTTGAAAGAAGAGCACAAGGCAAAGGAGGAGGAGCTGAAGAAAAGCAAAGAGCAAGCCTCTCATGTGGAGGTTGAGTCTAGCAGCTCCGACGGTGATGATGATGTATCATGCTGAGTGTCACACCCGGTTTTAAGGACAAAACCAGATATACACCATAAGTGAGCCCAGGAAGTCAAATCTCACATATAGCCACAAATTAAGGTAGTATCAAAAGACAATACTTAAATATATAACATATAAGGTCAAAGGATAACCTTAGCACAACAAATAGCAGAAAGACGACTCTGAACTTCGGGTGAAGACTCCAACTCCACAGGGACCAACTGACTGGTTGATCACAAGCCTATCTCTTCCAACTCTTGCAATCTGGTACCCATCCGAGATTTTCATCCAAGTATTGAAAATAAAGCAAGCGTAAGTACATGTCGTACTCAACAAGATAACATGGGGTTCATGAGGCTCAAAAGGATAGACACGGGTCTACTGCATCAGCTTTTAATAGGACACAATTTTAGCAGTTGAGTAGCATCAAATTCAACATAAGCCCAAATAACCACATGATCAAGTGAACAAGATATAATGCTTATATGAACAAGTCACAATAATCAATAACAAATAACAACTGATGAGCCATGACATAAGGACATCACACAGCAAGGGGCCCAAGCCACTCGTAACTGTGAGCACGGCTATCATGATAGTTTTTAACTCTGCGCAGAGGTGTACATCTTTACCCACAAGTCATGAATTGCCCTTTCGCCCGAGGAGATCAGCCTCTTAACCCTCTACCAAGGAAGCTCGGCAGGGTTCACTACGAGACCGTTCACAGATTCCACTAATAGGTAACAACCCGCTACAAGTTCCCTTTAACGAGATCGTAAGAACTCCCCTCCCAGAAGTCACCGCAGCGCACCTTCCGGCAGGCCAAGTCCCCACTTTCTCAGAGCCCTTCTTGCGCCCTCTCGGGTAAGTTGCCACAAACTAGCAAAAGCCTAATACTGAGTCAAGCCAGAGCCCATTAGCTTATGGTAGTACTGTTTTCTTGGGGTAATCTCTTACAGAAATATCCCTATGAGTAAGAACACAGGTGTGAGTTCCTGATGTTCCACCTATAGTCCACATTGCTAAAAAGTCATCTTTTATCGTTATTGCATATATCATTAGTCAAGTTACAAGATCATGGTTATTCTTTATGAGCACTAGCATAAGCTACCCATATGCAAACCCTCAAAGGTGACAAGGCACAGGATATCAAATCTAGGTAATCCTTACGGGTAACAAGGTAGACACATGCATATGATAAATGGTGATTAAAGTGAATAGGAAAACAAGGAAGATCCCATGCTATACTTGCCTTAAGCGCTTAGATCCTTTCTTCAACTGATTCTCAAACTTCTGATGGCTTCTTCTTGATCTCCACGTAATCTCACCGATTGGACAAGATCGTAAACACCACACAAGCAGCTGAACAAACATGCATAACATACAATAGATCTATTTAGAACAATACACCAATCAATGAAAAGATCTTTAAAATAAATCTACGTCTTTCTACGATCACACAGACGCGAGAAACACGCTAATCGGATCTATATCGGGAAAGAAACGACTACCGTAAAATTAGCATTAAAAAGAAAACTAGGCTTCATTTATTTTATCTATATAAAAAGCATGTATTGGATACTTCAGAGAAATACCCAAACTGAATTAATTCACATTATATTTTCTTGGAAAACAAGATTAAACTAGGTATATATTATTTTATGAAAAACCGAGGTGGAAACCCTAATTTGATTTAATTGGAAACCCATTGCTTATAGATTAATCAATTATCATTTTACTTGAAATAATAAAACATATTTATTACTGTTACTACCATATAGATCTTATCGTTACGAAACCAACGCAACTAGAACAGGACAAAACGGATCTAGAACGTAGAGGTTATAAATTAAACAAGATTTTCTATATAAGATTAATTCATTAAAAAGGATTAATCTAAAATTTATTTTCAAAAGTCTTTAACATAGATGAAAACTGTACCATTAGATAGATCATGAAATTCCAAAGCTAACGCAACTCGAACGGATCGAATCGGAGCTAAAACGAAGATTTTACGGGCTTTTGAAAAACAGTGGCAAACTTGTAATTAGATGAATCTAATTTGATTTAAAATAAATATGAAAAATCAGTTTTATAGGTTCAGATCGGGATGGCAGTTTGAAAAGAAAAAAAAAGGCAGGGGCTCTTTAACATATATGCCAACGAAGGGGTATGTTCTTTTCTTGGCCCTTGATCTCAGATCGGACAGTGGAATAGAGATCGAGAGGGAGGAAGGGGATGACCGGCTGGTCACAGCGCCTCCAGTGCGGCGGTGGCCATTGACAGAGCTCCAGAGCTCGCCGGAGCAAGCGATTAGGGCCCTCGGGTCACCAAACGAAGAAAAAAAGGGCTCAGGAGAGAGAGACGGTGAACGTGATCTCGCCAAGGAATTCCGTGAGGCCGGTGGAGCAACGGAGACTGTCGGCGGCGCGACGGGGCGGCTTCGGTTGCCTGCGTACGGTGGCGGGACGGCGAGGACAAAAAGAAACAGAACCGAGCGAGGGAGGAGGTACCCCGGATCCCTTACCTTGCTTCGAAGTCGACTGGGCGGCTTGCGGGTGACAGTGGAGCTCGAGGGGCCTTCAATGGCGGCCGCGGCTCTCTGCTTCTCGGCGAGATGCAATTGGCGAGCGCCGAGGGTGGCGAGGGCTTAAAGGCGCCTCAGAGATGGGTAACGGGACAGAGAAGAGATCCGTGGAGCTTTATAGGGGCCCGGCTTGCTCTCACGCGGAGGATCCCGGAGAAATCGGGATTGGGCGGATTTTGTTCTTCTTGCTCGGAACGCACACGGGAAGAGGTAGATGACGCTGTCGCATGGGACAGCCTTGGCAGTGGCAAGGGGGAGAGGGAAAAGAGCTCCTACGTGGGCGATGCTGGTCTACGGACGGCTTGTCCCTCACAGCCCTAGCGCGGGGCGGAGGCGGAGGCGGAGTCCTCTGCTCGAAGGCAGAGTCCCGAACAGAGACGACTTGAGGAAGAGGTTGGTGCTGTCGGGTGGCCCCAAGGTGTCAGCGGAAGGGAGGGAAGGAAGGGGGCTCCCATGCGGGCGTGGGCCATCCTGGCCGAACAGCCCAGGGGAAGGAGGCGGGGCGCGCACGGGCCTACAGCGGTGCTGGGCCAGAGAGGGAAGGAGTGGAGGAGGCCTCCACGCGATGGCTGGGCCGGCCTGCTGGACTTGGCCCACGCGGAAGAGAAGGAGTGAGGAGGGAGAGCAGCCTGAGGAGGAAAAAGGGTTGGGTTGGATTGGGCCAGAAGACCAGAAGGGAGAGGGAAAAGTTTATGTTTTTCTTTTCTTAAAACTATTTTCCAAAACTGTTTTCAAAGCATTTTAAAATTTCCTTTTTCAAAACATTTTCAAATCATTTTTAAATTCTAGTTTTAGATTTGTGAAACCACTCATAACAGAAGAAACCAATGCAAGGCATGCATGCTCGACCAAGTTGCTAAACCTTTTTAATTTGATAAAAAGTTTTTCATTTCCTCTATTTTTTTTATGAGCACAAAATTCAAAATTAACTCAATTTCAATCTATTTCAAAAATTCAAATTTTTGGGTGTTACACTGAGCCTCCAAGATTGAGAAGAAAGAAGAGAAGAAGAAGGATGATGGCAGCAAGAAATACTCCGTCGTATCCTTTAATTATTCATCTATCTCTAACCATGAACATAAGCCTCTCTTTCATGTACCTGCGGGGAAGCTGTCTCATTTTGATGGGACTAACTTTGCCAAGTGGAAACACTTGATGAAGGCTTATCTTGTAGGTCTTCACCCCGGTGCTTGGGAGATTGTTCACAAGGGATGTAAGCCTCCGGTGGATTCTACAAGTCCCGCCACAACCGAGCTTCGCTGCATACAACTCAATGCTCAAGCATCTAGTGTGTTGCTAAGTGCATTGGATGGTGATGAGTACAACAAGGTGATGGGCTTGGAGGTTGCCAAGGAAATATGGGACACCTTTCACCTTGCACATGAAGGTGTAAGCAAAGTGAGTCAGTCCAATATAGATCTTTTGATGGCCAAGCTCAACCGGTTTGTGATCAATGAAGGTGAAGGGCCACAAGAGATGTTTGATAGGCTAATGTTGATAGTTGGCAAGATTAGAGGTCTTGGTGCTGAAGAAGTAAATGATCACAAGGTTGTCAAGATTATGCTTGAAGCCTACTCTCCAAGAAATGAGACTGTTGTGACATTGATTAGAGACAAGAAGAAGTTTGAGTACTTCACACCAAGTGATGTGCTTTGAAGAATAATGACTTTTGGCTTGCAAAGAGAAGAAGTATGTCGGGTACAAAGGTAAGGGGTACCCTAACATGTGATAATCTAATGCCTAAACATCCAGGCGAAATCCGACAGTCGACCAAGCAATGGAGGAAGGCCCGTCAGGCGAAGGCCTACCCGACCGGCAGAAAGGGCAGGCCATGGGCCAGCCCATTACCAGAGGAATGGTAGGTGGAGTGACCTTCGACCTCGATCCCCTGAATGACGGAGAAGGGATCGAACGAACGACCCTCTGCCGTGACCCCTCGACCGACTGAGAGGGGGAACGAACGAGCGCCCCCCAACCTCGACCCTCAGATGACGGAGAGAGGTTGATCGAATCCCCCTCGACTCCAACCTCCCGAAGTGACGAACAGGGGGTCGAACGAACGACCCCCGAACAGGAGGCTCGATCGGCTCACCTGCTCCCGGTATGGGATAAAGGGAATCCTATGCTGGGGTCAGTCCCCGCCTAACTCCATGGCACTCACTACCTCGGTCAAATCCGTCAAGTCATCACCCATACCCGGATTACCCGTCGACCGTACAACTACTGCAGCCACGCCCCGAGTACGGAGCACCCCCTCGAATTTTGGGCGAGGCAGCCCTCGACCGCGTTCTCAGGAATGTGTCAGGGTCACGCAGGCCCCGATACCCCTCGACCCGGGGGCTCGACCCTCATCCCCAACTACTACGGCATGGGCCCGTCCGATCCGTCCCGCTTCAACTGTGGAGTTCGCAGGTTCCACGCCATGTCGTCCGGCGACGACCGGTCCGCCATCACCATGCCTCAGAACACCAGAAGTACAGGAGGAGCATGCCGCTACAGCGATCGACGTCTCATCACAGACATGGCGCACGGACACGCCTCCCATACCGATACGTACTAGGCCCCTGTACTCCTAAGCCTCCCCTTGGCCTATAAAAGGGGACGCTGGGATAGTAGAAAGAGAGGCTGAAAGGGAGAGACGAGGAGGCTGGGGAGAGAACACGAAGAACATGAGGACGAAGAGGTCAATCATCGACCCCACTCACATTCCTATACGAGCTCTCACCAGAACCAAACACAACACCGATCACTCACTTGCCTGATCAACATCTCAAGCAATCAACCAATTCACCTAGAGTAGCCCTGCTAGTTCCAGGCCTCGGCTCGCTCTGAGAACCGCCGTGTAAACCAGCTTGTACTGCCCCCCTGTACGAGCACTTTGGTGCAAGATAATACAGTACCCCCTCCTCTTGCTGGACGTAGGGCCTTCTTTGCCCGAACCAGGATAAACTATGTGTTCTTATTGCATCACATTTGGGAGAGGGAGCACGCAATATACAAATTTACTAGTTGGTGATCGACCCCCTGGGTCGAAACACCGACAAAGCACTTGAGAGGAAGAAGCTTGGTGAGTTGCAAGCAAGGATGGAAGTGATGAAGATCAAAGATGTGGCTCTCAAAGCCAACAAGAGCAGCAAGAGATCAGCCCCTAGCTATCCCAAAAACAGCAAGCAAGCTTCATCAAGGAAAACTCAAGCAACCAAAGCCATGAAGCATGAACCCGAAGCTCCAACATCAAGTGATGGTGAGCAGTTTGAAAAGATAGATGATATGACTCTATTCATCAAGAGATTCAACAAGGGCCTAAAGAGAAATGGGTACAAGCTCATGAAGAGAAGGTTCCCAAACAACAAATCAAGAACTTGCTACAATTGTGGTAGCACCGAACACTTCATTGCCGATTGCCCAAATGAGAAGAAAGACAACAAGTTTGACAAAGGCAAGAGAGAAGACAAGGGTGACTACAAGAAAGGCAAGAGATATGTGGGAGAAGTTCACATTGGGCATGAGTGGGACTCAATGGTAGAGAGCTCAAGTGAGGATGATGAGATGGAAACCATTGATATTCACAAGCCATCCACCTCACCCAAGCTCTTCAACAACATGTCCGATGATGATTGCTCCCCTCACATTTGTCTTATGGCAAAGGGTGAGAAGGTACAACCCAAACCGAAACCTAAAACTTCTCCCCCCATGACATATCTAGTAGTGATTCTAGTGATTGCTCTAGTGATGAGTCTAGTGATGAAGAAATTGATACAATAACTAAAAATTTGGATAATAAGACAAAACTCTTCATTGCTACCCTAATTGAAGAATTAGAGGTCACCAAGGCTGAGCTAGCATCTAGAGAAAAGACTCTTATTAAACAAGAGGATCTTTATATTGCTAGCAAGGAAGCTCTTGCATTAGAGAGGACTGACGTGGGCTCTTTGTCCAAGGCTTTAGACAAAGAACAAGAAGCTCATGCTCTCACTAAGAAGGAGTGTAGTGACCTCAAGCAAAAGCATTGTGGCTTAGCTGAAAACCATCAAGAGCTTGAGGCAGAATACAACCTTCTTTGGGAAGGCAACTCACATCTCCCTAAGGCAAGTGATGCCTCTTCTCCTTCCACTAGTCAAGGTTGTGGAAAATGCTATAATTTGGACTTGAATCTTTATTCCACTAATCTTGCCAACATGGAGGCCATGAAGAAAGAAATTGCAAGGCTCAACAATGTCATCTCAGCTGCTAGTGCTAATGACAAGGACAAGGTTGAGCCAAAGAAAATCCAATACAAGGAAGGAAGACATCCATCTATCAAGAATGGGCTTGGACACACTCAAGGAGGTAAAACCAATGGTACAAAAATAGTGAAAGGAATTGAGTGTGTCAAGTTTGAGAAGAAGGGAAGCATTGGTACAGATAAGCCTGCACAGACCGCGGCAGTGCCGCCCTTCAGAGGGGCAGTGTCGCGCCCCACTAAAGGGAAGTCTACCAGTGCTACACCTGATCAGACTAAAGTCCATGCCAAGAGGGTGCCTAGGCAAAATCATGTTTCATAGAAACCCAAGGAATCAATCTGGGTGGCCAAAAACAAGTATGCATACCAATCAAAAGCAAGGTCACCCCAAGGAAGCTTGTCATCATGTTATGTGCTGAAATGTAATGACCTTGGTAAAGTCATTGCAGAGTTTGTTGGTGATGAGAAACATGATAAAATAATCATGAATGTTTGGGTTCCTAAAATAGTTGTCACTAACATGCAAGGCTCCAAGATCAATTGGGGACCTAAATCTAGGAGCTAATTTGTTTTGTAGGCATACTCCTCCGGTGGATCAAGTTGGGTTCTTGATAGTGGATGTACAAATCATATGACCAGAGAGAAGAGTATGTTCTCATCATATTCCCCAACTTCAAACTCAAGTGAGAATATCATCTTTGGTGACAACTCAAAAGGGGAAGTGATTGGTCTTGGTAATGTTGCTATAACTCTTGATCGTTCTATCTCAAATGTCTTACATGTGAATTCGTTAAGTTACAATTTATTTTCCATTTCTCAATTATGTGAGATGAGCTACAATTCTCTCTTTACTAATAAGGGTGTGGAAGTCCTTAAGAGGGATGATTCCTCTATTGTCTTTACAAGACGTTTGAAGGGCAAGCTTTACCTAGTTGATTTCAACAAAAGTAAGACTAAGCTTGAGACTTGTTTAGTGGAAAATCTAGCATGGGTTGGTTATGGTATCGCTGACTAGCTCATGTTGGGATGAGGAACTTGGCCAAAATCCTAAAGGATGAACACATTCTTGGACTAACCAATGTTCATTTTGAACACAAGCCAGAAAGCAAGTAGGTGCACCTCACCCACCAAAGAGAATTGTCTCCACCAAACAACCATCGGAGTTTATTCATATGGACCTCTTTGGACCGTTGGCCTACCTTAGCATTGGCGGTAACAAACATGGTTTAGTTATTGTTGATGACTTTACTCGTTTCACTTGGGCGTTCTTCATGTATGATAAGGAACAAGTGCAAGATAAGGTGAAGACCTTCATGAGAAGAGCACAAAGGGAATTTAGGTTTCAAATCAAGAAAGTTCGTAGTGACAATGGAACCGAATTCAAGAACACTCAAGTGGAGGAATTTCTTGATGATGAGGGCATCAAGCATGAATTTTAAGTTCCATACACCCCTCAACAAAATGATATAGTAGAGAGGAAGAACCATGCACTCATTGATATGGCAAGGACAATGCTAGATGAGTATAAGACTTCAGATATCTTTTGGGCCGAAAGCATCAACACCTCTTGCCACGCAATCAACCGTCTCTACCTACACAAGATCTTGAAGAAAACTTCCTATGAGCTATTAACCGGTAACAAACCAAAGGTGTCTTACTTTAGAGTTTTTGGGTGCAAGTGTTTCATACTTAATAAGAAACCTAAAACCTCTAAGTTTGCACCTAAAGTTGATGAAGGTTTTCTTCTTGGTTATGGATCAAATGAGCATGTCTACCGTGTATTCAACAAGACCTTAAGGAAAATTGAAATTGGGACATTTGATGAATCTAATGGCTCTCAAGTAGAGCAAATTGATGCAAGTGTTGTAGGTAATGAGGAACCACCATGTGAAGCAATCAAGAATATGGCCATTGGTGACATTAGACCACAAGAATCCAATGCCACATAGGTGGAACCTCAAACTGCTGAAGCTACTGCTCCAAGACTTGAAGAAGAAGGAGCAGTAGTGTTGTCTGGTCCAGCAGCAGTGCTAGACCTCGGCACTACCGTACCTAACAGCGGCACTGCCACTCCCCACAGAGAAGCAGCAGCAAGCAACACACCTGCTCGAACAACAAACCTACAACCCATCTTTGAAGAATATGAGTATGACAACCAAGCAGACCAACAAGAAGCCACCGAACACCCAAGATTAAGGCAAACCATACAAAGGGATCATCCTGTTGATAACATACTTGGGAGTCTTCACAAGGAGGTAACTACTCGTTCACATTTGGAAAACGTTTTTCAATTTTACTCTTTTGTCTCCTCTTTGGAACCTCTCAAGGTTGAGCAAGCTCTAGATGATCCTGATTGCGTGATGGCTATGCAAGAAGAGCTAAATAGCTTTGAAAAAATCAAGTATGGTCCTTGGTGGAAAGACCAAATACCAATGTGATTGGCACCAAGTGGGTCTTTCACAAAAAGAAAGATGAACAAGGTGTGGTGACAAGAAACAAGGCAAGATTGGTTTCTCAAGGATTCACTCAAGTGGAGGGCTTGGACTTTGAAGAGACATATGCACCGGTGGCTAGACTTGAAGCAATTCGAATGCTTCTAGCCTATGCTGTCCACCATGATTTCAAGCTACATCAAATGGATGTGAAGAGTGCATTCCTCAACGGCCCTATCTAAGAGCTAGTCTATGTTGAGCAGCCACCCGAATTTGAAGATCCAAAGTTTCCACATCATGTCTTCAAGCTCCATAAGGCGCTCTATGGGCTTAAGCAAGCACCAAAAGCATGGTATGAATGCCTCAAGGAATTCTTGCTCAAACAAGGCTTTGAAATAGGCAAAGGTAACCCTACTCTCTTTACTCACAAGATTAATGATGATATCCTTGTGTGCCAAATATATGTCAATGACATAATACTTGGTAGTACTAACCAAACCTTTTGTGAAGAGTTTAGTAGGATCATGACTAAGAGATTTGAAATGTCCTTGATGGGTGAGCTAAAGTGAAGGAACGAGAACGACGACCAAAGGGGGGTGAATGGGAGCCTCAAATTTCTCTCGAAATATTCGGGCCACTCTTCCCAAAAGCCAAACCCAGTTGACGGGTGCTCAACCTTGCAAAGTCTGGAGCTCACCCCAAAAACATGCAATAAGTGCCTAGGCTCCGGACACCTAGTCCGACGCTCACCGTCGGACTATAGGAAGTGGTCTGGTGCACACACTCACCACAGAGCAAGAAACCACAACAAGCACCCTACCTCCGGACACCTCGTCTGACGCTCACCGTCGGACTAACGGGCCTGGTCCGACGCGTGAGTGAAACCCACAACAGAGCCACCAGACTACATGCAATGGTTCGGTGCTCACAGGCTGGGTGGTCCGACGCCCACAGACAAAAAACCTTTCCCCGCGAAAACGAACTTCTCTCCGCCAAATCTTCCCAAAACTCAACCAAATGATCACCAACTACAACTAAACTTCGTAGGTATGATCCTAGTACAGTTGGGGAGCTATCCCGAAGAAATCATCGCTCAATTTGGAGAGGATAAATAGGAACACTCGGATTTGGGGGAGAAGAGAGCAAAACGAAGAGCGCCACAAAGAAATCGCCCGATCTATGCACTCGTGAGGTTTGAGGGGAATTCCTTCGGTGCAAAGAAGATCCTCACGATTGCCAACAACTTGGTTCAAGTCGATTTTGCAAAGCTACTCTCAACAAAGAGAAATCATCTCGGAGAAAAGAGAGAGCAAAAGCAAAATCGGAAGAACACAAGCAAACCGGGGACACAATCACGAAATCAAAGCCACCATAGCTTACGGAGGTTACGGCCTCCGATTCCTCGCAACAATCACAAGTTCTTACACCGGTGACACGGTGGATCTCAAGCAAGAAGAAGCTAGGGAAGGGAAAACCTAGGAATAGGTGGGAGAGAGAGTAATGCAAGAGATAAGGATGAGGATACCCCTTCATCCTCTATTTAACGAGGCTTTGACTATTTCCCAAAGACCCCCCCTAGATACAAGACCGAATTACCTAGCCCTAAGACATTGTAATCCAAGTCGGTAACTCTCAGCCACTCATTTGAATGGACGGCCCCGCTTCCTGCCGGGAGTTGTCGTCGCCTCGACGCAACCTCCAGGATTCCGCCACGTGCCATCCCCGCTTTCTCGGAAGCTCCGCCTAGGTTTTGAGGCCCAAACCTAGGAAACCCGCCACCGATACCTTTGGGCTCAACTACCGAACCCCGAGTTTTGAGGCCCAAACTCGGAAACCGTCCTCGGATGGTTTTGAGGCCCAAACCACCAAACCGCTCGACTCAAGCCACCTTGTCCTCGCCCGGTCGGACTCCGAGTCCCATGAGCCTCAGCTCGACCCGCTCGTCCGCCGTCTTGACTCGGTCTACCTCCATGTCTTCTCGCACTCGCCGGTGCCAAGTACTAGCCACCACAGCTAGTCCGCCGGCGCCCATGGTCCCTCAGTCCAAGCCCCGCTTCCGCCCTTCACCGCTCTCAGTCCATCGGCATGGCAAGCCTCTACTCGAACTTCTCCACGCCATTGACCACTGTCACTAGACATAGCACCTGCACACCACAAACCGATAGACAAACACATGTTTTCTGCTTTCGCAGAGGTTAGGGTAATCCACTCAAACTGAAACACTCGCGTGTTGAACGATCACTCATCATCAAAGCTGAACATACATGGGTACTTATCCACCATGTGTTCGCATAAAGTTTTTCCTCGGTTTTCAAATCAAACAACTCAAGAAAGAGACTTTCTTATGCCAAACCAAGTACACCCATGATATGCTAAGGAAGTTTGACATGGTAAATGCAAAGCCAATCAAGACTCTCATGCCAACCAATGGACATCTTGATCTTGATGTTGGAGGTAAATCCATGGATATAAAGGTATATCGTTTCATGATCGGCTCTCTCCTTTACTTATGTGCATCTAGGCCGGACATAATGCATAGTGTGTGCATGTGTGCTAGATTTTAAGCTAACCCAAAAGAGTGCCACTTAGTGGCTATTAAGAGAATCTTGAGATATCTAGTATTCACTCCTAACCTTGGCTTGTGGTATCCTAAGGGCTCTAAGTTTGATCTACTTGGGTATTCGGGTTCCGATTACGCCGGTTGCAAGGTAGACCGAAAAAGCACTTCGAGGACGTGTCAATTCCTTAGACGGTCCCTAGTGTCTTGGAGTTCTAAAAAGTAAAATTGTGTAGCCCTTTCTACCGCCGAGGCCGAGTATGTTGCAGCCGGTGCATATTGTGCTCAACTACTTTGGATGAGGCAAAACTTAAAAGATTTCAGATGTCAATTCGCCAAGATACCTCTCTTGTGTGATAATAAGAGTAACATAAAACTTACAAATAACCCTACATATCTTGTCTAATTAGCTCTCTAGTTAGTTAGTTAACTTATCTTGTTGATAGTTTCTTGCTAGCTTGAGTTGAGTATCTTAGGTTATTGTTATTGTTTGATAGATACTCAATTAACTAGAATTGCTTGGATAGGTGGCTTGCAACCCTTTGTAGTGTTAGAGCAAAAAGTTTCGCTTAATTGTTATCTAACAATTGTTCTAGTGCTTTGTAGAATTTTTAATTAGGTTATTCACCCCCTCTAGCCATCTAGGACCTTTCAATATTTCTGGGGCGTTCCACTCCACAACGTAGATTCAAAATGCAAGTCGTTTTTTAGAATTTTTAAGTTAATTTTTAACTTTAAATACTTTTGAATTTGTTTTATTAAATCTATCGCATAAGTTGGTTCGAATTGGAAAACAAATATTTCAAGCTCGACAAAACTAAAATGACATAAATAATTTGAAAGGTGAAGAAATAGTCATTTATTTAGACAAAACAGGAGGTTGTTTTGTGCGTGTATTTTAACATTCGTATGTAGTATGAGTATCTACTGTATTTGAAATAAAAATTGCAAAATTCCTATGGATAAACATACAGCAAAGCTATCTCACACTGAAAGAAAAAAAACCACTGAAAAAATGGCGCGCTATAGCGCCAAAATAGCGCGCTAATAGCGTCTAAAAGTAGCTACCGCAACGCTCATTAGCGCGCTATAGCGCCAAATAGTGCGCTAATAGCGTCGTTATAGCGTTTTGGCCAAGCTTCCGCTAATTTCTATAGCACGCCATTTAAAAACATAAAAAAAACAAACTTCGGCGGTGCGGAGGCTCCCAACCAAACATCCTACTAATGGGAACATATTATGTGCAAACCATAACTTCGTGAAAACCCGTGCAAATATGACAAAAAAGTTATCTAAATTCATAAAAAAAATCACACATGTAGATGATACGATGATACATAACCTTGTAAAATATCTTGTGCAAACTCGACTTTGTTTGTTAGATATAAAAATAACAAATTTCGAACAAATCATTCGAACACCTTTCTATCTTGAAATTTCTTATTTTTATATCTCACAAATAAATACATGTGTGTTTTTTTGGTGAATTTAGACGAATTTTTTGTCATGGTTTGCACAGGTTTTCACGAAGGTTGTAGTTGCACCTGATACGTTGTCTTTTTAGTATATGCAAAAGAGATCTAGAGGGTCGGCATCAGCAACAACGTCCGCCTTGACGTCGTGACGACGAATCAAGCGCGACTCGCGACTCGGAAGGAAGCAGGCTTTTTACACTTTTACTATTATAACGGATGTCACTTATCCGATTATCATTCTTAGAATTGTTCCTACAAATTTACCATCCTTAACAGAAAAGTCTTACAACTTTATCAAAAACGCGTACGTGGCATGCTACATCACAGTGCCAGCGTGAAGGGGCACGGCGAAAAGACGAGGTTGCTGATGTCCTTCTCCTCTATCCATCTCCGACAGGTGGGTCTCGCAGGTCCCTATCACTGACAGGTGGGTCCCACCTGTCATCTTCATCCCCTACCTCACCTCCAGCAGAGGGAAGGAGAAGAAGAGAGGTCAAACAACACGATTTTGTAAAGTTTATCATTTTTTTGCGACGAAAGAAGGATTATATTATATAATAGCTGGGTACATCAACATATTACAAGCACTCTGGATTACACTAGATATATCCAGAAACTGATTTTTATCTAAAATATACCCATGTCGTGAAAAGCTTCAAATCTCAAAACCAAAGCTTTTTGACGCTTCGTATAGATGACCCCACAGACAAATACTCGGCACCAGCAATAGCGGCAAGCCTGAGAACAGATGTCCAACGGACGGCCAACATTCCTGTAGGTGGAATTGAGGATCTTTTTCTTCTTGCTGGTGTCTTCCTTCTTCTTCTTTCTGCCACCGAAGAATGAGAAAGACTGATTTAAAGGATATTCTCCCTAATCTTTCATTGTGGCCAGATCTAACCACAACAAAACGAAGAAAAGACCGTAGAAAACTATTCTATGGCGGTGACATCATCTCTGCCTTGATGCCACCGTCCGGAAACAAAGATCTCCATGTCGTCATGTCGATGAAGATGGTGACGCCGAAGTTGTCGCCCTCGTCTTCAACGAAGCCGTCATGGAGAAAATGATTCCACCCTTCTCTTTCACCATTGCCGGAGAGAAGAGAAGGAGAGAAGAGAAGGAGGAGATAAAACTCCAATACCAAGAACTTTGTCATGGAGAAACCCTAACCCTAAGGACTCGATCTACTGAAGAAACTTATTAAAAACAATGGATCCCCGCTCCCTTCAGCCCCCGGCGAGATGCCGGAAGAGAAGGGAGGGGAACCAGCAGCGACGACGGAGGAGGGCGGTGGCGGCGACGGAGGCGTGCGGCCTTGCTTGCGGGTCGCGACTCACGCGTGCATCTGACATTCTACGCACTCTATTTTGTAAAGTTTATCGTGAGACCAAAAGAGTATTGTTTAGTACCTCTTGGCTGACTAATTGAACTAAAGTGTTTTAGTCACCTTTTAGTCAGTTTGTTTGATACTTTAGTCCATAAAGTGACATTTATATATTTTCTAGATTCATAGCTTTTACCAGCATGTAACTAGCTAGCTGAACACATAATATATATTTCGGTGCATAGTAAAAGTTATTAATGTAGAAAAAGCAAAACATCTTATATTTTAAAAAGGGAGAGAGTAATAGCCAAGTTAAAATTTGGCACTGGCCGAACTTTGGTCACCGAATTGGTGACCATGATTTTTGGCATCTAATTTGGCTTGATATCCTTTGGTATATTTGGGTAAGCAACATGGTCCTCGAATCCGTTGGGCCTGCAAGAAGGCCCATAACTACGAAAATGGAATGTAGCCAGCCCACGGTGCCACTCTTCGCGGTTCAGCTTCGCTCCAGCTCCAATCAAGAACACACCATCGGACGTGGCGGAAGCTAGTACTGTAATAATCAAAGAAAAACCCAAACGGAACCAAGAGGAGATACGATCATCGATACACATACATTTTGACTTTTGAGCACGCATGGCAGGCAGCATCAAGTCAAGTGACGTTCACTGCTGCCACCGGCGAGCAGGAACAGCTAGCTAGCTCTTCCCAGCGACGGCGCCGGCAGCCTCCGCGGACTTGCCATGGAGCACGGTGGCCGACTCGGACCCGGAGCTGTGCTTGTGCTCCGCCGACCAAGACACCGGCGACCCCACCTTCCAGTACTTGCCGTCACCCCACTTCCCACCACCACCGCCGGCGTGGCCGCCGTGCGCCGACTCCTCGCCGTCGGAGTTGGACACCGACACTGCCCGCCAGTTGCTCCACACCCTCAGCATGGTGTAGAGCAGCGCCACGCACACCACGGCCGAGACCAGCGCGATGCCCGCGACGATCACGACCACCCCCGTGCCCGACAGCCGCGTATCAGGCGACCGCGGCCCGCACGGTGTCAGCGGCGCGCCGCAGAGCTCGTTGCCGACGAACGACGCCGCCGGGAAGCTCGACAGCCCCGTGGGCACAGTGCCGGAGAGGAGGTTGTCGGAGAGGTTCAGGCGGTGCAGGCTCGTCAGCTGCAGCAGTGAGGGCGGTATCTGCCCGTCCAGCCGGTTGGACGACAGGTTCAGCCGCTCCAACTTCACGAGGCTGCCGAGGGACGCCGGGATCTCGCCGGAGAGCCTGTTCCGGCTCAGGTCCAGTATCACCTGCAGCTCCGACAGCTTGCCGAGCTCCGGAGGGATCGGCCCCTCCAGTGAGTTCTCCGACAGCCTCAGCTCGTACAGCTTGTCGCATTGCTGCAGCGCCGGCGGTATTGCGCCGGTGAGGCTGTTCTTGTTCAGGTTCAGGACGTTCAGAGACGTCAGCCTGCCAATCTCCGGCGGGATGCTTCCGGTGAGGTGGTTGTCGCTGATGGACAACTTCAGCAGGCCCGAGCAGGTTCCCAGCTCCGGCGGGATGCCGCCGGTCAACGCGTTCCACGAGAGGTCGAGCTCGCCGAGCGACCTGAGGCTGCCAAGCCATGCAGGGACGGTGCCCGTCAGGCTGTTCCCGTCGAGCTTCAGATGGGTGAGCTGAACGCAGCTGGAGAGCTCTGCCGGGATGTCGCCGGAGAGGTTGTTGAGCGAAAGGTCAAGCATGCTGAGCCTTGTCAGATTGCCTAGCTCGGCCGGTATCGCGCCGGTGAGCCGGTTGCCGCCAAGCTGGAGACGGACCATGTTCCTCGATCGGGCCACCACTGATGGAATGACGCCGGAGAAGGTGTTGTTGGTGAGCGCCAGCACGGCGAGCGAGCTGGAGCCGAGGAGAGGGACGAGGCTGCCGGCGAAGCGGTTGTGGGAGAAGTTGATCACGGTGAGGTTCTTGAGCTGGAACAGCGACTCCGGCAGGGGACCCTCGAGGGAGTTGTTGTACAGAGTTACCACGCTGAGCTCGGCGAGCTGCCCGAACGTCTCGGGCAACGCGCCGGTAAGCCGGTTGTCTGCCAATGCCAGCGCCTGGAGGCTCCTGCACTCGCCGAGGCTCGCCGGAATGGGGCCTGTCAGGTCGTTCTGCCGGAGCTGAAGCACGGCCAGGTTCCTGAGGTTCCCGATCCTTTCGGGAATAGGGCCATGGAAGTCGTTGCCGAAGAAGTCCACCTCTTCCAAGCTCGTGCAGTTGGTGAGCTCGTCAGGGATGGTTCCGGACATCTGGTTCTCGTAGAGGAAGAACAGCTTCAGCTTCTGAAGCCTGCCGATCTCCGGCGGTATTCCACCGGTGAGGCCATTGTGGAACAGAGACAGGATCTCCAGGTTGCTCAGGTTCCCTATCTGCGGCGGCAAAGCGCCGGTGAAGCTGTTGTTGTGCAGAGCGAGGTTGACGAGGCCAGGCAGCCGGTCAATGTCCGGCGGTATCACTCCGGTGAAGCTGTTGTTTGACACGTCGATGGACGTGAGAGCACCGCAGTTGAGCAGCGCCTCGATGCCGCCTTCGAGATTGTTGCCGGCGAGGAACAGGTTCTCCAGCAGGCTTGATGAGTCGTCGGCGCAGATGTCTTCAGGGATGGCGCCATCAAGGAGATTGCCAGACAGCACGAGGTACTTGAGGTTCTTCAGTTGCGCTGCAGAGATGCTGACCTTTCCAGAAATGTTGTTCATGGATAAATCCAGAACCTGCAGCTGGCCCAGCCGGATCAGTTCTGCCGGAATGGCGCCGGTCAGGCTGTTGCCGAGCAGGTTGAGGTATGTCAAGCTGGAAAGGCTGCCGATCTCCGCCGGAATCCCACCGGAAAACTGATTGTTTGCTAAATTAAGAGACTGGAGATCACTGAAGCTTCCAATAAACGAAGGAATGTTGCCTTGCAGCATGTTATGAGCCACTGACAGAAAGCCCAAGCTTGCGCAGCCAGCAAGCTGCTCTGCGATGCCGCCGGTGAGGGTGTTGTTGTCCAGGGACAGCTTCTGCAACCGCTTCAGGCTGCCGAGCTCAGCAGGAATGGTGCCATTCAGCTGGCAGTAGGCCAGGCCGAGCGTCTCCAGCTCCGAGCAGTTGCCGAGGTGCGGCGGGATCTCGCCGTGCAGCCTGTTGTCGCCGATCCTGAGCACCTTGAGGTTCTTCAGAAGACCGAGCTCCGGCGGGATAGTGCCGGTGAGGGAGTTGGAGAAGAGGAGCAGCGTCCTCAGGTTCTCCAGCACGCCAAGCTCCGGCGGGATCGGCCCAGTGAGGGCATTGGAGGACAAATCAATGGACTCGATGGAGATGAGGCCACTGATCGCCGGCGGTATCACGCCTGACAGGCCGTACCCGGACAGGTTGAGGCCTGTCACAATGCCCACCTCACCGCCGGGCAGGCATGTAATGCCATGCCATGAGCACACGTCGACCTCCAGCGACCAGCCGGAGAGGACACCTTCAGGGTCAGTGAGGCCGGACTTCACTTGCAAGAGAGCATCAGGATCTGTGGCTGGTGTGGCTAGACATACAGGTGCGAGCAGGATGCAGAAGAGCAGGGACAGATCAGCAAGAACACGCGGAGTGAAGCTGCTTTGCTTGATAGCCATTGCTACGTACTGCTAAGATGGTGTCATGTAGTTGTGTGAGCTAGAAGGAAGTGAGCTTGCGGGATGCTGCTATGGTGATGAGGAGGTGTCTATATGCTCTATCCACTGTACAGAGTTGTTGCCCAAGCTGCAAAAAAGGAAAAAAAGAGGTGCTCAAAAAAAAAGGAGGAAAAAAGAGTTGTCAAACACTACCTGCTCTATGCATCACAGTCAGAGAATGTGTTGGATTCGTATACTGAAAATGCAATACAAGCCAAATGAGAAGGTGAAAGCAGTTCAGAAAATAAAAATGCAGATACTGTATATCAGAATAATGAGCGGCATAGGTTTCGATAATGCAGGTCTAAGCAACAGGTAGTTTAAAGGCTAATCTTGTTGTTTTGACTTGTTACTCCATCCTCTTCTGTTTGATTTGTTGTGACGAGAGTGAAAAAGGCGCTCTAAATTAATTATTTATGCGCTTTACAGCGCGTACGTGCTCGAACAGTTCAACTGCCCCCTCGATTTGGTGGCAACAGGACAAGTAGATGATGCTTCCATGCTTTATTTTATAGTCTTTTTGCTCAGTTTTAGTGACCAAAACAAAGTATAGCATACTTTGTTCATCATCCCAAACCCAAAGTCAAGCTTCTGACTACGCAAACAAGTAGATGGATGGCATGAAAAATTCTCCTTGGCAGCTAATAGAAGACAAAATACATAGCCAAATACATATAGTTGTACAATCTACGTGCGAAAAGTGATGCATTTCTAGATACAACTTAAACTTAGCCGAATCATCTAAAATCTCATCAAATTAGAGTATCAATATTTATGATATCAAGCAAGTGTACTATAAAAATATATTTCATAATCAATCTAATAACACTTTTGGTATCCCAAATATTGATAACTTCTTATATTGATTTGATCAAATTTAAAATGGTTTGACTCAGCGTTATACTAAAATTGCATTCTTTTCATGATAAAAAGAGTATTTAGTAAGGAAAGGAAAAAAAACTATCACCTTATAAGATCTATTTATCTGAACAAATTGCTGGAAAAGGTCAATCATCAAGCCACAAAGGGGCTTTTCAATTATCAGGTCTAGGGAAAGCCAGTTACTTTTGCAGGGGATCGACAGTGACACAATCGAATCGACAGGGGCACAGGAAACAAAGATGACTCTTGGTTCAAAAAAAAAACAGAGAGACAAAGGTGACTGGAAAAAACAGAACGACCCACAGTAAAACCTCTGGACAGAAGCGTGCACGGGGCTCACCAGCTCGCACTTGGCTTTGCTTCCTGCAGTTCAAATGCAGCAACACCCAAGTGAAGTGATTCCATAGACGGGATGAGTCCATTCAGATAGAGACAGACTGCTATCTGGTTATCTACTAGTGGCCTTCTCAGCTCTCATCATGCACAACGACGCCCTCCTTTCTGGTTCAGCTTTCAGAGCTAAGACCACATAGTGGAGTGCCAGCTTTGTGCACTCATTTTTCTGCTCACTCACTGATTTGTCTAACCTACACTGTTAAGGATTAAGGAATAACTACTTCCATCCAAGTTATGGCTGACTGGATGTAAGGTTGGGGTCTCTCTACATTGTTACCTTGTCTCTTTATTGGAATGGTTAATTGGAAGGTACAAGTAACACAAAAAAAAGGTTGTGGAGAAGCAAATATAGAGGTACAAGTAAATAGAGTGTCTAGTTATCTGTCGACAGATAGATTTTATGTAGTTAAATCTGTCATATTTTTTATAAATGTTTCCAAATAGACAATTGTAGCACAAATTTTCTAAAGCACAATTAAACATATAGAAATCTGATAGATTTAATACCCAAAAACGTCTGTCAATGGATAAATAGCAAAGTTTAAAGTAAAAATGAGAAACTCAATTGGCAGTAAATGAACTTATTGCATGATAAGAAGTCGGTAAAAGAAATGAGAGACTAGGCTATATCATCGGATGACTCCAAACCACAACCTACCCGTCCGTTCGGTGACATGAGAACGGCGACCAGAGGAGGGTGAATGGGAGCCTCAAATTTCTCTCGAAATGTTCGGACCACTCTTCTCAAAAACCAAACCCAGTAGCTAGGTGCTCAACCTCCCCCGAGCAACACGAGCGGGGATTCAGACAAAAACGGAGAAATGAGAGCTCACCGGCAGTGGAGGAAAAACACCGGAAACCCCAAAACACAGGTTCTCAACCCCTAAAGAAAAGAGGCAAGAACCTAGGAAAAACAGGCGCAAACAGTGACCGTCGGACCACTTGATCAAGATCACCGGACCATAGCACAAGGTCCGGAGCCTTGGTCCGACGCTTCTGCAGGTGACCGTCGGACTGGTCCGACGCCCACACAGAAACCACACAGTGAGTGCCGAAGCTCCGGACCTCTGGTCCAACGCTCACCGTCGGACTATGGGAAGTAGTCCGGTGCTCACTCCAGCCTCTGCGCAAAACAACACAACAAGCTCCCTAGCTCCGGCCTTTGGTTCGACGCTCACCGTCGGACTAACGCACCTGGTCCGACGCCCTTCGCTGCTTGACACTTTAGCTGGTCAAGACCACCGGACCACTTGCAATGGTCCGGAGCTCGGGGAAAGTCGTCCGGACGCTCGGAGGGTGGTCCGACGCTCTCAAGTAGAAACTCTGAACCCCGCGAAAACAGTTTCCACTCCGCCAAATCTTCCCAAAACCCAACCAAATGATCACCAACTGCAACCAAACTTTGTATGCATGATCCTAGTGCAGTTGGGGAGTTATCCCGAAGAAATCATCGCTCAATTTGGCTTAGAGCAAAGGGAGGAGAAGAGATTTGGGAAAAGCTCAAGAACGAAGAACTCCACAAAGAAAACGCCCGATCTATGCACTCGTGAGGTTTGAGGAGAATTCCTTCGGTGCAAAGAAGCTCCTCACGATTACGCATAACTTGGTTCAAACGGATTTGCAAGAGCTACTCCCAACAAAGAGAAATCATCTCGGGAAAAGAGGGAGCAAAAGCAAAACACGAAGAACACAAGCAAAACGGGGACACAATTACGAAATCGAAGTCACCATGGCTTACGGAGGTTACGGCCTCCGATTCCTCGCAACAAACTCAAGTTCTTACAAAGGTTGGTAGAAACAACCTAGAGATCTCATGAACTAGAGAGAGAGAGGGGGCAAGTGATTAGGGTTCAAGAGATAGGATAAGGATACCCCTTCATCCTCTATTTAACGAGGCTTTGGCTATTTCCCAAAGACCCTCATAGATACAAGACCGAATTACCTAGCCCTAAGACATTGTAATCCAAGTCGGTAACTCTCAGCCACTCATTTGAATGGACGGCCCCGCTTCCTGCCGGGAGTTGCCGTCGCCTCGACGCAACCTCTAGGATTCCGCCACGTGCCATCCCCGCTTCCTCGGAAGCTCCGCCTAGGTTTTGAGACCCAAACCCAGGAAACCCGCCACCGGTAGCTTTGGGCTCAACTACCGAACCCCGAGTTTTGCGGCCCAAACTCGGAAACCGACGCGGATGGTTTTGAGGCCCAAACCACCAAGCCACTCGACGCGAGACACCTTGTCTTCGCCCGGTTGGACTCCGAGTCCCCTGAGCCTCCGCTCGACTCGCGCGTCCACCGTCTTGACTCGGCCGACTCGGTCTACCTCCATGTCTTCTCGCAATTGCCGATGCCAAGTACTAGCCACCACAACTAGTCCGCCGGCGCCCATGGTCCCTCAGTCTGAGCCTCGCTTCCGCCCTTCACCGCTCTCAGTCCATCGGCACGGCAAGCCTCTACTCGACCTTCTCCACACCATTGACCACTATCACTAGGCATAGCACCTGCACACCACAAGCCGATAGACAGGCACATGTTTCTGCTTTCGCAGAGGTTAGGGTAAGCCACTCAAACTGAAACACTCACGTGTTGGATGATCACTCATCATCAAAGCTGAACTACATGGGTACTTATACACCATGTGTTCGCAAGAGCTTATATTACATCTCTCATAGCTATAAACGCAAGAATGCTACCTTGATAAACCTCCACTACTAAGAAACACTTTCGTGAGTACTTGTAGAACAGTATCTGAATCATAAAACTCGTGTTGATGCAATTAAATCAAACCTTCACCTTCCGGCTTTTTTCTCAAGAGAAATGTTGAGAATGCCCTCCGTCCCAAATTATAAGACGTTTCATGAATCTTAGAGAGTCAAAGCATATCAAGTTTGACCAATAATTATAGAGAAAACTATAAAGATTTATGGTATTAAATAGACATGTTATGAAAATATAAGTGATAACGAATCTAATAATACTTAGTTAACATCATAAATGTTATTATATTGATATATAACTTTGGTCAAAGTTAAGATAGTTTGACTTTCCACGATTCTTGGAACGTCTTATAATTTGGGAAATAAGATCTTTTCTTTATCATAGAAAAGAACTGTTTTTAGGAATGATGAGTAGATTTCGCTACACTAACCTGCGAGGATGTTTAGTCCGCAAATCAAAGTGTCAGCATGCATGAGCCAGACCTTTCTTTTCCCATGCAGTAGCACAGACCCACACACAAGCCTCTGCATTCAGATGCCGAGACAAAAACTTTCCAGTTGGGAGATGTATGTTGGAAAAGCCGATCTGCTTTCACAGGAATGAAACTGAACCTGCTGGTGAAGCGTTGCGGCCATTGACCCTCAAGCATAGTACTGTACTTACTAAGCTAGGTAGGAGTATAGTACTAGTAGGCTAGCAGATTACTAGCTACTCGTAGCATCTTGCAGGAACGACAGAACTTGCATGATGAGGAATTGACAATGTGCGGGAGGGAGATCCACCAACCTGCACTGTGGCCGCAGCAGCTAGCCGTCTGGAAGAGGAGGGCGGGCGTCGCGAGTGTCAACGAAGCAACAGATTGAGTTGGGCAGAGATGCGGACGAACGTGACGTCTCGGCATTGCATGGCTTGTTGAGTTGGAACAGGGCTAGCCGTGTTCGTCAGCTGGCGGGTCGGCGAGTCCACGGTCGGTCGCCGCCGTGCGGCCGTGCACGTCGTTGCTCCTCCGATTTTCTTGAAAGAGATCGCTCTCTGATTCTCTGCACGAGTCTGTGCATGCATGGATCGCGGAGGATCCCAAGCCGGTGTCAGCTTGCGCGTACCGTAGGCGTCAACGGGAGTTGGCACCTGGCAGCAGGCAGCACTGATCCATGGCTGCGTGCGGCGGATTGGGCGGCAGGCAACCGCCGTGGTCGTCGCCGCGTGGCACAACGGAAACACGAGGGAACAGAGGCACGGAGCTCCCACCCCTACACGCGGCCCGCCTGGCTATATTATGTAGTGTTGGGCTGCAAAAATCAGTGGAGGCTGGCCCATTGCCCCGCGGCCAGCGCCGTGTTCCTTCCTTCGTATGCTTATTACTAGGCTTTTTCGGCCCATCTATAAATCCAACTACTAGGGTCTGCTTTCGGGCCTCCTTCGTTTTCGGTCCGGTTCCTTTAT
The DNA here is from genome assembly GCA_022036555.1 of Microstegium vimineum. Classification (NCBI taxonomy): domain Eukaryota; kingdom Viridiplantae; phylum Streptophyta; class Magnoliopsida; order Poales; family Poaceae; genus Microstegium; species Microstegium vimineum. The sequence goes on along the minus strand of CM039128.1, from coordinate 8,485,542 downwards.
CGCTGGCCTGGCCGTTGTTGTGCTATAGTAGGGGTTGCGGGATTTTTTTTTTCCTTACCTAGCTTGTACTCCTTTTCCTTTCAATCACGACAGTCCGTGTCCGTCTAGTAGTAGTAGTAGTAGGAGAGTATGAGTCCTCAAACGTACCGGTACGTCCGATTTATATATTTATTAGGTCAAATCACTTCAATAGTTTTGTTGCTATCTTTTTTTTTCTCGTCTTCATGCTTTTGCTCCTCTGCTAAAGCTCAAGCCTCTCTTTGAGGCAACTTTCGCAGTCATTTGTGTGTTGATAAAAAGCCAAATGAGGCCTCCAAACATTATGAGTTTGAGCCGTTTACCATGACCACACGCGTCAAATGTGATTGTTCTCGAATAAAGCAAGAAGGCAAGCCTTTTTAATTTCTCGTCACGGTACGGCTCTAGATTTCCTCATTGCTCCTTTGACCCTGTTTGGTGCTGCGGTCCAAAGAAGCGTTTATCAGCTGTAGACATATATAAAATACGCTTATTTGATAAACGGGTATGATCCAGCTTCTGCGGTTTAGTGTAAATAAGGGTGGTGGGGAGAAGCGCGGCCAGAAAAAACTATTAAAAAGTGAGTTGTTTGACTATTAGTTTCAGCTTATTTTGATAATAAACAGTATCTAAGTTATTCTAAACAAGGCCTTTGCTTCTTCTCTCGGCACTCCTCCAATAATCACGGCTCCTCCTTCACACACCCTTTATGTCACTGGGCTCCTCCTCCATGCACCAAGTTCCTCATCCCTGCTCTCCTCCTCCATCATCATGTGTCTTCGTGAGCTCCTCCTCTGTGCCACCGCACTGTCGCTCTCCCTTGTGCCATCAAGCTCCTTCTTCTCACTAGCTCTCCCTCCCTATCGCTAGCAGCCGCTTGAGCCTCGACTTTCATCCCCCTCTTGCGCCTCCCCAACCCCCGGCCAACGTCCCTCTCCATGCGTGTCTCCTCACTTATCAAGAGATTGCAAAAAAGGTATGCTTCCTCCTCCCTTAGGCAATGTTTGAATGAGCATGTATCTTTCTTAAATTACATGTGTCAGAGTGTATTTGAACTAATATATACTTCAATCCACATCAAACCACTTAGTGTAAGGGAGATACATGCCATCGAAACAAGGCCTTACATCGTATTCTCTTCATTCCAAATCATAAGACAATTAGACTTTTCCATATACATAGTTTTTTATCACACACCTAGACAAACAATTTATTTGGTACTCACTCTATCCCTGAAAGAATAAATTTCTAGAGTTGTCTTAAATCAACAAAATTTAAACTTTAAACCGATTTTTTTAGAAAAAAATATTAATAATTACAATATCAAATTAGTATCATTAAATTTACCATAGAATATATCTTCACATGGTACTCATTTTATGTCATAGATATTATTTTTTTCTATAAAATTAGTTAAAGTTAAAAAAAATTTGATTGCCACGAATTCTAAAAATTGGTTTATTCAGGGATAAAGAAAGTATGTAAAAGTAATACATTTAGAAAAGCCAAAATATTTTATAATTTAAGATTATGGTATTGGTATTCGAACATCTTAACTCATGTCACCAATACCGTAATCTACCTGCAGCTTACTATCAAGTACTATGTCGCCATGTCGGTTCACTTTCTCATAGATCCACTCCTTTGCCATCTAACCCAACCGACACGACTTTTTTAGAAAAAGGAATTTTTATTCCGGTCTCTACAAGAGTTTTGCACACAACTAATTTTTATTACAAACCAGCCTTTTGCTGCTATTTAAAGTTCTCAAAAAGCTAAATCAACAAAGCAGAAATTGATTAAACGCTAAGCGCTAAGCCTTTTCGCTGACGACCATCTATGTTTGGCGAATATTTCCGTAGCGACAGTCTCCATCTTGTGACAAGTCCACTTCAGAAAAGTTTTGTCGCCCTTCTTCTGCAGAGAGTTACATAAACGAGTCCAATAAGTTGTCCTAAAAACAACCCGTAAGCAAAGAGTATAGTCGCTTTTTATCAAAAAAAAAATCCCTTCGTTTCTAAATAGCCAGACTTGACTTAACTTAAAAAAAAATCCGATTTGAACCGACGCACTGATGCATTTTGTCATAATTTTGACCGACGAGATCATCCAACGCACCCCGCGCCCGGGGAAACTCAACGCAAAACAGGAAAATATTAAAAATAACCTGGTCCACTAGTGTGTCAACTATCAAGTTAGACCGAAGCCAATATTTTGACCTTTTGTTTTGCCCCTCCTGAACTGATATTTGATCAGGTCCATTTGTAAATTCATTCCCAAGGTCATTCTCTTTTGGCTTTTGGAATGAGACAATTTGGCACTAGTACTACTATCATGTACTCTCTCTATTTTAAATATAATTTATTATAAAAAGTTTGAACAGTCAAATCATCCTAAATTTAATTAAAAAATTTAAAAATTATAAAAATTTATGATATTAAATAAATATATTATAAAAATATAATTGATGAAAAATTTAATGATACTTAGTTTATATCATAAATATTATTATATTATGTTATTGTACAAATTTGGTAAAACTTGACATGCTTTAATTTAATTAATGCTTTAAGACTCATAATTTAGGGCAGAACGAGTACAGTTTACCATTTCAAATTTTATTTAGTTATAATAAAACAGCATGCTGCTGTACGGTTGATGATGTGGCTTTCATGGATAACATTTTACCGGCTTTATGATCTGCAGAAGATTTCTATAACTTTTGGACCGAGGGAGGCAGGGAGCAGCAAACGGGCTGTCTGCAGAGAGCAGCAGATCCGGCCGGATGCTGGTGCCCGTGGCCCGGAGGCCGGTGGTGGTTAGTTGGCACGTCGGCAACTGGGACACTGCTCGCTCGCCACTGCGCCGCGTGCTCGTGCCGCGCGCCTTCATCCCCTCGGCAAGCAAGCTCAAGATTCGATCGATCCATCATCCACCCCCCGCGCCACCACACCACATTCTCACTCACGGCGACTCCGCTGCTCACCCACCTCCCGCCTCCCGCTCCCGGGATCACGAGAGGCAACGCCACTCGCGAGATTCACGGGAGCCGAGAGAGATCTGCGCTCACCACCTCAGCTTACTCCGCTGTGCTCATGCCGCTGAGGAGGTAGAGTCCGCGGGCCACCCTACGCCGGCGGGTGCCCACGGCCAGCCTCCTCGGTCGTCGGTATGAAGCCACGGAGGTTCGGCTACGGCCGAGGCAGGCGCGCGGCGGCGCTCCTCCTCCTGCTGCTCTGCCTCTGTCTCAGCAGCATGTTCCTCCTGCTTCTCCATAGCTCCTCCGCGCCGGAGGAAAAGGCGGCGGCGGCGGCGGGAGCGAGAGTGGCCGAGGCGCAGGCGGAGGTGGAGGAGGCGCCGCTGCCGCCGGGGAACTCTAAGGTCGCCTTCCTCTTCATCGCGCGCAACCGCCTCCCGCTCGAACTCGTCTGGGATGCCTTCTTCCGCGTACGGATCCGAATTCCCCCTCAAATTCGTTCACCCCTGTTTCTATCACCATTGCTCCCCCCCCCCCCCCCCCCCCCCCCCCATTGCCGCACAATAGCGCTGAATGCCTGCCGATGCCTGATGTTTCCTTCTTTTTTTTTTTGTGCTGATCAGGATGAAAAGGAGGGCCGGTTCTCCATCCTCGTGCACTCGCGGCCGGGCTTCGTGCTCACCCGAGCCACAACCCGCTCCCGATTCTTCTACAACCGTCAGGTCAACGACAGCATCCAGGTTGGCACATTTGCACCATATATAAATGGTGAAATGCAATTGTGTCGTCAGTACGAGTGCTCTTGCTGAGGTGGCTTGCGTGCTTTGCTGCTGGTGGATTGGGGGGAGGCGAGCATGATCACAGCGGAGCGCATTCTGCTCAGCCATGCTCTCAAGGATCCGCTCAATGACCGCTTTGTTTTTGTCTCCGACAGGTACGCTCTTCAAACACATTTTCGAGAATGCCATGTCCAGATTCTGTCCTAGGATTTGTGTAGACAATATCATCTGCGGTACTTTTCAAGTTGTAGTGTTCTTTTGCATCTAGTATCAAGCATGTGTAATCAGTAATCTTGTGTCCTTGATTTGGAATTAAGACAAGCATTATAATTGATAACTAGCCTTTCTTTTTAGCCTGTGATTTCTTGTATGCTATGGTGATGAAAACAGGGATTGAAATAATGTTAATGTAGTCAAATGACTAAAAAAGTAGATCATGATCTGCTGGGGTTGTACAGTAAAAAATCTAATTTAAAGGAAGGTCTACTTTTTTTTTCATCTTCCCATGCTTAGTTAGTTTGTTAGACCAAGTATAGTGAGAGTTTTAAAGCCGGCGAGAAGACCTCCACGTCAGATAAAAGCTGCCACGTTAGGAGAGAGGGAGGGCAGCGGGCGTTAAGCATCTCGCCGGCTTGAGGCCCATGTTACGAGAAAGAAAGTTTCTTTAAGTGACGATTCTTTTTTCCTGCTCTCTTCTACCCAATCAGATGCTTGCACATAGTAGTAGCAAATAATATTTAATACACGTATATCTTTGATATTGCTACTCAAACAGCCAGGCTATGATACGACTCGGCTGCTGGCTTCATGTGACATGGCATTGTGTTACAGCCTTCAGCTGGCTAAATTATTAGCCTTGCTCTTATGCGCATGCGCTCATTGAATCAATGTCGAGCTGTATTCAGTTTTCAGTAGCACGAGAAGCAATAAAGTTGATAAAACAGTTTGAGCCATCTTGGAGAAGATATTTAGTTTTGATACTGACACTGTAGATAAAAAATAGGGAGCAAATGGAAACAAATCTTTTCTTGTTGCCTGACAGCCCACAGTTTATCTACTAGAGTTGTAAGATAAAACGCCAATGGACTTGGATACAACATTAACATTTCCTGCCAAATTTCTGTTTGTTCCAGTGGCTGTTGAGCATTTGATTTGTTACGAGGTTCACAAATTCTTTTGCATTTACAAATAAGGAACTAAGAGTCAACTGGTAAATATCAAGATTTGTCATTTAAGATCGTATTGAATATAATTTCTAGGAACGATATATCTTACTGTACAAAGGAGAACCATAATATTATTGATAAAGTAGTGGTTCTTTGTAAGTACAAATTATTGTTGAAAGTATCAAAGAAGGTTCTTGGTAATTAGCTTTACGCTTGTAATACAAGATTAATTTGAATGTTTATGCCATTATCTCCAAATATTATCTTACAACCACAAAGCTTACGTGGAATAAGCTACACCCCATATTGATTGATTGTTTGCCCATTGGATGTCAGTTACATATTGTACTACTTTTAGTATTATCACTTTGTATAAAATCTGCAAAAAATAGAGAAATATTTCATCTATGCTAATATCCATTTGCTGATTCCTATGTGTGCTGCTGTCAACAGTTCCACACCTTATTTTGTAATCCTTCTTTGACTGTCTTTTCTTCATTCTTCGCTGGTAAATTTTGGATCTTAATTTTGATTCATGCTTACTAGGTTCTTCTCTCTGTGGCAGCTGTGTACCATTGTACAATTTCAGCTACACTTATGACTACATAATGTCATCATCAACCAGCTTTGTAGACAGGTATAATATCCAAATACTATTGTACGTTTCCTGGTATTAGTTATACCAGTCTTTTATGATGTCATTGGAAATTCATTTTAGCCATTTTCCCTTATGAATTATGATATATCTTTGCTGTGTTGTACCTTGGATCCCCTAGATGAATTGCACAGCAAGCTAAAGGCTTGCAGCTATTCTATTTGTCTATTTATTTTTCCCTGTATTATGCTGGTTGCAGTTTTGCTGATACAAAGGCAGGGAGATACAACCCAAGAATGGACCCAGTTATCCCAGTGGAGAACTGGAGAAAAGGCTCACAGGTGGTCCTTCCACCATTATGAATAACGATAACATTGCATTGATGATTAACTTTGATGCTTCTACCACTGAACTTTCATTCATACATTATTTCCAGTGGGCTGTGCTAATTAAAAAGCATGCTGAGGTTGTGGTTGATGATGAAGTGGTGTTACCAGAATTCCAGAAGCTTTGCAGGGTATATATCTTAATGTTTGTATGAAGATAAGTTTGAGAACAGTAGTAAGCTACTAAGCTTACATTGTTTTTTGAAACAAATAAACTTACATTGTTTACCAATACCTCTTAAGTTTCCAATCAAGAGAGTAGATATTAGATATTCAATTTTCTGTTATTGTTGATAGGTTTTTGCATGTTATGTAAACATGCAGAGTTCCCAGGGATTGAGCTGCTAATAAATTGCCCGCAGTTTCAAAAGAACTAGTAAAGTTAGTGTGGCATCATCAGCACGTAATATCGTTAATTATAGAAATTATTTGTAGCTCACCTGTTATGGTGACAATCCATCCAATTTTGTTATAGCATCAGTTCTCAAATTATGAATCCTTGTCTTATTTACATTAAGCTCTTTTATCTATTCAATTTCTAATCTTGACCAATCATATATTTATATGTACTGCAGAGGAGACCGTTGCCAGAGTTCTGGCGGGATTGGGATCGTCCTATTGTAAGTGATAACATTTTCAGTATATTACTGAATAATCCCCTTTCTTATTCATGACGTGATTTATGGATTGCCATTTTAGCAGTTTTTACTTGTAAAAATGTATATCTCAAATCCCATCATCATCAACAACAGAGCCTGACATCATGTTGTTCCCAAACAAGTTTTACTGGACTTGGGATGGAACCTAACATGAACCACAAACATGGAAAAACATAATTTGATCAAACATAATAAAAATACAAAAGGACATTAATGAAAGTAATAGTAATACTAGGGAGTAAGGAATCTTAACACTAGTTTATGGTTCAGGCACTTTCTACACGCTTCTATCTAATATTTCCTGCCCCTTCTGATTCCTACTGACATACCCAAAAAACCCATGTGCCACCTCAAATCCTACGTTAGATACTTAGATGTGCCTACATTACCACTGAGATTTCCTATGAAAAGTGTCTCCCTGGCATATACACTTCTAACCATGTCATCTAGGTTTTCCCCAGAATTTGCTCGTAGATTTGCATTGTGATCTACTTGAGGGGCATATGTGCTGATTATGTTAAAAACTAAATCAGCAGTACTTGTAATGGCTATGTTGTTAAAACATGATATAAAACAAAGTAAAGCAAAACTAGTAAATATTTTTTAGAGGATAATTCAAATTGTTCTCTGAGATAGAAAAGTAGAAGGGACCATTGTCAGTTCATGAGAATCATGATATGAAGAATCCAAAATATTTGCATTATTCGTTTAGTTTTTTTATATGGTTACTTTTCTGGATCGCAATATGAGTGCTGATTTAAACTTCCTAAGAATTATATAATTTAGTATCATTCTTGTGCATCAGAACACTTTTTTTTATGGAATGCATCAAAACACTTACCAAACTCTATATATGCATATATTTGTATTTACATTTTAGCATTTTACAAGGGAAGCTCAGTTGATAACTACGTTTTTTTAAATGTCATTTATCCTTTTTTTTGGTAGCCTGCAGAGGCATGGAAAGCCCATAACTGCATACCAGATGAGCACTATGTTCAGACATTGCTTGCAGTAAGTCAGTGATCTTGATAATAACAATATTCTTTGCATAATTTCTTCTGCACTAAGTTCCCTGATCATTCAGCTCTTCTGGAATGCAGCAAAGTGGTCTAGAGGAAGAACTTACACGGCGATCAGTAACACATAGTGCATGGGACCTTTCAGCTTCTAAAGATCGTGAAAGACGTGGGTGGCATCCTGTAACATATAAAGTCTCTGATGCTACTCCTCGACTTATAAAGTCTATAAAGGTATATAGTTCCTTCAAATCTGGACACGTTTGTTTCCTTTAGGACTTACTCCCTCCATTACGTTTTCTTAGGCGCGGAGGCCATTTTCTTAGATACCAAGGAATTTGAGAGAGAGAGTATAGGATTAATGAAGCGTGCACTTTTTTCCTGCATGAATGCATGCAGCGACGTTTAATGGCCCAAGTGAAACAAATCAACCAATCACATGCAAACCAAACACTTCGGTTTCTGGTGAATGAGTAAATGCAGAAGGTTTTTGTTTAATTTTTTGCGTCCAAAGCTACCTAGCGCCTAACATAAAGTCAAAAATAGAAAAACACCTAACGCCTAACAATACGTAATAGAGGGAGTATATAATTTGCTAAAACAACATGAACAATTACCACACTTTTGGCGCAAGTTGGGGTAGGCTTGTTTTATGCTTAATTAAAGGGGAAACAAAAAGGTTCCATCACCATTTGAATTTAGGTTTGGTTTGCCTTTATTTGACATGTAATGCAACACACACCTTTTATAGGAAAAGGATGTGAATGTCTTAAACCTGTGACACCTGTCGTGGTAAATTTGTGGTAAATTCTTTACCAATTGATGAGCCAATGTCTTCCACAAATGCCTGTTTGGGAGACTGCTGCTTTTGTAACAGGGTTGTCAGCTTTGATTCTTGATGTGGCAGTTTATACCAAAATAAGCTGTGTTTAAGAAGTGTGATTGGTAGTTCCTTACTGCTTGCTGAGGATCTTTTCGTCTCATTTTAGGATATTGATAATATACATTACGAGACTGAAAATAGGAGGGAGTGGTGTACAAGTAATGGAAAGCCAGCACCCTGCTTCCTTTTTGCTAGGAAGTTTACACGTGGAGCTGGTCTGAAGCTTCTTGATTCAGTGAGTCCATGACATTTCTTTTTTTCAGTTCTTCCTTATACATAGTGTGTCGGCTTAGTAAAATAAAAAAAAAAAGTCCTTTGCTTGCCGTAATTTCAATTTTGTTGCTGTGCAGTCACTGATAGCTTCAAGGTGATGAATATAGTGGAAGGGGCAATTGCCTTTTTAGTTGTTTCACCCTTACGAGAATACTTCAAGTTCACACAAATGTAAAGGAAGGTACGGGACCCAGGGGGAGACAAAATAACAGCAACCTTATTTTTTGGTTCAGCGTGTGTTATCATATTATTTTGTTGCTTCATAGAAAGGCACAATACATGTTGTAAAGAAATACGGAGTATCTTCGTTTCTTTTATTACCTAGGATAGCACGTCGATTAACACATGGCTCAGCATTGTAACAACTGTCCACCGGCTGGCTGTGGAAACCTGAGAAAATCTGTCGGCAAAGTTATGAAGTGTTCTCTTATACTGTTCATATTCATTTTACTGTACACATTGCAGTGTGTTCGGGTCGGGTGGCACAGCTGCGAATCGAGCGTACGATTCATAAATGCATGTTCAGAAATCAGAATTCTGTTCGATCTCAACAGCATATTCTGCTTCATCAGAAAGATGGTCGGCACATTTTTTTTTTATTATTATAACTTTGGTGATCTCAATACTCCCAGTCTATAGTGATTGTTTTGTCTGGATTAGAAGAGGTCGTTTAGCCAATTTAATGCTTTGGCAGGAGCTCATGATGGTGCTGGTTTAATTTGTACGTACAATTGAACTTACGGTAGGATCCAGCAGATATGGTGTTGTGATTGTACCATTAGCGTTTACCAGGTGCTGCTAACAGAAACAGGGTCTGTACTCTTCGCTCTTTGCTATGCAGGTTTCAACGTGTCGGTGCCAGGCCATGTCAGCAATCCAGCATGAAAACATAGTTGCTGACATGGATCTGACGCGTTACCAGCATGCCCGTCATGAGCAGATCATCCATTTCGCGCTTTTCTGAACCTGAAGACATCATCAAATCCTTGGCACATCAATATCATACATGAGCTAAACTAAAAAAAAAAACAGCATACATGAGCTTGCTGGTTCTATTACACCTTACAAAATGGAAGAAGTGGTTCTGTCACATGTCCAGACATTCGCTGGTATTCCTACACCATTTCCATCGGTCTGCTATTTTGCTTCTCAATTCTCATCATATAGCCATATGTGATCCCTTGTCCCACCACATCGCATCGTGAAGCATTTTTTTTTCCCTTTCGGCTCGGCGGCTTTTCTGAATGGATCTTGCACGAGATTTTGTGGATCCTGTGGCACAGTACCAAAGAAAAAAGAACGATGATGAACGAGAATGCTGGACGCAAGGCTTGCCGATTGCATACGCCGCTGTTAGCCTGGAGTCTCTTTCATTTGCTTTATTGGCCATCAGGATCAGCATCAATGACAATGCTGAAACAAATCGCTCAAAATTATTCCAACCTTGAGAAATACTAACTCTGGTTTGTGGAATTGTGGCTGCATGTTCATGTATAATAATCATTTCGCAAGCTTTTGTTCCGAACTTTTGTAATCTGGCCGTGGGAATTGCACAACTTTACGAGCACGAGCAGGCCGTCAAAGCTGCAATGTGGTAGTACTACTGATACTACATCTTATGGCAGTTGTCCCTTTGTGAAATGTGACGTATAAAAGTGCAGAAAAGCCTCTTCCAACTTTTTCTAGTGGTATTTCTGACATGGAAGTGAAAGAACGACCTGGGGGTGGGGTGGGGCGGGGGATCTGTCCCAGTTTCTTGACAGCATGATTTGCAAGCTATCAATTCAACTGATGGTGGAGCCTTGTCGGCTCCGAGTTCTATACTCGCCTCGCAGGACCAAGACAGCATGCTTCCATTGTTTGTGGCCAATATTTGAGAACAACAATACTAATTAAGTAGTATACGTACTGTAAGCAGATTGTTTATCTCTTTTTTCCTGATTTAACCGTGAAACAGTGAACAACAATACTAATTACATTTTGAAATAATGCATTTCATGATCTTTGAGGTTTTGACGTGGGTAGTACGCTGCTAAAAAGAGACACTGAAGTCAATTGAAGGTACAGCACGCCATGCCGATCATGAAACGAAGTGCCTGCCCGTAGCCATTTCCAAAGGAGCAAGGAAATAATGAATTGTACTAGTATGTAGCAGCATGTACAGTAGTAGGCTAGACTTGTATAAATGTAGTACGTAAATCCGTTCTCTTGATCCACCATTCATACATCCTGTATACACAGAATCTTGTGTTTGCAGTGTACATCCTAGGCTAGACTTTCACATGCTGGCCACACACTACTGCCACAGCAGTGTAGTAGTAGTGATCGAAGAACATGGGTGGGTACACCCACAAGCTCCCGACTAGTAGACCAGCAGTCAGCACTGCATATGCAACGCAGGCACTGCCATGGCAGCTGTTTCCGTGGGCCTCGATCCTCTGCATGTCTGTGTAGGGAGCAGCAGCACTGTCTTGTGGCCCATCAGCATCTGTGTAGTGTAGTGTGTAGTAGTATGGATGCACTGCAGCAGTGGAGATACGGAATTGCTTTTGCTTCAGTGGTGGTGGTCAAGACTCAAGACTGAGAGAAGACTGGAGAGCGCCGCTCGGCTGTCCAGTCCTCATGCATGCATGAGCATGATCTTGCATTGCAATGCAATGGTCCTAGCTGTACCCGTTGCCCTTTTTGCAGCTGATGAGGTTGTCCAATCATGCTGGCTCATGAAAGCCATGAGATCCGTGTGACAAGCCCTCACTCACTCACTACTTGCTATCAACGTGCTAATGATCGTGGCCTTTGAACGTTCAGCACTGTCTCTTGCACCGAGCTAGCTAGTAGTCAGCTAACAATGAAGACTGCATGCATGGTAAGTTCTGGCAATATGGGGCGGGATCTTGTTGCTTGCCTTTGAGGATTGAAAAGCGATCAGAAAAGATAGCAGAAAGAAGGGAGAAAGCATAAAGAAAGATGATGATGTAGTGATAGACGGACACACCGGCATGGGTAGCATCATAGGCATTTTTTGGCTGCTAAGTATGCTTACTGTCTGTCTGCACAGCGATAGATAGTGCTTACCCTAAACCCAACCAATTGGTAGAGTAGCATTCTTTCCACACCCACCGTGGATGTCAAACTAACAGAAATTATTGTGTGGCGAATGAGCGTTGCAGAGCTTCCAGTTCCAGGACAGGGAGTCATGTGCAGGACGATGACAGCCCATCTCGGGCCGTACGTGTTGCTTCCAATCAGCAAAAGCCTGGCGGTGAAAAAAAAGGATTCATTTCGCCCGACTGTTGATAAGGAAACGAACAAGAACTACAACAAAAGGATGCATGTCCAGCGAGCGAGCGAGCTCAGTCGTCACCTCGATCGTCGCCCCTTATTCTACCACAGCCGTGAACGACCCTCATGTAAAAACTAAAAAGCCCCTGAGATCGTGTACAGTAGTGCAGCAAAGCACTGCACAAGCAGCGCACCCGTTTTCTGCTTGGTCAAAACTGCAGTACACGAAGGGAAGCATTGGCCATTGTGAGCAGAGGAGAGAGCTTGGAAGTAGCCGTAGCTCCTCCATATTCTGCATGCATTTGCTGCTAATGCTGCCGCGCGCCCTACCAATTCCACGGCACATGGAAGGCTGCAGGCTGGTGCTCCAGTGACGCCCACCAAAAGGCGCAAGCGGATTAGGATTGTTACAGAAGAGAGTGGAGAGAGGCAAAACTCTCAAGGACACGAACAGCACGTAGGCTAGGACAAGGAGTAATAGACTAAATTAAAAGTCAAAATGATGGAAGCAAGCAAGCATGGCCGGTATTGGTTTGCGCGCGGGGTGCGCATTTCGAGACCTGCCTGACGAGAGACGATCCAAAGCAGCTTCACCAACTACCACACAACACAAAGCATGAAGAAAGCCACATACACTGACTGCCAGCCAGCCATGGTAGAGTGTGGTATTTAACCTTGCTTGGTTGACGTTCTTCAGGTGCTCGTGGTGAAGAAACAAAGCAGCTAGGGAGCTGCAGACGGCGGTGTGCGCACAGCGGCACACGCACTAGAGACGACAGACAGCTCTAGCCAGAAGAGCGCAAGCCGCCGCCGCCGACGACGCCACCGCATCGTCGTCAGCTTCAGAAGCGGCCACTCCTACCTCTGATCCTCCCTAATACAAAACCCATCAGGCCAGGCACCTCCAAAAGAGATCCACCACCAACCCCGGATGGCTTCTTGCTTCTTCTGCTTCTGCTTCGGCCGCCGCCCAATCATTGCCTCCTGCTTTGTTCCTTTGCTCCTCCTCGTCGCCTTCCTCGCCTCGGCGTCTTCCGTGACGACGACGAAGCTAGGCGTCAGCGGCGGCAATGGCACGCGGCGGGTGGCGTTCAGCTCGGAGGAGGAGGAGCTGCGCGGGTTCCGGACCATCGCCGCCCGGCTTACCAGGCTCAGGGATTCGTCCGTCAAGACGATCCAGGCACGCATTCGTTGCCTTTTTTGTTCCCGGCAACTCCAACAAATGCAGTGAACTACGACTGAGTTAGAGTGACCGAGCTCTGCTGGCTTGCGTTGCGCTTGTTGCATGCAGAGTCCCGACGGCGACGTCATCGACTGCGTGCCGGCGCACCTGCAGCCGGCGTTCGACCATCCAAAGCTGAGGGGCCAGAAGCCAGAGGTAGGTAAGGCATGGCAAGGGGACTGACTAGTCATGAGCGATGACGAGCATGCATGCAGTTCGATCGCCACCGATGGATTGATCTCTTCCTGTGTGTGTCTGAATTTCTGAAATGCGCGATGCCTCTGCATATATGCAACGCAGAGCGACCCCGCGGAGAGGCCAAGGACCGGCCGTTTCCCCGACGCTGATGATGATCGAGGCGAGTCCCACGGCGGCGACCCGTTGCCGCAGGTGTGGCGACGCTCCGGCGAGTCGTGCCCGGAGGGGACGGTACCGGTGCGGCGGACCACGGAGGACGACGTGCTCAGGGCCAGCAGCTCTTCCTCCGCCACCACCCGCTTCGGGATGAAGGCCCGTAGCAGCGCCAGCAGGTTCGGCTCCGCGCGCCGCGACTCCTCCACCGGCGGCGGCCACGAGGTCAGTCTGTCAGTCACCGCGGTGACCACGTACGGTCGCCGCCCACCACCATTAGGCATTGCCCGTGCAAGAAACTTCTAGCAGCTCATGGCACCAATAATTGTGGTGATTATTGTTGTGTGCTCGAGAGCCTAGCCCGATCGATCCGCCGGCAGCGGCACAAGTGACAGGCACGGTACAGGTCGCACTCGCACTGGCAGATGGTCGTCGTTGATTTCCAGCCCAGCCCACACAATTATCAATAATCCAGAATTATTTAGTACTACTCCGTACTTACTCCATCCAGTAAACATGCCACATGCTGTCGACTCGATCGACTGCATCGTTAACAATGCAAATGCAAGAAGTTCAGTACTACGTCCTTGACTCCTTGTTCTATGCATATTGTGCAGCACGCGGTGGGGTACGTGACCGGCGGCGGGCAGTTCTACGGCGCCAAGGCGAGCCTGAACGTGTGGCCGGCGCAGGTGGCGTCGCCGGCGGAGTTCAGCCTGTCGCAGATCTGGGTCATCTCCGGCGCCTTCGGCAACGACCTCAACACCATCGAGGCCGGCTGGCAGGTCAGCCCTCAGCTCTACGGCGACAACAGCCCCAGGTTCTTCACCTACTGGACAGTAAGCAGCTCCAATGGCGATCCATCCATCATCCCCTCTTCCTCTTCTTCTCCGATACATCCATCCATCCATCAACTCCTCTCAATGCAACGCACTACAACGCCGCAGGACGACGCGTACCAGGAAACGGGCTGCTACAACCTACACTGTTCAGGGTTCGTACAGACAAGCAGCCACGTGGCAATCGGCGCCGCGATCTCACCAATCTCCACCTACGCCGGGCGCCAGTTCGACATCACGCTGCTCATCTGGAAAGACCCACGCCGGGGCCACTGGTGGCTACAGATCGGCGACAACGCCGCCGGCGGGGGGCTCGTCGGATACTGGCCCTCCGCGCTCTTCAAGCACCTCGGCTCTCGCGCCGACATGGTGCAGTTCGGCGGCGAGGTCGTCAACGCGCGCCCCGCTGGCAAGCCGCACACGCCCACGCAGATGGGATCCGGGCGGTTCCCAACCGAAGGGTACGCGCGCGCCGCCTATTTCCGTAACGTGCAGGTCGTTGATTGGGATAATAGCCTCGTCCCCGCTGCTGGACTCCGGCTGCTCGCTGACCGACCGGGGTGCTATGATATCGCCGGCGGCAGTGGTGGCGCTTGGGGCACCTACTTCTATTACGGTGGGCCCGGCAGGAACGCACGGTGTCCGTAGCGTGTATTAGCTTAGCAACGGAACGGAACGGCGGAATGCAAGGGTGTTGTGTTGTACGGAGTACGTGTGTTTCGTATCGTACGTGCTCACTCAAGCACACATACTATAGCAGGAGAGGCTGATTGCTGATTGCTAAATTACTACTAGTATACAAACGAAAGATTTTTTTGTCCATGTGAATATGATGCCGTTGTTAACAATTTGTTGATTTAGTTTTCTCTTATACTACTTATTTGTTTCATTGTTTGTGCCATCGACCATTGTGTTACAGGCTTGGTGTGCCGATGGTGAGTTTGGTACAGGGGTTTGAAATTTCAAAAAAAAAAAAAATTCTATATCTATGACCTTATGTAAATGTATATATATCTGTAATTTTGTTTTCTATTTAAATGAGCTTCATTAACATTCTCAAATTCTTGTCAAGATTTTACAGAACAAAATATTTTCTCGGTACAAGTTTTGACATTTTGTTTCTACCGCTGCCCTCTGGTTTCTCGGTTTTTAAAGAAATTCGGTTCCTAAAAGATAGGAACCGTATGGTTCTAAAGTTTTTTCTTTGGATCCTAGCATTGATTATCTAAAGTAACAATTTGATGGGGTATGTCTTTAAAGATGCTCATGAATACAGGATTTATGTATGCATTGCATCGTTTAATTAGCAAAAATGATATTTCCACTTATACAGCATCTTTTTTGGGGTTCTTGGAGAGGATTTCACTCGTACATATAATAGTCAAAAAAAAAAGAAGACATTCAGTTGCGTCGGGCCTAGTTTTGCCGATGAATTAAAAGACGAACTTGAGCTTTGCAGATTGAACTAAAAGATAAACACGGGCCTTAGAGCTGTCTGTGCTGGGTCCTGCTGAGTGCGTTTTCGGCACTCAGCGAACACCACTGAAAAGTCTAAAACACTGCTGCAAGGTCCAAGCTCAAAATCTGAAATGCCAGAGGCCCACTGGGCTGTTTAAGCATTTTCAAACATTCATTAAAACAAAAGAAACAAACTAATTCATTTCGAACTCATTTTTTTAGATAAAGGATAACAAAATATCCGGCCTCTACATCCTTGGATGTACACAGCCACACGATACAAACCGACTCTTGACACAAAGAAGATAAAAAAGCAGTCCACGGCCTTGAAAAAAAGATCGGAAACACTAGAGCAAACAGTAAACATGATTCCATCCTTTATTATAAACCTCTAAAGCAATTATCTCTAACCTCTTGCTTATCGAAGATAGGATGTCCTTGGCTTGCTCATCACGCTGCAGCGTTGCCCAGAAGAGGAGCCAATACGCTCCCCTGAAAATAACCTGCATGAACGAATTAGATTTGAGTTTGTTAAAAATAACATCATTCCGGCAACGCTAGATGGCCCAGCAAATCGCAGCCACCCCCACCCAGATCAAACCTCTGAGCCCCTTATTTTGATTTCGAAGCCATGAGCCGAACATGTGACTGATCGAACGGGGTGGGGTTAAATTAGTAGCGAAAAGGATTATCCTCCAAATTATTTTGGCGAAGGGGCAATCGATGAATAAATGTTGAATAGACTCATTCATATTATAACAGATACACTCTGCTCCCTTTTCAGTTTTT